>JAPXFY010000031.1:15940808-15980808 GCA_030674185.1 Monoplex corrugatus | reverse complement strand
GACTGTCGATCCTAGGCAGATGAATTCATTCATCACATGGCAGGCTGGATCGCCAATGCTAATGCTCGAATGTTCAGCAACGTTTTGCCTCATGATCTCTGTTGTCCTCAGACCGGTGATAAGGAACATTCTTGGCAACCAAGTACTTGAGCTGACTAGCCGTTGGAAACCAGGGTGTGTGAGATGTCAAGGTAGCTTCATCAGCGTAGAATATCTCCCGGATCAGAATCTGATGTACTTTGGTCTTTGCTCTTAAGTGTGTGAGGTTAAAGAGTTTGCCATTGGACTGAGCGCGTAGCATACTCTGTTTATCAGATGCTTGAAGGTGTACCAAAATCCAAGAGAGAAGATCCTGAAGACCATTGCTCCATTCACTTTGAATAGAAAATAGCTCTGAGTATGATCTACCAACCTGCACTGTCACCTTCATGGCATTAAGGTCACCAAATGAGCACTTCCCCTGGCTCAGCTCTCAATACGTGTTGTTTTGGTTGTCGATATTCAGACGTTCTCACCACTAGTCTGACCCATCTCACTTGGTCTTTCTGCAAGAGGGTGTGAATGCTGAGGGTGCCGGCTTGTTCCAGGACTTCCGTGTCCAGGATCTTGTCTTGCCACATGATATGGAGGATATTGCGGATACAGGTCAGGTGGAAGCGATTGAGCTGTCTGGCATGCCTGCTTAGACTGTCCAGGTCTCACTGACGTAGAGGAAAGTGGTGAGTACCACTGCATGGTAGACCTTCTGCTTGGTGGCAAGGCTGAGTCCTCTCCATTCCTAGAATTTCCTTTGGAGTCTTCTGCTGGCAATACTGGCCTTGACGATCCTGATGTTTGTTTCCTCGTCTATGTTAACTGCACCTGAGAGTATGCTGCCCAGATGGGTGAAAGTTTTGTATTGCCAGTAGGCTCTGCCCCTTTACCGTGATATGTGCTTCTTGATAGAATTTGCCGGTGCAGGCTGGTACATAATTTGGTCTTTCTGATGTTAATGGTGAGACTAAAATTGTCTCAGGCTTTTGAGAAGCGGTCCGTTTCATACTGCATTTTCTGCTCTGTACAGGCGCTGAGGGCACAGTCATCAGCAAACAAAAAGGTCTCTGATGATGGTATTCTTCACCTTGGTAACACCTTTCAAGCGCTTTGAGTTAACAGCCTACCACCAGTCCTGTATCTGACATGCATCCTGTCCTGGCAATCACCAAATGTGTCTGTCAGCATGGCTCAAAATACCATGCTAAAGAGTGTAGGAGCCAGAACGCAGCCTTGTTTGACGCCATTTGTCACTGGAAAGGGTTGCAACTCGTCCCCATCATCTAGTACTTTCGCCATCATGCCATCGTGGAATTGACAGACGATACTGGTGAATTTACTGGGACATCCGAACTTCTTCATGACATTCCACATTTCTGCTAACCGTATCAAAGGCTTTGGTCAGATTGATAAAGTTCATAAAATGGTCACTGTGCTGCTCTTGGCATTTTTCCTGGAGTTGGCGTGCCGCAAACATTATGTTGGCAGTCCAGTGTTCTGGTTGGAATTCACATTGACTTTCTGGGAGAGGACCTTGCTAAAGATGTTGAAGAAGACAGTTAATCAGGATACAAGCCGGGATTTTTCCTGCTATTGACAGCAGTGGGATACCTCTGTGGTTATCGCAAGACTGGCCATTGCCTTTCCTCTTGTAAATGTGGACTATATTGGCATCCTTCAATTGTTGTGGGACAGTCCGTTTGTTCGAATGTGGACTGGTATAGCTCAGTCAGAATCTGCATGGATTTGTACATTTCAGCAGGATCCTGGTGCTTTCCCACAGGACAGTTGATTGACGGCTTCCTTGACCTATCCTTCTGTGGGAAGGTTGTCATGGTCCTGGTTGGTCTCCACCTGGGGTAGACGAGCGATGACCTCGTCGTTAATTGCGGCTGGGTGCTTGAGGACTTGTTCAAAATGTTCAGCCTATCTCTCCAAGATTTCCTTCTTCTCTGTAAGCATTTGGGTCACATCTGCACTGAGCAGGGGATGAGAGCTGGAGGACTGGGGTCCATAAACAGCTTTCAGTGCATGGTAGAAACGCTTGGTGTCATGGCTGTCTACGCATCTTTGAATTTCATCGGCCTTTTGGCTGAACTAATCATCCTGCTTCTTGCGTAGTTTCCTCTGTACTTTTCTTCACACTGCACTGAAGGCGTCTTTCTTTCTTTGTGACGAATTTATCAGGACGATTTGGCAGAAGATGCCTTCGTCTGGAGACGATATCAGCACTTTTATTGCTGAGAACTTTCCATGTGCTGCCACATTGCCTTTTGTCTACTTTTTGAAATAATCCCTTGCATCTGATACTGTTTTAAGCATAGATTATTTTTTCACATCTTTTGTACGTCCTGGGTTAACCTTAAACTCTGTATGTGAGATTAGACACAAAAAGCATACTTAAATATTGCACTACTACATTTTTCAACGCTTTTGATTTCCTAGCTAGACCGCTTGTACTTTATTAGCATACATAAAACGTCTCAAAACGTTACAAAATTGTATACAAAATAAACAGATTTCTCAAAAGATATGTCATCTCCGCTAGTCACTGATGTTGCTTCATCTACACTCTGAGTAATTTTATTATTTTCTTATCGAACAGAGCATCTCTCATATCTGTATTTTTTTCTGATCGTTCTTGTTAATATTCCATGATCGCTTTTGTTAATATACCATGATCGTTCTTGTTAATATTCCACGATCGTTCTTGTTAATATTCCATGATCGTTCTTGTTAATATTCCATGATCGTTCTTGTTAATATTCCATGATCGTTCTTGTTAATATTCCATGATCGTTCTTGTTAATATTCCATGATCGTTCTTGTTAATATTCCATGATCGTTCTTGTTAATATTCCATGATCGTTCTTGTTAATATTCCATGATCGTTCTTGTTAATATTCCATGATCGTTCTTGTTAATATTCCATGATCGTTCTTGTTAATATTCCATGATCGTTCTTGTTAATATTCCATGATCGTTCTTGTTAATATTCCAACACACAATGTAAATAGACAAAGTGATGGCATAATACAAATAAATGATGTGACAATGGGTCAGTTTGTCGAGACTACAAGTAATGTGACAATGGGTCTGTTTGTCGAGACTACAAGTAATGTGAGAGTGGGTCAGTTTGTCGAGATTACAAGTAATGTGAGAGTGGGTCAGTTTGTCGAGACTACAAGTGATGTGAGAGTGGGTCAGTTTGTCGAGACTACAAGTAATGTGAGAGTGGGTCAGTTTGTCGAGACTACAAGTAATGTGACAATGGGTCAGTTTGTCGAGACTACAAGTAATGTGAGAGTGGGTCAGTTTGTCGAGACTACAAGTGATGTGAGAATGGGTCAGTTTGTCGAGACTACAAGTAATGTGAGAGTGGGTCAGTTTGTCGAGACTACAAGTAATGTGACAATGGGTCAGTTTGTCGAGACTACAAGTAATGTGAGAGTGGGTCAGTTTGTCGAGACTACAAGTAATGTGAGAGTGGGTCAGTTTGTCGAGACTACAAGTGATGTGAGAGTAGGTCAGTTTGTCAAGACTACAAGTAATGTGAGAGTGGGTCAGTTTGTCGAGACTACAAGTAATGTGACAATGGGTCAGTTTGTCGAGACTACAAGTAATGTGAGAGTGGGTCAGTTTTTCGAGACTACAAGTAATGTGAGAGTGGGTCAGTTTGTCGAGACTACAAGTAATGTGAGAGTGGGTCAGTTTGTCGAGACTACAAGTAATGTGAGAGTGGGTCAGTTTGTCGAGACTAAAGTAATGTGAGAGTGGGTCAGTTTGTCGAGACTACAAGTAATGTGAGAGTGGGTCAGTTTGTCGAGACTACAAGTAATGTGAGAGTGGGTCAGTTTGTCGAGACTACAAGTAATGTGAGAGTGGGTCAGTTTGTCGAGACTACAAGTAATGTGAGAGTGGGTCAGTTTGTCGAGACTCAAGTAATGTGAGAGTGGGTCAGTTTGTCGAGACTACAAGTAATGTGAGAGTGGGTCAGTTTGTCAGACTACAAGTAATGTGAGAGTGGGTCAGTTTGTCGAGACTACAAGTAATGTGAGAGTGGGTCAGTTTGTCGAGACTACAAGTAATGTGAGAGTGGGTCAGTTTGTCGAGACTACAAGTAATGTGAGAGTGGGTCAGTTTGTCGAGACTACAAGTAATGTGAGAGTGGTCAGTTTGTCGAGACTACAAGTAATGTGAGAGTGGGTCAGTTTGTCGAGACTACAAGTAATGTGAGAGTGGGTCAGTTGTCGAGACTACAAGTAATGTGAGAGTGGGTCAGTTTGTCGAGACTACAAGTAATGTGAGAGTGGGTCAGTTTGTCGAGACTACAAGTAATGTGAGATGGGTCAGTTTGTCGAGACTACAAGTAATGTGAGAGTGGGTCAGTTTGTCGAGACTACAAGTAATGTGAGAGTGGGTCAGTTTGTCGAGACTACAAGTAATGTGAGAGTGGGTCAGTTTGTCGAGACTACAAGTAATGTGAGAGTGGTCAGTTTGTCGAGACTACAAGTATGTGAGAGTGGGTCAGTTTTGTCGGAGACTACAAGTAATGTGAGAGTGGGTCAGTTTGTCGAGACTACAAGTAATGTGAGAGTGGGTCAGTTTGTCGAGACTACAAGTAATGTGAGAGTGGTCAGTTTGTCGAGACTACAAGTAATGTGAGAGTGGGTCAGTTTGTCGAGACTACAAGTAATTGAGAGTGGGTCAGTTTGTCGAGACTACAAGTAATGTGAGAGTGGGTCAGTTGTCGAGACTACAAGTAATGTGAGAGTGGGTCAGTTTGTCGAGACTACAAGTAATGTGAGAGTGGGTCAGTTTGTCGAGACTACAAGTAATGTGAGAGTGGGTCAGTTTGTCGAGACTACAAGTAATGTGAGAGTGGGTCAGTTGTCGAGACTACAAGTAATGTGAGAGTGGTCAGTTTGTCTGAGACTACAAGTAATGTGAGAGTGGGTCAGTTTGTCGAGACTACAAGTAATGTGAGAGTGGGTCAGTTTGTCAGACTACAAGTAATGTGAGAGTGGGTCAGTTTGTCGAGACTACAAGTAATGTGAGAGTGGTCAGTTTGTCGAGACTACAAGTAATGTGAGAGTGGGTCAGTTTGTCGAGACTACAAGTAATGTGAGAGGGGTCAGTTTGTCGAGACTACAAGTAATGTGAGAGTGGGTCAGTTTGTCGAGACTACAAGTAATGTGAGAGTGGTCAGTTTGTCGAGATTACAAGTAATGTGAGAGTGGGTCAGTTTGTCGAGACTACAAGTAATGTGAGATGGGTCAGTTTGTCGAGACTACAAGTAATGTGAGAGTGGGTCAGTTTGTCGAGACTACAAGTAATGTGAGAGTGGGTCAGTTTGTCGAGACTACAAGTAATGTGAGAGTGGGTCAGTTTGTCGAGACTACAAGTAATGTGAGAGTGGGTCAGTTTGTCGAGACTACAAGTAATGTGAGAGGTGGTCAGTTTGTCAGACTACAAGTAATGTGAGAGTGGTCAGTTTGTCAGACTACAAGTAATTGAGAGTGGGTCAGTTTGTCGAGACTACAAGTAATGTGAGAGTGGGTCAGTTTGTCAGACTACAAGTAATGTGAGAGTGGGTCAGTTTGTCGAGACTACAAGTATGTGAGAGTGGGTCAGTTTGTCGAGACTACAAGTAATGTGAGATGGGTCAGTTTGTCGAGACTACAAGTAATGTGAGAGTGGGTCAGTTTGTTCGAGACTACAAGTATGTGAGAGTGGGTCAGTTTGTCGAGACTACAAGTAATGTGAGAGTGGGTCAGTTTGTCGAGACTACAAGTAATGTGAGAGTGGGTCAGTTTGTCAGACTACAAGTATGTGAGAGTGGGTCAGTTGTCGAGACTACAAGTAATGTGAGAGTGGGTCAGTTTGTCGAGACTACAAGTAATGTGAGAGTGGGTCAGTTTGTCGAGACTACAAGTAATGTGAGAGTGGGTCAGTTTGTCGAGACTACAAGTAATGTGAGAGTGGGTCAGTTTGTCGAGACTACAAGTGAATGTGAGAGTGGGTCAGTTTGTCGAGACTACAAGTAATGTGAGAGTGGGTCAGTTTGTCGAGACTACAAGTAATGTGAGAGTGGGTCAGTTTGTCGAGACTACAAGTAATGTGAGAGTGGGTCAGTTTGTCGAGACTACAAGTAATGTGAGAGTGGGTCAGTTTGTCGAGAGACTACAAGTATTGTGAAGTGGGTCAGTTTGTCGAGACTACAAGTAATGTGAGAGTGGGTCAGTTTGTCGAGACTACAAGTATGTGAGAGGTGTCAGTTTGTCGAGACTACAAGTATGTGGGAGTGGGTCAGTTTGTCGAGTACAAAATGTGAGGGGTCAGTTTGTCGAGATACAATAATGTGAAGTGGAGTTTGTCGAGACTACAAGAATGTGAGAGTGGAGTTTGTCGAGATACAAGTATGTGAGATGTGGTGAGTAGTCGAGATCATATGTAAGATGATGGGTCAGTTTGTCGAGACTACAAGTGATGTGAGAGTGGGTCAGTTTCGAGACTACAAGTAATGTGGGGGTGTTTCGGACTAAAGAATGTGAGAGTGGGTCAGTTTGTCGAGACTACAAGAAGTGAGAGGGGTCGTTTGTAGACTACAAGTATGTAGAGGTTTGGGACACAGTTTGTGAGAGAGTCAGTTTGTGAGTGAAGAAGGGTAGTTTGTCAGATAAGAAGTGGTGGTAGTGTGCAAAGTGATGAGAGTGGGTAGTTGTGGACACAGTAATGTGAGAGGGTTTGGCTTAGTAATTGGAGGGTCATTTGTGAAAGTATTGTGTCAGTAGTGAGGGTAAGTTTGTGGTCAGTATGGATAGTGTTGTGAGATCAGAATAAAGTGTAGTGTCAGTTTGTAGGAGTATTTGAGAGAGTATGGAAGTAGTTTGTGTCAGTATGTGAGATGCAGTTTGAGATGTAGTTGTTGGACTACAAGTAATGTGAGGGGTTTGTCGAGATAAAGTGTGAGAGTGTCATTTGTCGAGACTAAATAATGTGAGAGGGGTCAGTTTCGGACACAAGTATTGAGAGGTCAGTTGCAGTCAAGTAATGTGAGAGTGGGTCAGTTTGTCGAGCTACAAGTAATGTAGTTGTGTCATGGAATGTTGTGAGATGGAGTGGCTCAGATAGTGTGTCTGTGGAGTTTGTGAGATAAGGGTTTAATAGTAGTGGAGTGTCAGACAATGAGTGGATGGTGTTTGTGAAAGAGTGGCGTTTTCAAAATATGAGAGTGGTAGTTTGGAGCTACAGATTGGAGTGGTCAGTGAGATGCATTTGTGAGTCATTGTGAGATCAAGTATGTGAGATTCAGTTTGTGAGATCAGTTTGAGAAGTGGTAGTTTGTCGAGACTACAAGTAATGTGAGAGTGGGTCAGTTTGTCGAGACTACAAGTAATGTGAGAGTGGTCATTTGTCGACTACAAGTAATGGAGTGGGTCAGTTTGTCAGACTACAAGTAATGTGAGAGTGGGTCAGTTTGTCGAGACACAAGTAATGTGAGAGTGGGTCAGTTTGTCGAGACTACAAGTATGTGAGGGGTCGTTTGTCAGACAAGTATGTGAGAGTGGGTCAGTTTGTCGAGATACAAGTATGTGAGAGTGGGTCAGTTTGTGAGTAAAGAATGGGAGTGTGTCAGTTGTGAGATCAGTATGTGAGAGAGTAGTTTGCAGCTACAATAATGGAGAGTGGGTCAGTTTGTCAGACTACAAGATTGAGAGTGGGTCAGTTGTCGAGATCAAGTAATGTGAGAGGGTCAGTTTGTCAGACTACAAGTAATGTGAGAGTGGGTCAGTTTGTCGAGACTACAGTAATGTGAGAGTGGGTCGTTTGTCGAGACTACAAGTAATGTGAGAGTGGGTCAGTTGTCGAGACTCAAGTAATGTGAGAGTGGGTCGTTTTCGGACTACAGTATGTGAGAGGGTCAGTTTGTCGAGACTACAATAATGGAGAGTGGTCAGTTTGTCGAGAACAAGTAATGTGAGAGTGGTCAGTTTTCGAATACAGTAATGTGAGGCTCAGTTTGTGAGATCAGTTTGAGATCAGTTGTGAGATGGGATTGAGTCAGTATGGAGAGTCATTGGAAAGGTAGTGTCGGTCAATAAGTGAGAGTGGGTCATTTGTCGGACTACAAGTAATGTGAGTGGTCAGTTTTTCATAAATGTGAGAGTGGGTAGTTTGCGAGATAAATGTAATGTGTGATGTCATTCAGAATGAGAATGGGTCAGTTGTCGGACTACAGTAATGAAGTGTGTTGTGGACATAGAGAGTAATTGTGAGATCAGTTTGTAGATGCAGTATGTAAGTTCAGTATGGAAGTGCAGTTGGAGACAGTTTGGGTCAGTTGTGATGTCTTCAGTAATAATAGTGTGGTGGTCATTGTGAATCATTGTGAGATGAGTTGTGAGATCAGTTTTGAGATCATTGTGAGATAAAGTAGTGATGGTAATGTGGAGAGTGGGTGGGTCTTTGAGTACAAAAGTGGTAGTTGGTCATATGTGAGAGTCAGTGAGAATGGTATTTGTGGCTCAATAAGTATGGGTAGTGTCAGTTCAATAGTAATGTGAGAGTGGGTCAGTTTGTCGAGACTCAAGTAATGTGAGAGTGGGCAGTTTGTCGAGACTACAAGTATGTGAGAGTGGGTCAGTTTTCAGACTAAGTAATGTGAGAGTGGGTCAGTTTGTCGACTACAAGAATTGAGGGGTCAGTTTGCGAACACAAGTAATGTGAGTGGTCAGTTTGCAGACTACAAGTAATGTGAGAGTGGGTCAGTTTGTCGAGACCAATTAAGTGAGAGGGTCAGTTTGTCGAGACATAGAAGTGGGTGTTGTGGGTAGTTTGTGAGATTCAGTTTGAATAAGTGTAGTTGTCGTATTGGAGATCAGTTTGTGAGATGGGTCATGTGAGACTAAGTAATGTGAGATTCAGTTGTGAGATTCAGATAAGTGAAGTGGGTCAGTTTGTCGAGACTACAAGTAATGTGAGAGGTCGTTTGTCGAGACTACAAGTGATGTGGAGTGGGTCAGTTTGTCGAGACTACAATAATGTGAGAGTGGGTCAGTTTGTCGAGACTAAATAATGAGAGTGGGTCAGTTTGTCGAGACTACAAGTAATGTGAGAGTGGTCAGTTTGTCGAGACTACAAAGTAATGAGATGGGTCAGTTGTCGAGACACAAGTAATGTAGAGTGGGTCAGTTTGTCGAGACTACAAGTATTGAGAGTGGGTCAGTTTGTCGAGACTACAAGTAATGTGAGTGGGTCAGTTTGTCGACTACAAGTAATGTGAGAGTGGGTCAGTTTGTCAGAACAAAGTAAGTGGGTCAGTTTGTCTATACAAGTAATGTGAGAGGGGTCAGTTTGTCAGATACAAGTATGTGAAGTGGGTCAGTTGTCAGACACAAAGATATGTCAGAGTGGTAGTTTGTCAGATTCAAGTAATGTGAGTGGAGTGGGCAAGTTTGGAGAATGGTATTGGAGGGGTCAGTTCAATAAAATGTGAGAGTGGGTCAGTTTGTCGAATAATGTGAAGTGGGTCAGTTTGTCGAGACTACAAGTAATGTGAGAGTGGTCAGTTTGTCGAGACTACAAGTAATGTGAGAGGGTCAGTTTGTCGAGACTACAAGTAATGTGAGAGTGGGTCAGTTTGTCGAGACTACAATGTGAAGTAAGTGGTCAGTTTGTGAGACTAAGTTTGGATGGTACATTGTGTCAAGGAAGAGTAGGTGGAGTTTGTCGAGACTACAAGTAATGTGAGAGTGGGTCAGTTTGTCGAGACTCAAGTAATGTAGAGGGAGTTTAGATGTGAGTAGTTGCGAGACACAAGTAATGTGAGAGGGTCAGATTGTCGAATAAATGTAGGATTGTCAGGCTTTGTCATGTACAAGATGGTAGATGGGTCATTGTCGAGTACAATGTAAGTGTGAGAAGCAGTTTGTCGAGCGTCAATGTAATGTGAAGTGGGTCAGTTGTGGACTTGACAAGTAATGTGAGAGTGGGTTCGTGTCAAGATAAGTAATGTGAGAGTGGGTCAGTTTTGTCGAAGACTACAAGTATGGTGGGGTCAGTTTGTCAGACTACAAGTAATGTGAGAGTGGGTCAGTTTGTCGAGACTACAAGTAATGTAGAGTGGGTCAGTTTGTCGAGACTACAAGTAATGTGAGAGTGGGTCAGTTTCGTACATACAAGTAATGTGAGTGGTCATTGTCGAGACTACAAGTAATGTGTGAGTGGGTCATTTGTGAGACTACAAGTATGTGAGAGTCAGTTTGTCGAGACTACAGTTGTGAGATGGGTCAGTTTGTCGAGACTACAAGTAATGTGAGAGTGGGTCAGTTTGTCGAGACTACAAGTAATGTGAGAGTGGGTGTTTGTCGAGACTAAAGTAATGTGAGGTGGGTCAGTTTGTCGAGACTAAAAATGTGATGTGAGTAGTGGGCAGTTTGTAGATAAAGTAATGTGAGTGGGTCAGTTTGTCGAGATACAAGTAATGTGAGAGTGGGTCATTGTCGAATACATAGGATGGGTCATTTAGACTACAAGTAGTGAGAGGTCTTGTCGATACAGTAATGTGAGATGTCAGTTTGTCAGACCAAGTAAGTGGAGTGTCAGTTGTCGAGACACAATAGTAGTGGTCGTTGTCGAGACTACAGTATGGAAGTGGTCATTGTCGAGACAATAATGGAGATGGTCAGTTCCAATAGAAGGTCTTTCGGACTACAAGAGTGTCTTGTGACATGAATGTCTTGTGACTCAAGTATGTGAGGTGGGTCATTTGTCGAGACACATGTGAGATGGTCATGTCGACTCAATAATAGTGTCATTTCAAAATAATGTGATGGTCATTGTCGGATACAAGTATGAGAGTGGCAGTTTGTCGAGCTATAATGTGAAGTGGTCTTGTCGAATATAATTGAGAGGTCAGTTTCGAGCACAATAGTGAAGTGGGTTTTCGACTACAAGTATGTGAGTGGTCAGTTGTCGAGACTAAGTATGGGTCTTGTCAACTAAGTATTGAGGGTCATTGTCGGTACAATAATGTAGAGGGTCAGTTGTCGAACTACAGTAATGTAAGTTAGTTTGTCAACACAGTGGAATGGTCATTGTCAGCTACAAGTAGGAGAGGGGTAGTGTCAGACTACAAGATTGAGAGGTCATTGTCAGTACAGTATGTAGTGTCAGTTGTCGAACTCAATAATTGAATGGTCATTTGTCGAACAAGATTGAGAGTCAGTTGTCGAATCAGTATGAGAGGTCATTTCATAAATAATGAGAGTGTCATTTGCAACTACAAGTAGGATGTCTTGTCAACTCAGTAATGTAGATGTCATTGTCGAACAATATGGAGGTCATTTCGACTCAAGTATGTAGAGGTCTTGTAGATAAATGAGGGTCATTGTCGAGACACAATAATGTGATGTCTTGTCAACAATAAGTGTGTCAGTTTCAGCTCAATATGTGAGGCAGTTGTATAAATAATGATGCATTTAAAGATGAGGTCATTTCAACATAAATGCTAAAGTGATGTCATTGTACTACAAGATCAGTTTGTCGAGACTACAAGTAATGTGAGAGTGGGTCAGTTTGTCGAGACTACAAGTAATGTGAGAGTGGGTCAGTTTGTCGAGACTACAAGTAATGTGAGAGTGGGTCAGTTTGTCGAGACTACAAGTAATGTGAGAGTGGGTCAGTTTGTCGAGACTACAAGTAATGTGAGAGTGGGTCAGTTTGTCGAGACTACAAGTAATGTGAGAAGGGGTCAGTTTGTCGAGACTACAAGTAATGTGAGAGTGGGTCAGTTTGTCGAGACTACAAGTAATGTGAGAGTGGGTCAGTTTGTCAGACTACAAGTAATGTGAGAGTGGTCAGTTGATCGAGACTACAAGTGATGTGAGAGTGGGTCAGTTTGTCGAGACTACAAGTGATGTGAGAATGGTCAGTTTGTCAGATACTCAAGTAATTGTGAGAATGCGTCAGTTTGTCAGACTACAAGTAATGTGAGAATGGGTCAGTTTTGTCGAGACTACAAGTAATGTGGAGAGTGCTCAGCTTGTCTATAAAATATGTGATAGCATTCAACTAAATGTACTATTGAGACTGGGTCAGCTTGTCTGAAGATGCATAAGAACTTGCTATAACTGTACAGCTTTCTATAAATGCATAGCTTGTCTAAAAACTGCATACAGCTTTTGCTATAAAAATGCATAGAACTTGTCTACAAAACTGCATACAGCTTGTCTATAAAACTGCATAGACTTGTCTACAAAACATTGCATACAGCTTTAATCTATAAAAGCTGCAAGACTTGTCTAAAAGCATACATTTCTTAAAATGCATAGAGCTTGTCTAAAAAAACTGCATACAGCTTTTTCTATAAAACTCATACAGCTTGTCTATAAAACTGCATACACTTGCTATAAAACTGCATACACTTTCTATAAAACTGCATAGAGCTTGTCTAAAAACTGCATAGACTTGTCTAAAAAAACTGCATAGACTTGTCTACAGTAAAACTGCATACACTTGTCTAAAAGCATAAGCTTGCATGCTAAAGTTCTTGTCTAAAATGCATCTTGTCTAAAAGACTACTAATGCAACTTTGTTATAAACTGATATTCGTCAAAGTACAGTTTGTCTATAAAACTGCATACATTTGTCTATTAAAACTCATACACTGTTACAAACTTGTCTATAATGTAAAACTTAATACAGCTTGTTATAAAACTGCATACACCTTGTCTATAAAACTGTACACAACTTTGTCATAAAATTGCATACACCTTGCCTGTAAAACTGTATACAACATTCTATGAAACTGCTACACCTTGTCTATAGAACTGCATACTGTCTTGTCTGCAAAAGTGCATAGCTTGTCTATAAACTGCAATCAGCTTGTCTATAAAACTGCATACAGCTTGTCTATAAAACTATACTGCTTACTTATACTTATAAAACTGCATACACTTTTTCTATAAACTGCGTATAACTTGTCTCTAAACATGTACAGCTTGTCTATAAAACTGCATGCAGCTTTTCTATAAACTGCATGCAGCTTGTTCTAAACAGTCACAGCTTGTCTATAAAACCGCATATACACTTGTCTTAAAACTGCATACAGCTTGTCTATAAAACACGCATATACTTGTCTTAAAACTGCATAAGCTTGTCTTAAAACTGCATATACTTGTCTATAAAACTGCATAACTTGTCTATAAAACGGCTACAGCTTGCTATAAACATGCATGCAGCTTGTTTCTAAAACAGTGACACAGCTTGTCTATAAAACTGCATACAGTTGTCTATAAACTACATACAGCTTGTCTATAAAACTACATACAGCTTGTCTATAAAACTACATACAGCTTGTCTAATAAAACTGCATACAGCTTGTCTATAAAACTACATACAGCTTGTCTATAAAACTACTACAGCTTGTCTATAAACTACATACAGCTTGTCATAAAACTGCATACAGCTTGTCTATAAAACTACATACAGCTTGTCTATAAAACTACATACAGCTTGTCTATAAAACTGCATACAGCTTGTCTATAAAACATGACACAGTTGTCTATAAAACTACATACAGCTTGTCTATAAAACTACATACACGTTGTCTATAAAACTACATACAGCTTGTCTATAAAACTACATACAGCTTGTCTATAAAACTACATACAGTTGTCTATAAAACATGTACACAGCTTGTCTATAAAACACATACAGCAGTTGTCTATAAAACATGTACACAGCTTGTCTATAAAACATTAACAGTTGTCTATAAAACTCATACAAGCTTGTCTATAAAACTACATACAGCTTGTCTATAAAACTACATACAGCTTGTCTATAAAACATGTACCAGCTTGTCTATAAAACTACATACAGCTTGTCTATAAAACATTACATACAGCTTGTCTATAAAACTACATACAGCTTGTCTATAAAACATAATACAGCTTGTCTATAAAAACATGTAACAGCTTGTCTATAAAATACATACAGCTTGTCTATAAAACTACATACAGCTTGTCTATAAAACTACATACAGTTTGTCTATAAAAACTTACATACAGCTTGTCTATAAAACTACATACAGCTTGTCTATAAAACTACATCAGCTTGTCTATAAAACTGATACAGTCTTGTCTTAAAACTACATACAGCTTGTCTATAAAACTACATACAGCTTGTCTATAAAACATACATACAGCTTGTCTATAAAACATGTACACAGTTTGTCTATAAAACTACATACAGCTTGTCTATAAAACTACATCAGCTTGTCTATAAAACTACATACAGCTTGTCTATAAAACTACATACAGCTTGTCTATAAAACTACATACAGCTTGTCTATAAAACATAACAGCTTGTCTATAAAACTACATACAGCTTGTCTATAAATACACAGTTTGTCTATAAAACTACATACAGCTTGTCTATAAAACATGTACACAGCTTGTCTATAAAACTACATACAGCTTGTCTATAAAACTACATACAGCTTGTCTATAAAACTACATACAGCTGTCTACAAAACATGTACACAGCTTGTCTATAAAAACATGTACACAGCTTGTCTATAAAACAGCATATTCATTATCATTAAGAAGTTATCGGCACTGTCACTCACCATATATTCCAACTTTTGAACAAATTCTACCTTCAACCCCTGTCTTTGCATTGCCTTTCAGACTTCTGCCTGAACATCTGCAAGAACTGGGCTACATGACGCATTACGTCGGCAAGTGGCACCTGGGATTTTGCCGAAAAGAGATGACGCCAACCCAACGTGGCTTCCACACCTTTTACGGTATGTACAACGGCAAGGGAGACTACAACACCCATATCTCCAAACGGGACGGTTACGATTTCCATGACGACAAGGGAGACAATTACAGAGTGGCGTGGGAGGCCAATGGGACATACTCCACCACTCTGTTCACGGATCGCGCTTTGAAGATTGTGGAGGAGCACGACAAGTCTAAACCCCTCTTTCTCTTCCTTTCCTATCAGGCCGTTCATGGACCTCTGCAGGTGCTTTTTTTTTTTTTTTTTTTTTTGTAATCTGCTTTTAAAAAACGGGATGGTGGAGTGAAGAGATGCTATTTCATATTACATGGGAGGTGTGTGTGTGTGTGTGTGTGTGTGTGTGTGTGTGTGTGTGTGTGTATGTGTGTGTGTGTGTGTGTGTATGTGTGTGTGTGTATATTTGTGTATGCTTGAGTGTGTTTGTGTGTGTGTTTGTGTATGGTTGAGTGTGTGTGTGAATGTGTGTGTGTATGTGTGTGTGTGTTTGTGTATATTTGTGTATGTTTGAGTGTGTGTGTGTGTGTGTTTGTGTATGTTTGAGCGTGTGTGTGTGGGGGGGTTGTTTATGTTTTTGTGTGTGTGTATGTGTGTGTGTATGTTTGCGTTTGTGTGTGTGTGTGTTTCTGTGTGTTCGTGTGTGGTGTATGTGTGTGTATGTGTGTGTGTGTGTGTGTTGTGTGGCGTGCGTGTGCGCGTGTATATGTGTGTGTGTATATATATGTGTGTGTGTGTGTGTTTTGTGTGTGGGTGTGTGTGGTGTGTGTATGGTGTGTGTTAGTGTGTGTGTGTGTGGTGTGTGCGTGTGTTGTGTGTGCGAGCACGCGCGCGCGCGCGCGCGCGCGTGTGTGTGTGTGTGTGTGTGTGTGTGTGTGTGTGTGTGTACCTCATTGAGCGAATCTCTAGTGAGCAAACTCCTGTTAACATTAACAACTGGCTTGTTTTCTGCCGATTTAATGATCCAATCATTCTGGTGGTGGCAGCCTAATGTTCTGCCCATCTTAATGATGCAGTAATTCAGGTGGTGGCAGCCTAATGTTCCATATGCCTCTTCACACACCACCACCCCTTCACGTTTCATACCTTGCTGGCACATGAGATTATGTGCAGGCTCAGGAGGTCTGCCAGATGACCACTGGCAAATGTGGGTGGAGCACATGTGGAATAACCCAAGCATGATGAATCCCTCTTGAGAAAACTCCATATTCCTAATGGACAAATCACTGTTTAACGAATCTTTACTGAACAAATCCCTGTTTAGCGAATCCCTGCCGAACAAGTCCTTTGTTTAGCGAATCTCTCCTAAACAAATCCCCGTCTAGTGAATCCATACCAAACAAATCCCTGTTTAGCGAATACCTGCTGAACAAATCCCTGTTTAGTGAATCCTTATTGGGCGAACACTGACCAAAACCGTGGCTGAAACGCTTTGCAGGTACCTCAAGAATACATCACCAAATACTGTGCTAATGTCACTACCGGTGGGGAGGAGCGCAAGTTACACTGTGCCATGACAGCGGCCATGGATGAGGGCATTGGCAAGGTGATTCACAAGCTCAAAACCAAGCGTCTCTATAACAACCTTATCACTCTATTCATCTCTGATAATGGTGGACCCGTAAAACTAGGTGAGTTTGCCACCGTGTGTGTATATTTTTTGTACACTTTTCTTAATATTTTTCCAATGTAAACTATATAATCTGCTTAATTAAGATACACAGATAGTAATAATTCTGCTTCACCACTGTTTATGGCATGACGTTTACCTTTTTTTGGGTCAGGTTTTGAAAGAAGAAAGAAGAAGAAGAGAAAAAGAAGAAGAAGAAGAAAGAAGAAGAAGGAGAAGGAGGAGAAGAAGAAGAAGGAAGAAGAAGAAGAAGGAGAAGAAGAAGAAGAAAAAAGAAGAAGAAGGAGAAGGAGGAGAAGAAGAAGAAGAAGAAGAAGAAGGAGGAGAAGAAGAAGAAGAAGAAGAGGAGGATGAGGATGTGGATAACGATGATGGTGATGATGGTGATGATAATGACGTTGTTGGTGATGTTGCTACTGATGGTAGATCAAGAACGATGATGCTGATGATGGTGATGATGACGACGATGATGCTGTTGGTGATGTTGCTGCTGATGGTAGATCAAAAACGATGATGCCGATGATGGTGATGATGACGACGATGATGCTGTTGGTGATGTTGCTGCTGATGGTAGATAAAAAACGATGATGCCGATGATGGTGATGATGACGACGATGATGCTGTTGGTGATGTTGCTGCTGATGGTAGATCAAGAACGGTGATGCCGATGATGGTGATGATGACGACGATGATGCTGTTGGTGATGTTGCTGCTGATGGTAGATCAAGAACGGTGATGCCGATGATGGTGATGATGACGACGATGATGCTGTTGGTGATGTTGATGCTGATGGTAGGTCAAGAACGGTGATGACGATGATAACATTTCCTGTCCACAGCATCCAGCAACTGGCCCCTACGAGGATCGAAGATTACGTTGTGGGAAGGAGGTACACGTGCTGTGACCATCCTCCACAGTAAGAAACACCTACGCAAGGCCCCGTACACCTGGGATGGTCTGATGCACGCCGTGGACTGGTCAGTACTGCAAGGCACTCTTAAACACACACACACACACACACACTCACACACACACACACACACTCACACACACACACCACACACACACACAACACACACACGCACACACACACACACACGCACACACACACACACACGCACAAACACACACACCACACACACACACACACACACGCACACGCACACAACGCAGAAACACACGCGTGCGCACCACACACACACAACACACACACACACACCACGCACGCACGCAATACACAAGCACACACGCATGCGCACACATAAACAAGCATACACACACATTACACAAGCACAAACAGATGCACAAGCAGAATACATACATACACACAAGCACAAATGCACACAACACACACACACGCGCGCCACACACACACACACACCACATACACACACACACACACACACACACACACACACATACAAACAGACGTACACAAGCCCACACGCACACACACACACACACACACACACACACACACACACATACAAACAGACGTACACAAGTCCACACGCACATACAAACATACACAACACAAATACACAAACATGACACATACACAAATAATACACACATATAACAAGCACACACATGCGCACTACACAACACACACAATATACAAACAACACACACACACGTGTACACACTTATAAATACACACACACATACACAACACAACCACACACACACACACATACAAACAGAGTACACAAGCCCACACGCGCACACACACACACACACACACACACACACACAACACACAAACAGACGTACACAAGTCCACACGCACACACAAACATACACAAGCACAAATACAACACACATGTACACATACACAAATACACACACACATATATACAAGCACACACATGCGCACATACACAACACACACATATATACAAACACACACACACACACGTGTACACACTTATAAATCACACACACACACACACGCACACACACACCACATCACACATACACAAGGAGACACACATGCATACACAAGCAGGCACACATACACACACACGCAAGCACATACAGAGAGAGAGAGAGAGAGAGAGAGAGAGAGAGAGAGAGAGAGAGAAAGAGAAAGAGAAGAGAGAGAGAGAGAGAGAGAGAGAGAGAGAGAGAGAGAGAGAGAGAGAGAGTACGCACACATACACATACATACACAGAGGGGTTGGTTCGGGTTAGGTTAATTGGTTAGGTTACCTGAGTCCGTATAATATGCACCACGCTTCTTTGGAGTAAAGAAATACAAACGTTAATTATAATGAACTACTACACCTAGCTCAATACATTATTAACCTGAATTTAATCAGGATTTATTATGAAAGAAAGTTTTGTGCGTAAAGGAGATTGTTAGATGGCTTGATCATTTTGTTAGGAGGAAAGGGGAGGGGGGGGCTATTTGTGCTTACCGATATAAGGGAGACACCACTACTGTCCTTTTCTTGGAACTGAAACACAAAACAAGGGAGAGTACCGTGGGTTCATGTGTTTTCAGCTCCCAGAGAAACAAAGTATGGTTGTCTCCATTCCACTAGTAACGCAAACAAACACACAGCACCCCAAACACGATGGTCAAGCCATTGTAACAATCTCATTTATCTACAAAAATTATCACAATAAATCCACATTTGTAATACATCATGGCGATTATTATTGTTATTACTATTATATCATTATTATCATCATTGTTGTTGTTGTGTTGTTATTGTTATTACCATTATTATTATTATTATTATCATTATCATTATTAAGGTGCTGAATCTTGATGTATGAAACAAATCAAAGCGCTCACTCTCATTGATCTGTTTGTCTATCTATCTATCTATCTATCTATCTATCTATCTATCTATCTATCTATCTATCTATCTATCTTATTTATCTATCTATCTATCTATCTATCTATCTGTCTATCTATCTATCTATCTATCTAACTCTGTCTGCCTGCCTGCCTGCATGTCTGTCTGTCAATCTATCTATCTATCCATCCATCTACCTATCTATGATGATATATACATCAAAAGGCACGGGTTTTGTTAGGATCATAGCACTCATGGAAATTGCCTTTGTGCTCTTTCCCCCCTCATTTACTGCTTCACTTTAGTGGCCATAGAAACTGGAACATTATTTTGTTTTTACAATATGATGTTAATGAGGATGGTAATCATGATGCTACAAAATTCCACCTAGGTTTGAGACTGCGTGACAGGCTGTACTCTACGCTAACTATGATAATATATCATGGTGTCATCAGGCCTGACAGATACAGACACCTGTGATGTTGAAAATTTGAGCAACATCTTTAATGACGCATCTGTGAAGTGGATGACACTCGCCTGTGTGGTCCCAGTCTTCCAAACAATCTCCAGCAATCTTAATCCTGGATAGGAGCCAGTTGTAGCAAAGGATTGATGGGGATTGAACCCACAACTTCCAGTCGGTAGTCCATTGCGCAAACCATTTCACCATGGCGACTGGTGAAAGACACACGTTTATAGACGCACACAAATATTACATACTACCATTGTACTTGGACGATGTTGATGTCAAATGGCTTTCCCTCCAATCTAACTAATAAAACTCTGTATGATATAGCCCAGTATCCTTTGATAAAGTTGACTTGTCCCTGTCCATTATGATGCCTACAACTCGTCATGTATGTCTCCACCAGAATATATAATTCTATGCTTGCTTGATGTTAACATGCCTGCTCCTTTCCATCTCGTCTACCCCTGGTCCTAAAATACTGATGTTAAACCTTTCCATCTCTATCTTGACATTTTCTAATTGTACTTTTTGCAATTATGTTCTTACATTCCAAGTAGTAATTTTTTATATATTTTTTTAATCTGATCGCACAGCATGACATTCCCTTCCAGACAAAGGTGCTCCATATTAACCCTATTTATATCGTTGAGTTTTCTTTTCTTTCCGCTGGCCATGATACTTGGGAGGATATGTGTGGTTTCCCATTGCCTTCCCTCGTTTTTGTTTGTTTGTTTGTTTTGTTTTTGTTTCTGTTTTTTGTATGGACTTTCCTCTGGCCTGTGTCGTTCCCTTGACTATGACGAGACAGTGGGGAAGATTTTCTGTCAGGGCATACTCCCATAATGTTGGCCTGTCCCAAGATAACCACAAGGCAGTGGTGATTTTGTGTTAAGGTTTACTCCTGTAGACTGGTCTCTCCCGAGACACCCACAAGGCAATGGTGCTATTTAGCCATAGCTGAGGGTCTAGTTTGTGGGCACCAGGGCAAGTCCACATGCCAGCAGACTCAGCTCCAGTGCGTTTCAAGATGGTATCGTGATACCATGCATTCGAATCTGGCGGCCCTTTTTCAGTCTTGGGCTTCTTGAAATCTGTTGCTTACTGTCGTAGGCATCGCTATTTTTGGCACCTCTGTATCTCGTCCTTTTTTTGACCGGAAGGCTGCGTACTCTTCAGCATTAATCTGCAGAACTCTTTTTTGTTTTTTGACGTCATTGTATATGACAGAGACGACGTCAGCACTTTAAAAGTGTCGTTACTTCTTGGAGAAGGATTATGATCAACTTTCCCGATTACTTAGCAGAACGATGTCACTTTTCCGTCGCCATATCGACAGGGGAAGTTACTGCGAGCAAAAAGGCTTCGAAGCCTTTGTGCACTGCACAGTTAGTTACACCTTTATGTCCCCTTCATAGATCACCGAGTACTTAGCATTATGTACCCGGACTTTGCTATGTGCTCGAAGAGGGCATAAATATTTATGCACTGCACAAGCTATGCCCTCTTTATAGATCCGGCCACAGACCTCTTCCGAGTCCCTCGAGTCTGTCTGAGTTCGTGTAGTGCTCAGTTGTCGTGTGTCGCCACGGGAGGCACAACGTAGAGCTTGCTGATGGAGAGGCTATGTACATGTACTAACGGAGAGAGACTTAAACACTCTGCTCTCCTTTTCACGGAGCTACAAGCAATAGTGTTTGACAGAGGTGCAGGTTGAAAGCATGCAGTCCAACTAGTAAACACATTAGACGCGTCAGATCAGCCATTATGACACACCTACAACCACATATTCATACAAATACATCTCTTTCTTAAACTCTGAAAAATTGTGAGGTTAGGTATGACAGATTTCTCAACGATAAAGCAGAAAAGATGAACTGTTAATCATTAATTTAAAGCATAATGAGGTATATATCGACAGGCAGAGAGAGAGAGAGAGAGAGAGAGAGAGAGAGAGAGAGAGAGAAGAGAGAGAGAGAGAGAGAGAGAGCGAAAAAATATGAGACAATAATGAAAAATAAAGAAAAGAAAATCAGACACACGCACACACATACACACAGACACACACACAAACACACACGTGAGCGCGCCCGCGCACAGAGAGGGAGACAGAGAGGGAGAGAGAGAGAGAGAGAGAGAGAGAGAGAGAGAGAGAGAGAGAGAGAGAGAGAGAGGCAGAGAGAGAGAGAGAGAGAGAGAGAGAGAGAGCTTGTATTAAGGCTTTTCCCCAATTAAAAAAAAAAAAAAAAAAGAAATAATGTTTAAACCTTCTGTTTACAATTGGTTCGCGTCCGCCTTGTGTCTGAATAATGTCTGAATACTTATTCAGACATTCTCATTCATATTTTGGTATGTTGATGACTTTTGTTTTGTATATCATTGTGTATTCGAAAAGTCAACATCTGCACCAGACGTAATGTGTATATGTAAAGTCTACATGTAAACTTCATTGTGTTAAAACTAATCGTGATTACAAAACAAACAAACAAACAAACAAAACAAACAAAACAAAATCCCATGCAAGTTGATAAGCAATTGATATTGAATAAAAACAAAATCATTGCCCAGGTATCCAACGCTGATTCGGGCGGCTGGGCAACGTGACAAGCAGAAAGGTGTGGGCGGTGTGAAGATCTGGTGGAGTGAATTGGACGGTGTGAATAACTGGCTAAAGATCAAGAAAGGAAAGACAGTCGCCGCGAGTGGTTTGTCTACAACATTGATGATGTGAGGAACACTTCGGCCATCCGTTACGATAAATGGAAGCTGATTAACAATAAGCCGGGCAGTCCTGGTCAGTATGGGTAAATGTATGTATGTATGTATGCATATATAGATCTATATATATATATATTTATATATGTATAATGTATATATATATATATAAATATACATATGTGTGTATGTGCGTGTGTATGTATGTGTATATATATGCATATACATATACATATATATAACATTTTAATATATTTATGTATATATATACATATATGTATATATATGCATATATACATAAATATATATGTATGTATACATATATTATATATATGCACGTATATACGTATAGGTGTATGTGTATATATGTACGATTACATATGTTTATATTCTCTCTCTCTCTCTATGTATATATACATATATATATACATACATATATATATATATATATATATATATATATATATATGTATAGATATATGTGCACGTGTGTGTGCGCGCTTGCGCGCGCGCGCGCGCGTATGTGTGTACATATTTACTTTTTTGTTGTTGTTAAATTAGTCGGTTGCTTAGTTTACTTAGCTAGTTAGTAAGGTAGGCAGTTAGGTACTTAGCTACGCAATTAAGTACTTAATTACTTAGGTACTTTGTGACTTAGTTTATGTATGTGTGTATAATATACATACACACATATGTATATGTGTATATATGTACATATGTATATATATAATTATATACACACATATATATATATGTATAGATATATATGTACATGTATATATATATATATATATATATGTGTGTGTGTGTGTGTGTGTGTGTGTGTGTGTGTGTGTGTGTGTGTGGCGTGCGTGCGTGCGTGTGTGTGTGTGTAAAAAACATGAAATCCCCTCATGCAAAATAACAGCAAACGGCACAACCTTGAGACAGGTTGATAAGTTTAAATATCTGGGAACGATCATTTCACCAGACGGCAGATGCACATCAGAAATAGCCAGCAGAATCGGCCAAGCCAAAAAGCATTCAAGAAGATAAAAAGCATTCTTACCAACAGATGCCTATCAATTAACATCAGGAAAAAAGTCTTGAATATAGAACCGATAATGTTATACGGTTGTGAGGCGTGGACAGCCAACAAGCAAAGCCAGAACAAGATTGAGTCAGCCGAGATGTGGTTTCAAAGAAGAATGTTGCGAGTTCCATGACAGCAAAACAAAACAAAACAAAGCAAACAAAACAAACAAACAAAACAAAACAAAACACAAAACACAAAAACGAGACAGTCTTGATGGAGGCAGACGCAAGAAGATCATTCATAAGGAAGATTAGGAAAAGACAGGCAATATTTATAGGTCATTTTATGAGGAAAGGGGAATTGGAGCACCTGGTCACAACAGGAAAGCTGGAGGGAAAGAGAGCACCAGGTAGATCCAGGGAAAAATATGGACGATCTTGCAAAGTGGATGATGAATGAGGGTGGAAGAAGTGCTTGCGGCAACAAGGGATAGATACATATGGATGGCCATGATCGCCAACGCCATGTGGCAAGGCACTTGATGATGATAATACATAGATACATAGATACATAGATAGATAGATAGATACATACATACATACATACATACATACATACATACATACATACATACATACATACATATATATAAATATTTGTTTGTTAATTTATTTATATACCTACTTATTTGCTTCTTTCTTTTTTCTTTCTTTCATTCATTCATTCATTCATTCATTCATTCATTCATTCATTCATTCATTCATTCATTCTTTCTTTCCTTTTTTCTTTCTTTTTCTCTCTCCCTATTATTTATGTATTTATTCATCCATACGTTTATTCATGTATTTATTTATCCATTATTTGTTATTTACTTATTCATTTATTTATTGACTATTCATTTGTCTATAGATGTTTTCATTCATAAGTGTGTATCAGATTTATTCATTTATTTCATCAATTTTAGTGAATAAAGTTTCCAAGACATAAACATTCGTCAGATTAATTCCATTTTTGATGTGGACGTGGACATACATACGTTTGAAGTTAACCGGTAGGTTTCATAACTCCAAGTTCTGATAACTTTAAATATTTTGAGTTTCTAGTGGCTTTTCAACTTAAACGGTTTTCACTGTCCTGTGATTGAATGGTCAGTTTATGACTTTTCTGTCAGTTTGGTTGATTGAATGGCTGGATGGTCAGTTAGTTGGTTGGTTGGTTGGTTGGTTGGTTGGTTGGTTGGACGGTTGGTTTGTTGATTGGTGGGTTGGTTGAGTGGTTGGCTGGTGGATGCTTGGTTGGTAGGTTTGGTTCGTTCGTGTTCGTCTTGATTAACGTCTTTTCACTATAGTGATATTAGGTGGTTGTGGTTGGTCAGGTGTTTGGTTGGTTGCTTGCTTGGTGGTGGGTGGTTTGTTGCTAGACTGGTTAGTATTTTGTCGTTTGAGTGGTGGTGGTGGTGGTGTTTGTTTGTTTGTTTGTTTGTTTCGGAGGGTGTTTGGATAGGTGACTGGTTAGTATGTTGGATGGGTGGTTACTTAAAAGAGTCCAGGCTTTGCAGCCTTAAATCATGATTTTAAAATGTTAATTTTCAGGCCGTTTGATATGCCTCTGTCTTTCTAGATATTGTTGAGTTGGACCATTTTTTGCTTTGCCATTCCAATTTTTATTTTGATGTGTTTGGAGCAGGTTCCATTATAACTTTTTACAGAACCAAGATACTTATAGATCTTTAACATTTAACATTTCTAAAGGAACGTTATTGATTAAGTTGTCTGGACGTTTTCAGTGTCTTTGCCTTTGGTATGTAACTTTCTTCTTCTGGCGTTCAAGTTTAGGGCAGCCTTTTGCCCGCAGCATCCCCCCTGTATAGAATTCTTTACATCCTGGTAATATCGTCTGTTAATAGAGCAGTATCCCCCTGTATAGAATTCTTTACATCCTGGTAATATTGTCTGTTAATAGAGCAGTATCCCCCCTGTATAGAATTCTTTACATCCTGGTAATATTGTCTGTTAATAGAGCAGTATCCCCCCTGTATAGAATTCTTTACATCCTGGTAATATTGTCTGTTAATAGAGCAGTATCCCCCCTGTATAGAATTCTTTACATCCTGGTAATATTGTCTGTTAATAGAGCAGTATCCCCCCTGTATAGAATTCTTTACATCCTGGTAATATTGTCTGTTAATAGAGCAGTATCCCCCTGTATAGAATTCTTTACATCCTGATAATATTGTCTGTTAATAGAGCAGTATCCCCCCTGTATAGAATTCTTTACATCCTGGTAATATTGTCTGTTAATAGAGCAGTATCCCCCCTGTATAGAATTCTTTACATCCTGGTAATATTGTCTGTTAATAGAGCAGTATCCCCCCTGTATAGAATTCTTTACATCCTGGTAATATTGTCTGTTAATAGAGCAGTATCCCCCCTGTATAGAATTCTTTACATCCTGGTAATATTGTCTGTTAATAGAGCAGTATCACCGGCTCAGCACAGGTTTATAATTTTTTCTTCCTATCTTTAAATACTTCTATATCCGCATATCTCATGACTTGTTCCATACAGATGATAAAAAGATACTGTGAAAGGATACAACTTTGTCTAACTCCCCTGTGGATGTTGAACAATTTACGTTACCGGCTGTTCCATCTAATTGTAGCCTTTTGGTCTTGATATAATGAAGCAATTGACGAAATGAGATGTTTAGGAAAGTCCATTTTGACAATCACGTTGAACAATTGGAGATGAATGCTTTGCTGTAATCTATGAAGGTGACAAAAGTATCTTCATTAGTGCTTTTTCTCTTTGAGTATTTGTACCACAAATAACATGTCAGTTGTGCCTCTGTTGGATCTGTAGCCTGCCTGGCAATCAGATAGGTGTTCTTTCATCTTGGGCTGCAATCTGTTGAGAATAATTACGGGCAAAATCTTACTGGCGTGGCTGATTAAGGCAATGGTTCGGTAGTTGTTGCAATCTTTGACATTGCCACCATAAGCATCACACATTCTTGATTTCTAATTTGTTGGCCACTGATGAGTATTCCAGATTTTACAACAAAGATGGTGCAATGCTTGTAGTTCATTTTTCCAGCATGTCTAAACAATTCAGTACTAACGATGATAATAATAACAGCAATGATAATAAGAATAATGATGATAATAATAGTAATAATGATGATGATAATAATAATAATAATAAAATCTTGATGATGTTATTTGTTTTGCAACAGATGCATGGTACAATCCACCAGCAGGTGTGCAAAATAAAACTGCACCACCCAGCAAATACCCCGAATACATGCTGTTTGATCTGAAAACGGTATGCCTCTCTGTCTGTCTGTCTGTCTGTCTGTCTGCTTGTCTCTGTCTCTGTCTCTGTCTCTCTCTCTCTCTCTGTGAGTGATATAATTTAATGGACAGGCTGTTGTATTTTATGGATGATTTTATCTATTCAAATGCCTTGGAATCAAACAACAACAACAAAAACAATAACAACAACAACAACAATAAAGGAAAAGATGATACCATTTTCTTCTGCTCAACACCACGATAGGGAAACTGTCTAGTTTCGTTTTGTTTTGTTTTGTTTTGAGCTTGGCGTTTATCTGTTTATTTATTCTTTGATGTCTATCGTAAATGCTTGACAAAGGTCAGTTGGCCGAAAAGTTGTGCTAGTCGTGTTTTGCTGTTTTAAACACGTGTTCAGATTCCACTTTCTACTTTTACTTATTTCTGGTTCCTATTTGCTTGAACGCTGGCTTTTACTTCGATTCACTTTTGATTAAAATATTTTCTTGTCATGTATATCAAGATACATTCATGTTTGTGTTTGCTAAGTAAAGGCGACAATGATATAAGCGTAGTGTTAGTCAAGAGAAGACACGTTTCAATTCTACAAATCTGGATTGAATGAATGACCACTGAATGGAAAGGAACGGACCGAAACAGAATGGAATGGGATCGAACAAAATTGCATGGGTTACAATAAAATGGTATGGTATGGACTGGAACTGAATGGAATGGAATGGGATTTTAATTCCAGTTGTTTGCTTGGCGCAGGATCCCGAAGAAGACGACGACGTGGCTGGGAATGTCAACAACACCAAGATCTTGAGACGTATGAAGTGGGAGCTGGCGAAATACAAGAACGAGGTAGTGGCGTCCACAGGCGCCCACATTGTCACAGACGGCAAACCCAAATTTTTCAATGGGTCTTGGATTTCCGGCTGGTGTTGAAAAATAATAGTTCTTGGTTAATCAAAGGACATAACTCTTGAGAATTATCTCCCATGTTGTACTTCTCAAATCTAACACAGTTTGCGTTACCCATTCAGCTAGCATAGAAGCAGATACAAAGTACAAAAACAGTAAGCTCAGAACACTCCTCAAAAAAGGAGCGCCCAAGCCTACCTTTATACTCTGCAACTACCCAACACACAACTATGAGAGAGGAGAGAAATACATACAATATATTGGTCTTATGTTCAAGATTGACATAGTCTTTTATTCTTGAACTGACCAAACACACACACATAGACAAGACAGAACATATACAGGGTTGCTTCCAAGGCATATAGGTAATACAAAAGAAATAAGAGGGAAGCAGGGAGAATTTTTATAATATTCTAGGTTAATTTCTTGGTCTGTTTGTTTTTTGTTTTCCTTCATGGCTTGTTATGGATTGGTGATCATTTTGTAGCTATGCTGCATTCGTTGTTCGTTTTTCAATACTTTTGTCTCCTGTTTTTTTTTGGGGGGGTGGGGGTGGGGGTGGGGTGGGGTGGGGGTGGGTGGTGGAGGTGGTAGTGGTGGGGGTGGTAATTGTGTTGAAGCGTTAGATTGAAATTGATAGCGTGTGTTGATTTCGTTGCTGTCGCAGGTAATGAACCGATTGATTGACTGATGGATTGATTTAATAGTTGATTGATTGACATATTTGATTACTTTCACTTTTTTTTGTTCATCATTACGCTGCCGCATTAGTTCTTATTTCACTTTCAGCACCATCAACACCTAACTTGAAGGACTATGTGTTTGCCTTGTAGAGTGTCAGCTTAGTGCTAATGGTGTGCATTGTTGTTTTAAATGTTGACTGTATGTGACCTTTATCTGTTTCTTTTTTTTCTGTCTTTGTTCGTGTGATATGTTTTGTTTTAAAAGATATGCGCAGTGGTCAAGCCGATGAACGTCGGACATCCATTCGGAAGGTCTAGGTTCGATGCTGCCTGGGTACCTCTCACTCGTTGGGTAAAGGGTGAAGGATTTTGATTTTGCAGATTTTGTTAGTGTCTAGACCCCTTTCATGTGTACAATGTATATGAAAGCAAAACTTTGAATAAGGACGTTGAAGACCCTTAAGTCACATCAGTATCCAATGGCTTGTGGCGTTAAAGACCCTTAAGTCACATCAGTATCCAATGGCTTGTGGCGTTGAAGACCCTTAAGTCACATCAGTATCCAATGGCTTGCGGCGTTGAAGACCCTTAAGTCACATCAGTATCCAATGGCTTGTGGCGTTGAAGACCCTTAAGTCACATCAGTATCCAATGGCTTGTGGCGTTAAGACCCTTAAGTCACATCAGTATCCAATGGCTTGCGGCGTTGAAGACCCTTAAATCACATCAGTATCCAATGGCTTGGGCGTTGAAGACCCTTAATCACATCAGTATCCAATGGCTTGTGGCGTTGAAGACCCTTAAGTCACATCAGTATCCAATGGCTTGTGGCGTTGAAGACCCTTAAGTCACATCAGTATCCAATGGCTTGTGGCGTTGAAGACCCTTAAGTCACATCAGTATCCAATGGCTTGTGGCGTTAAAGACCCTTAAGTCACATCAGTATCCAATGGCTTGTGGCGTTAAAGACCCTTAAGTCACATCAGTATCCAATGGCTTGTGGCGTTGAAGACCCTTAAGTCACATCAGTATCCAATGGCTTGTGGCGTTGAAGACCCTTAAGTCACATCAGTATCCAATGGCTTGTGGCGTTGAAGACCCTTAAGTCACATCAGTATCCAATGGCTTGTGGCGTTGAAGACCCTTAAGTCACACCAGTATCCAATGGCTTGTGGACAGAACGAAGACATACAGCAGACACACCCACCAAAGACAGAGTAACCAGACTGTGCAGCGACATACCGCCTACGCAGTGTGAGCAAAACTAATTGCATAGAGCATCATCCTCAACTACCCTGCCACGTGGCGTTGGCGATCATGGCCCTCCATATGCTTCTATCCCTTGTTGTCGCAAGCACGTCTTCCACCCTCTCTGTCCTCAGCCACTCTACAAGTTCTCCAATATTTTTTCCCTGGGTCTACCTGGTACTCTCTTTCTCTCTAGCTTTCTCGTTGTGACCAGGTGCTCTAATTCCTCTTTCCTCATAAAATGACCTACAAATGTTGCCTGTCATTACGTAATCTTCCTTATGAATGATCTTCTTGTGTCTGCCTCCATCAAGACTGTCTCGTTTGTTTTCTTTGCTGTCCATGGAACTCTCAACATTCTTCTTAGAAACCACATATCGGTTGCCCCAATCTTGTTCTGGCTTTGCTTCTCGACTGTCCACGCGTCACAACCGTATAACAGTATTGGTTCTATATAACATTCATGGCCAGACAGAACAAGGAAAAAATGAACACAGCACATCTAAGAAATATGGAAAGCTATGAAGATAAAGATTACTGCCTGCATCTTGAACCCTGTTCTGTTATCTGCCTATTGTTGATTTATAAATGTCAGCTTGGTGTTTAACGCTTCCTGTTCCTCTTCTACAGTCTCTCCTCACCGCTTCCTTTTCAACATGTAGTCTGCAGATTGAGGAAGGGGATTTAGAGCACCTGGTCACAACGGGAAAGCTGGAGGGAAAGAGAGCACCAGGTAGACCTAGGGAGAAAATGCTGGACGGACTTGCAGAGTGGCTGGGGACGAAGAGTGTGGGGAAGATGCTAGGGGCAACGAGAGATAGAGACAGATGGAAGTCCATGATCGCCAACGCCATGCGGCAGGGCACCTGATGATGATGATAACCTGCAGATTAAGGTGTCTGTCAGATGATCACTGGCTGATTTGGGGAAATGGGAAAAGGGGGGACAGTGTGTTATTATCATTAAGATTATTATCATTAGTAGTAGTAGTAACAGTAGTAATAGTAGCAGTAGCAGCAGCAGCAGCAGTAGCAGTAATAGTAATAGTAGTAGTAGCATCGTTTATGGCCTGTTGGAAAATAAACACAAGCCAAATGAAAATTTCAGTCTTCTTCTTGTTCTATTACTTTATTCTTCTGTTTTTAATCCAGCTAGCCAATGAAACCGACGCTTTCTTCTTCTGTCTGTCTGTCTGTCTGTTGTCTATCTGTCTGTTTCTGTGTCTCTCTGTCTGTCCATCTTCTGTTTGTCTCTGTTTTTCTGTCTCTGTATTTCTGTCTCTCTCTCTCTCTCTCTTCACTCTCTCTCTCTTTCTCTCTCTCTCATCTGTCTTTCTCTGTCTCTCTATCTGTCTGTCTCTGTGTGTCTGTCTCTCTCTGTCTCTTTGCCCCTCTCTCTCTGACTGTCAAGACCTGTGCAGAGCACATGGTTTGTGCACAGTCGTGTGCCATGTTCCTTTTGTGTCATCTCCATCACATGACGTCTTGTGACGTCAGTTCAAATGAAAAATACTGAAAGCGGGGAAACTGAAACAGAAACTGCTATGAAGCAACACATTAAAACAAAAGGCAGGGGCAACATTTCTTGCTGAATATGCGTTTTAATTGTATTTTCGTGCCTGTCTGGTTCCTATTTTCTTGAACGACGGCACTCAGTTTTCATTTGGCAATGAAATGAATTGACAAAAAAATAACAAGTAAAGAAACAGACATTTTATTCGATAAAATGAACACACATGAAATAAAAAGTAAACAAACGGACATTTTACCCGACAAAATAAACAGACATGAAAATAACAAGCCAACAAATAAATATTTTATTCAACAAAATAAGCGGACACAAAAATGAAAGAACAATCTGAATCATCACCATAGTTTTCAAGTACTGACCCTGATGCCAGATCATACCTGCATAAAGAACATTCTGAATCATCATCACAGTTTTCAAGTACTGACCCTGATGCCAGATCTGACCTGTAGAAAGAATATTCTGAATCATCAACACAGTTTTCAAATACTGACGCTGATGTGATATCACACCTGTAGAAAGAATAATCTGAATGCCCATAGTGTTCAACTACTAACCCTGACGGGACATCACACGTGTAGAAGGAAATGAAAAATACCGAACAAGCATATAGATCAAATCATGAATTGGGACACACACACATGCACACAGTACAATAATTATCTTAGCTGAGGGCATCATCGCTTCACCGCCTCTTGATGGAGTATCTCACCTGTGAAAAGAAAAATCAAGATGTACAAGTCGCCGTGGTGTAGTGGCTAGCACAACGGACGACCGAATGGAAGGTTGTGGGTTCGAATCCCCATCAGTACCTTCAAAAATCATCGTGGGATTTTTCGTCACTAACGGGCTCCTACCCAGAGTTGGGGGTTTGCTATGGGCTCATTGGGAAGTCCGGGACCACACACAGTCGAGTCTCATCCACTTCACGGATGCGTCACTGAGGTTGTTGCTCACATCTTCTGACCAGCAGCGCAGGTGTCTGTATCTCTCTGGCCTGGTTGATGCCAGGATATATTATGATAGTAAGCATAGAGTACGGTCCTGTCACGCAGTCTAAATCCTGAATGGAACCTCATAGCATAATGATTATCATCATCATCATCATCATCATCATCATCATCATCATCATCATCATCATCATCATCATCATCATCATCATCATCATCATATGCATTGTAAAAACTGTTCCAGCTTCTGTGGCATTAAGGTGGTGTAGAAAATGGGACCCCCCGCCCCTCTAAAAAAGAAAAAAAGGTGAGCACAAAGGTAACCTCCCTGAGTGCAATGATCCTAAAAAACAAACAAACTAACAAAAAACAAATCAAGATGTAACAGGCAAAGGTATTGTAACTGTACACACACACACACACACACACACACACACACACACACACACACACACACACACACACACACACACACACACACACACACACACACACACACTCACACACATACTCACACACACACACACTCACACACACACACACACACACACACACACACACACACACACTCACACACACACACACACAAATACACACACACACACACACATTCAAACACACACACACACACACACACTCACACACACACACACACACACACACTCACACACACACACACACACTCAAACACACACTCACACACACACACACACACAAATACACACACACACACACACATTCAAACACACACACACACACACACACACACACACACACACACACACACACCTCACACATTCCTTTACACACTAAAGAAAAGCATACAGGTATGTATGGACACATGCATAAACATAAGCAATATGTTGGTAGATGCAAAAAGAAACAACGAAAGAATACACAATTTGTAGCTTTGCAGTACAAATTAAGCTAAATAAGGCGCGTGGCAGACGCCTTTTCTTCTCAAATGACCTTGATTACAGTTACCTTCTCTTGTTCAGCGATTCTTAAAATATCAAGAAATTCTAATATTTTAAAGCCATGAAAGCCAGGACTTGAGCAAATCGTGTATTCTATTTTAGCAGAAATATATGTCTTTCTCATTAGAAATGTCTTTGAGATGAAATTTCCCTCGTTTTCCTGTCCAAATTTCCGACCAGTGATCCGTGACGTTAATAAAAATTTTTAAAATAATGAATTAAATAATGGAAATTTTAAGATCACTACTAGAATACTTGTATTCTAATCTGTTATTTCTAATTTTTCATTTGAACCACCTCACACCTTTAATTGTTACATATTAATCTTGCATCAGAGCAAGCTCTGGCCAAATCACGGCGTGGCAAACCGCCAAAATGACCACCGTTTGTCGGGATGTAGTATGAAATTCTTAATGTTTAAAATCCGACTCAAAGTGTACAGTTTCATTTATTTTCTTGCTGCTGTTGTAAAAAGACCCAATACTGCAAATGTGCCAGGCCCATTCACAGGACGACTTAAGTGCCAATTGCTAGTGGCAGACGCGCCTAGAAAGGCTGAGTTCATGGAAACCTTAAAAATACCATTGTGTTTTTTTTGTCCTGCTCCAACTGGCCCCTATCCAGAGTTGAGCGTGCTGTGGGCTCATTGAGAAGACTGATACCACACAGTCGAGTCTCGTCCATTTCTCAGATGTGTCACTGAAGGTGTTGCTCAAATATTCTGACACACACCATGGGTATCTGTATCTCTCAGGCCTGATTGATGCCAAGGCATGTTATGAAAGTAAGTTAGACTACAGCTCTGTCGAGCAGTTTCAATCCTAGATGGAACGCCGCAGCATCATAATCATTATCTTCATCGACAACATCATCACTGCATTGTGAAAGCTGTGCCAGTTTCAGTGGTCATTACAGTGGCATAGAAAATGGGACCAAAACAGGTGACCACGCAGGAATTCTCCTGAAGTGTGATGATCTTTAAAAAAAAAAGCAACAACAACAGCAACAAAGAGAGAGAGAGAGAGGGAGAGAGAGAGAGAGAGAGGGAGAGAGAGAGAGAGAGAGAGAGAGAGAGAGGAGAGAGAGAGAGAGAGAGAGAGAGAGAGAGAATTAACTGAAAAAGACAAAACCAATTTTGTATGATGTCATTTTATGTACAGAGTGCTCAGTCGTGGCATGTCTGGGTAGACCTTCAATGTGAAAGCAAAGGGAAACAAACCTCAACTTTCAGTTCAGGAACAGAAGTTGAAGCAATAATCAAGCTTCCCAGAAAAGAGCTTCATGAAGTCAGACGAAGGGGCATAATGCTAGCTTCATGAAGTCAGACGAAGGGGCATAATGCTAGCTTCATGAAGTCAGACGAAGGGGCATAATGCTAGCTTCATGAAGTCAGACGAAGGAGCACAATACTAGCTTCATGAAGTCAAACGAAGGAGCACAATGCTAGCTTCATGAAGTCAGAAGAAGGAGCACAATGCTAGCTTCATGAAGTCAGACGAAGGGGCATAATAATGCTAGCTTCATGAAGTCAGAAGAAGGAGCACAATACTAGCTTCATGAAGTCAGACGAAGGAGCACAATACTAGCTTCATGAAGTCAGAAGAAGGGCACAATGCTAGCTTCATGAAGTCAGACGAAGGAGCACAATGCTAGCTTCATGAAGTCAGACGAAGGAGCATAATGCTGACTTCATGAAGTCAGATGAAAGAGCACAATGCTGCTATCCTTCTGACTGACTGTATGAACTCACTTCAGACAGAGGACAACAGAACGGAAATTCCAGATTGGCATGACGAGATGATCAAAACAATGACATTTGCATGTTGTTCGAAATCAATTTACATTTACAGATATCATAATTCTCTCTCTCTCTCTCTCTCTCTCTCTCTCTCTCTCTCTCTCTCTCTCTCACCACACACACACACACACACACACACACACACACAAGCCCCTTAACCTTCTGTGGGCTGTATATACAAATTTTCCATTTATTCAATCACACACACACACACACACACACACACACACACACACACACACACACACACACACACACACACACACACATATATATATATATATATATATATATATAGATGTATATATATATGTGTGTGTGTGTGCATATATATATATATATGTATATATATATATATATATATATATATATATATATATATATATATATATATACATTCAGTCTATCTAACAGTGAACTATAATATCTGTTAATTAATTAATAACCTATCATAATTTGTGCTAGTAGCTATATATATATATATATATATATATATAGATAGATAGATAGATAGATATATACATATGTGTGTGTGTGTGTATGTGTGTGCATGTGTGTGTGTGTGTATGTGTGTGTGTGCGTGTGTCTGTGTGTGTGTATGTGCGCGCGCGCGTGTGTCTGTGTGTGTGACTGAATAAATGGAAAATTTGTATACACAGCCCACAGAAGGTTAAGAGTCCATTAAAAAAACCAGAAACAAATGACATGACGTCACTCCATGTACGGATGACTCAGTCCAGGCATGTGTGCGTAAGTCTTCAGTGTAAAACAAACTGGAATCAACAGACATAAAAACAGCGTTTCATATCAAACCTCAACTTTCAGCTCAGCAACAGAAGTTGAAGCAATAAGGAGTCTTGCCAGGGGCTAGCACCAAGAAGTCAGACGAGAAAGCATCGTGCCGCTATCCACCTGACTGACTCCATGAACCTACTTCGGACAGTGGTCAGTCGAATAGAAACTCCGGATCGCCATTACGTAATGTACAGTGTTCATCTACACATGTTGATGTGGATTTATTGACCTGAGTATACTGGTGTACATGAGCATGACTGTGCTGGCACACAGGTAATCCACTTTAAATCTGTGCTAGTAGATAATCCACTATCATCTATATGAGAAGATAATCCATTTTACATCTGTACAAGAAGATAATCCACTATGATCTCTACTACTAGATAACCTATCAAATTTGTGCTATTAGCTAATCCACTTAATCTGTACTTGTTGATAATTCACCATAATATGTATTCACAGATATTTCCCTTTAATTTGTGTTTATGAATAATTCACTACAATGCGTAAAGTAAATGATTCTTGATAACCTGTACAGTAGATAATCCAGTACAATTTGTATTAGTGAACAAAGATATATATTATGTGCCTTATGTTAAAAACATGAATCATCAAGAACATCAATCCAACCTCAGTTCAGTTCACATGCCCAGAGTCCTAAGACCGTCGGTCACCTTCAAAAAGAAACGTCTCGAGAGGAACAGCCAAAAATCCACCTTGAAACATAGAACACGAGTTGTTGTCAGTCCAACACACATCATTTAATGATTCAAAGCTGACACCGTGCAATCTGCTACAACATTTAACAGCAAAGTTTTGGTTTGTTCCTGAGGACATGGAAACGGGAGAGAGAATGAAAGAAAAACAAAAGGGGTGAAGAGAATGACAGAGAGTTAAAGCGTGAAACAGAGAGGTGGACAGGATGACAGAGAGTTAAAGCGTGAAACAGAGAGGTGGACAGGATGACAGAGAGTTAAAGCGTGAAACAGAGAGGTGGACAGGATGACAGAGAGTTAAAGAGAGAAACAGAGAGGTGGACAGGATGACAGAGAGTTAGAGAGAGAAACAGAGAGGTGGACAGGATGACAGAGAGTTAAAGAGAGAAACAGAGAGGTGGACAGGATGACAGAGAGTTAAAGAGAGAAACAGACAGGTGGACAGGATGACAGAGAGTTAAAGAGAGAAACAGACAGGTGGACAGGATGACAGAGAGTTAGAGAGAGAAACAGAGAGGTGGACAGGATGACAGAGAGTTAAAGAGAGAAACAGAGGTGGAGAGGATGACAGAGAGTTAAAGAGAGAAACAGAGGTGGACAGGATGACATATAGTTAAAGAGGAAACAGAGAGGTGGAGAGAATGACAGAGAGTTAAAGAGGGAAACAGAGAGGTTGACAGGATGACAGAGAGTTAGAGAGAGACACAGAGATGTGGACAGGATGACAGAGAGTTAAAGAGAGAAACAGAGAGGTGGACAGGATGACAGAGAGTTAAAGAGAGAAACAGAGAGGTGGACAGGATGACAGAGAGTTAAAGAGAGAAACAGAGAGGTTGACAGGATGACAGAGAGTTAAAGAGAGAAACAGAGAGGTGGACAGGATGACAGAGAGTTAAAGAGAGAAACAGAGAGGTGGACAGGATGACAGAGAGTTAAAGAGAGAAACAGAGAGGTTGACAGGATGACAGAGAGTTAAAGAGAGAAACAGAGAGGTGGACAGGATGACAGAGAGTTAAAGAGAGAAACAGAGAGGTGGACAGGATGACAGAGAGTTAAAGAGAGAAACAGAGAGGTGGACAGGATGACAGAGAGTTAAAGAGAGAAACAGAAAGGTGGACAGGATGACAGAGAGTTAAAGAGGGAAACAGAGAGGTTGACAGGATGACAGAGAGTTAGAGAGAGAAACAGAAAGGTGGACAGGATGACAGAGAGTTAAAGAGGGAAACAGAGAGGTTGACAGGATGACAGAGAGTTAGAGAGAGAAACAGAAAGGTGGACAGGATGACAGAGAGTTAAAGAGGGAAACAGAGAGGTTGACAGGATGACAGAGAGTTAGAGAGAGAAACAGAAAGGTGGACAGGATGACAGAGAGTTAAAGAGGGAAACAGAGAGGTTGACAGGATGACAGAGAGTTAGAGAGAGAAACAGAAAGGTGGACAGGATGACAGAGAGTTAAAGAGAGAAACAGAGAGGTTGACAGGATGACAGAGAGTTAGAGAGAGAAACAGAAAGGTGGACAGGATGACAGAGAGTTAAAGAGGGAAACAGAGAGGTGGACAGGATGACAGAGAGTTAGAGAGAGAAACAGACAGGTGGACAGGATGACAGAGAGTTAAAGAGGGAAACAGAGAGGTGGAGAGGATGACAGAGAGTTAAAGAGAGCAATATAGAGGTGGAGAGGATGACAGAGTTAAAGAGAGAAACAGAGGTGGACAGGATGACAGAGTGTTACAGCGTGAAACAGAGGTGGAGAGGATGACAGAGAGTTAAAGAGAGAAACAGAGGTGGACAGGATGACAGAGTGTTACAGCATGAAACAGAGAGGTGGACAGGATGACAGAGTTAAAGAGAGAAACAGACAGGTGGACAGGATGACAGAGAGTTAAAGAGAGAAACAGACAGGTGGACAGGATGACAGAGTGTTACAGCGTGAAACAGAGAGGTGGACAGGATGACAGAGAGTTAAAGAGAGAAACAGAGGTGGACAGGATGACAGAGTGTTACAGCGTGAAACAGAGAGGTGGACAGGATGACAGAGTTAAAGAGAGAAACAGAGATGGACAGGATGACAGAGTGTTACAGCGTGAAACAGAGAGGTGGAGAGGATGACAGAGTTAAAGAGAGAAACAGAGGTGGACAGGATGACAGAGTGTTACAGCGTGAAACAGAGAGGTGGACAGGATGACAGAGTTAAAGAGAGAAACAGAGATGGACAGGATGACAGAGTGTTACAGCGTGAAACAGAGAGGTGGAGAGGATGACAGAGTTAAAGAGAGAAACAGAGGTGGACAGGATGACAGAGTGTTACAGCGTGAAACAGAGAGGTGGAGAGGATGACAGAGTTAAAGAGAGAAACAGAGGTGGACAGGATGACAGAGTGTTACAGCGTGAAACAGACAGGTGGAGAGGATGACAGAGAGTTAAAGAGAAAAACAGAGGTGGACAGGATGACAGAGAGTTAAAGAGAGAAACAGAGGTGGACAGGATGACAGAGTGTTACAGCATGAAACAGAGAGGTGGACAGGATGACAGAGTGTTACAGCGTGAAACAGAGAGGTGGAGAGGATGACAGAGAGTTAAAGAGAGAAACAGAGGTGGACAGGATGACAGAGTGTTACAGCGTGAAACAGAGAGGTGGACAGGATGACAGAGTGTTACAGCGTGAAACAAAGAGGTGGACAGGATGACAGAGAGTTAAAGAGAGAAACAGAGGTGGAGAGGATGACAGAGAGTTAAAGAGAGAAACAGAGAGGTGGACAGGATGACAGAGAGTTAAAGAGAGAAACAGAGAGGTGGACAGGATGACAGAGTGTTACAGCGTGAAACAGAGAGGTGGACAGGATGACAGAGTGTTACAGCGTTAAACAGAGAGGTGGACAGGGTGACAGAGTGTTACAGCGTGAAACAGAGAGGTGGACAGGATGACAGAGTGTTACAGCGTGAAACAGAGAGGTGGACAGGATGACAGAGTGTTACAGAGAGAAACAGAGGTGGACAGGATAACAGAGTGATACAGAGGGAAACAGAGAGGTGGACAGGATGACGTAGTGTTACAGAGAGAAACAGACAGGTGGACAGGATAACAGAGTGATACAGAGGGAAACAGACAGGTGGACAGGATAACAGAGTGTTACAGAGGGAAACAGACAGGTGGACAGGATAACAGAGTGATACAGAGGGAAACAGACAGGTGGACAGGATAACAGAGTGTTACAGAGTGAAACAGACAGGTGGACAGGATAACAGAGTGTTACAGAGTGAAACAGACAGGTGGACAGGATAACAGAGTGTTACAGAGTGAAACAGACAGGTGGACAGGATAACAGAGTGTTACAGAGGGAAACAGACAGGTGGACAGGATAACAGAGTGTTACAGAGTGAAACAGACAGGTGGACAGGATAACAGAGTGTTACAGAGAGAAACAGAGAGGTGGACAGGATGACAGAGTTAAAGAGAGAAACAGAGAGGTGGACAGGATGACAGAGAATTAAAGAGAGAAACAGACAGGTGGACAGGATGACAGAGAGTTAAAGAGAGAAACAGACAGGTGGACAGGATGACAGAGTGTTACAGCGTGAAACAGAGAGGTGGACAGGATGACAGAGTTAAAGAGAGAAA
>JAPXFY010000031.1:15930808-15935808 GCA_030674185.1 Monoplex corrugatus | reverse complement strand
ACAACAATGACAATAAGAATTTTGTGGCCCGGGTAGTTTGTTTATGTTGAGAGTTCCATGGACAGCAAAGAAAACAAATGAGACAATCTTGAAGGAGGCAGACACAAAAAGAACATTAATGAAGATTAGGAAAAGACAAGCAACATATACAGGATATATTATGAGGAAGGGGGAATAGAACACCTGGTCACAACAGGAAATCTGAAGGGAAAAGAGAACACCAGATAGACCCAGGGAGAAAATATTGGACGGACTTGCAGGATGGCTGAGGACAGATAGGGTGGGAGATGTACCTGCAGCGACAGAGCTAATTTCGTGTGGAGGGCCATGATCGCCAACGCCATGCGGCAGGGCACATGATGTTGATGATAATGATGATGATGATGGTACTTGTTTGATTAGATCGGCCATTTTTGATAAGGAGAGACCGGGGTGTTGAGTTCGATCTTCAGGCGAGCAATAGTTTATGTGTGCGTACAAAACACAGCTCCCCCATGGGGATGCCGGGGACTCTTTTAGTATAAATAGAATCCTCACCATGTGGAAATTCTGTGCTAGAAAATTCCTGTTTACACTCATTCTCTATGTTTCTTTCTTTCTTCTTTGCTTTCTGCCATTTCTTCGCATCATTTTCTGCCTTGCTGGTCCATTCACCTGTAAGTCTTACATACTTTGTCTCAGGATTAATAATTGGGTACATGTGTCAATTGATTTTTTGGCTTTAGAGACATGAAATATGAGGAAGCAATTTTAGGTAATTTAGACCCGTTTCTATATGTTGAATGGTATATAGAATCAATACTGTTATACGTTTGTGAAGCGTGGACATTCAACAAGCAAAGCCAGAACAAGATTGAGGCAGCCGAGATGTGGTTTCTAAGAAGAATGTTAAGAGTTCCATGGACAGCAAAGAAAACAAACGAGACAGTCTTGATGGAGGCAGACACAAGAAGATCATTCATAAGGAAGATTAGGAAAAGACAGGCAACATTCGTATGCCATTTTATGAGGAGGGGGGAATTGGAGCACCTGGTCACGACGGGAAAGCTAGAGGGGAAGAGAGCACCAGGTAGACCCAGGGAGAAGATACTAGACAGACTTGCAGTGTGGCTGAGGACAAAGAGGATGGAAGAGATGCTTGAGGCAACAAGAGATAGAGACAGAGGGAAGTCCATGATAGCCAATGCCATGCGGCAAGGCACCTGATGATGATGATGATAGTTATGTTTAAATTTGTATTCAGGTATGTATTTTTTCAAATCCCTTGTGCAATAAATTGGACAGAATGGTCAACGCCAGGGGCATCTCCTTAGATTATGTGCGCGAATACATTGATCATCATCATCATCAGGTGCCCTGCCGCATGGCGTTGGCGACCATCGACTTCCAACCATCTCTATCTCTCGTTGCCCCCAGCACCTCCCCCACCCTCCTCATCCCCAGCCACTCTGCAAGTCCGTCCAGCATTCTCTCCTTGGGTCTACCTGGTGCTCTCTTTCCCTCCAGCTTTCCCGTTGTGACCAGGTGCTCCAAATCCCCCTTCTCATAAAATGGCTTATACATGTAAATGTTGCTTGTCTTTTCCTACTTGTGTCTGCCTCCATCAAGACTGTCTCGTTTGTTTTCTTTGCTGTCCATGGAACTCTCAACATTCTTCTGAGAAACCACATCTCGGCTGCCTCAATCTTGCTCTGGCTTTGCTTGCTGACTGTCCACGCCTCACATCCGTACAACAGTATTGGTTCTATATAACATTCAAGGACTCTTTTTCTGATGTTAATTGATAGGCAATTGTTGGTAAGAATGCTTGTCATCTTCTTGAATGCTGTTTTGGCTTGGCGATTCTGCCAGCTATTTCCGATGTGCATCTGCCGTCTGATGAAATGACCGTTCCCAGGTATTTGAACTTATTAACCTGTGTCAAGGTTGTGCCATTTGCTGTTATTTTGCATGAGGGGATTTCATGTTTTTTACTGATCACCATGACTTCAGTCTTCCTGCTGTTTAGTTCCATCCCCTTACTTTTGCTTTCTATTTCTAGTATATCCACACGGTTTTGTAGGTCTCTTTCATTTTCTGCAATTAGCACGGTGTCATCTGCGTACCGAATGTTGTTTATCATTTTCCCTCCAACCTTTAATCCAGGGTCTTCTTCTAGGTTTCTCATGATGTTTTCGCTGTAAAGTGAAAACAGATCTGGTTACAAAACACAACCCTGTCTGATACATTGATATGTGTACTTAATTTTTACCCCTTTTTTTTTCCTGTTGAAGCATTGTGTATGTTTTGAGCTGGTTGTTACCCCGATATGGCTCTACGCAGTCGGCTGGGCTTTAAAACAACAATTACAACAAAACACAGCTACTCGTTTGTTCTCAGAAAGAAAATAATTTTGGTGGCCAAGAAACGCACATAAAAGTTCATGCAGCAAACTCTTGTCAGGGGCATCCACAGGCACAGTAAGCTTCCAGGGGAAGGGGAATACATTAGGTACTCCGGCTGAGGGCAGAGTGGGTGTAAGATGTGCTTGTGGCCACAAGGGATAGATGCTGTTGTGGATCGCGTGTGGCAGTAGTACAGTCTGGTGATGTGTGCTCGTGCATGCGTATGAATACATGTGTGCGCATGCGCATTTGTTTCCTTTGAGCTCTCCGATCTGAAGATAATTAAAGTTTAGCAACGGTAAACAGTTTTCCATGGTGGTTGTTTTCTTTTGTTCGAAGTCTAAGTATTGTGACTTCTGTTATGTTCTGTGTGTTTTTGAACATAATATTTTGGTGCCGGAACCCGGGAACAATGCCTCTGCTGTGTGTGCAGCTGGTATTTGTATAACTTTGTGGAGGAAACTGTTTAATGGTTTTTATGTGACGTTGCTCATTTTCGGTTTTGTGACTGGAAACGTGAACTGTTCTCTAACGATTTCTTCCGCTCAGTAGATTTGGATTTGTGGTTTGAAACGAACGTAAATATGTCTGACAAGTTGAAAACTGTTTACCGTTGCTAAACTTTAATTATCTTCAGATCGGAGAGCTCAAAGGAAACAAATGCGCATGCGCATACGCACACATGTATTCATACTCATGCACGAGCACACATCACCAGACTGTACTACTGCCACACGCGATCCACAACAGATGCATATGTAGGGCCATGATCGCCAACACCATGCGGCAGGGCACTTGATGTTGATGATGATAATGATGATGATGATGATGATGATGATGATGACGACAACGACGACGACGACGACTCCAATTTGGATCATGGGCAGTTCAGTTTGTCCCTTAGGCTGCTGGGCCATAGAAACTCATGTCTCACGTCTCACGCTTCATGCTTCACGCCTCACATTTCATGCACTGGTCCACAGGAACTCACGTCTCACTGCTCACGCGTCTGTTCTGTGTTGACGGTGCCAGAATACAGTGCTCTTTGCTCAATTGATCAGAGACAATATTCGTGGTTCTTTTTTTTTTCGAAGACGGATTCTTCCGACGAAGAGGAGCTCCTGATTTTTGCTCTTGCTCAGGAGGAGGAAGCGAAAAAGACAAAGCATATGGTGCCGAGAACATTTCTTTCTCACAGAATCACGAGGAGAATTCCAGCATACATTCTATCATCTCCTTAACTTTGGGTTCGTTCAGAATCTTTGCCAAGTCTTCCCAAACACTTTTTTTTGTCTTTGACCTTGTAGTCAGGCACGCACGGATTCCAGAAGAGGGGCCTTGCCCGGAACAACTCGATCAATTTTTCTTTGTAGTTATCCATCTTGCATGTGAAGAGAATTGAAATGGCCACTGGTAACCAGGAACTTTATAACTTCACGCATCGAAAAAAGTGAACAGTCCTACTTCTCGGCTCACGCGTGAACTGTGAACCATGAAGCGTGAAGCGTGAGTGGAGTTGTATGGCCCCAAGCAAGAGAGACCTCGTCTGTTCATTTTTCTATTCACGCGTGAGGCGTGAAGCATGAGGCGTGAGACGTGAGGTGTCGGCTTCTATGGCCCAGCAGCCTTATATGATGAGCCGTTGAGCATCAGACACCGCTCCTTGATGCTGGGACTTGTACGATGTGAGACACAAGCACTACACGGCGGACTCCTTAAAGAACCTCTTCTGAGACGTCCCTCCTGATGCAATTTTCCAGTTCTTACAAGGGATCAATAAATTTCACCTGATGTGATTTTACGTCTCAGTATGGTTTTCTTTGATTGCATTGTAGACTTGCAAGATTAACGGTGCGCATGGTGTTTAAGTACTATCTTTTATCTGAACCTGGTTGTCGTTTTGACGTGGTGTTAGCCCTGATATGGCTCAGGTAGTCGGCTGGGCTATAAACAATGTGAACTGAACTGAACTCGTTTTTGACGTGGTGTTAGCCCTGATATGGCTGTAGTAGTCGGCTGGGCTATAAACAATATGAACTGAAACTAAACTCGTTTTTGACGTGGTGTTAGCCCTGATATGGCTCTGGTAGTCGGCAATGTGAACTTTAACTTGGAAGTTAGTCCCTGTCTTTTGCGGTCTATGGTGAACGATGGGCACACTTTGCAGGTCGGTCAGTGTGTGTATGTTGATGGCGACACGGTAACTAACGCTCTGTAATGTAGGAGGTCCAACACAGGTGGACCAGTCGGTAAGACCCTGTCTGATGGAGTTGGAATTATTAGAGTTATTTCAAGAGGGATTCACCGCACTTGGACAGCTCCATATGCGCTCCACCCAAATCTGCCAGTTCTGATGGAGGTGGCTGAAGCTGTCTTTCTGACGAGAGACGATATAATGAGGTGAGGCCTCCTGTGTACAGCATGGATTCAGCGCACGTTAAAGATCCTACGGCAAGAAAGGAGCTGTCACTCGTAAATTTTTGAAGAAAAATCTGCTGTCGTAGGTAAACAGAAATATACTCATAAATGTATTCGTGCGCACGCACCGCGCCGCACACACACACACACACACACACACACACACACACACACACACACACACACACACACACACAC
>JAPXFY010000031.1:15923308-15928308 GCA_030674185.1 Monoplex corrugatus | reverse complement strand
CTTCTTCTGCTTCTGCTTCTTCTTCTTTTCCTTCTTCTTCTGCTTCTGCTTCTTCTTCTTCTTCTTCTTCTTCTTCTGCTTCTTTTCTTGCTTCTGCTTCTGCTTCTGCTTCTTCTGCTTCTTGTTCTTCTTCTTCTTCTTTTTCTTTCTTCTTCTTTTCTGCTTCTTGTTCTTCTTTCTCTCTTCTTTCTTTTCTTCTTCTTCTTCTGCTTCTTCTTCTTCTTCTTCTTCTCTTCTCTTCTTCTTCTTTCTTCTTCTTTCTTGCTTTCTTCTTCTTCTTGCTTCTTCTTCTTTCTCTTCTTCTTCTTCTTCTTCTTCTTCTTGTTCTTCTTCTTCTTCTTCTTCTTGTTTCTGCTTCTTGTTCTTCTTCTTCTCTTCTGCTTCTTCTTCTCTTTTCTTTCTTCTTTTCTTCTTCTTCTTTCTTGCTTCTTGCTTCTGCTTCTTCTCTTTCTTCTTCTTCTTCTTCTTTCTTCTTCTTGTTCTTCTTCTTCTTCTTTTCTTCTTCTTCTTGCTTCTTCTTTTCTTCTTCTCTTTGTTCTTCTTCTTCTGTTCTTCTTGTTCTGTTTTTTTCTTTTCTTCTTCTTTCTTCTCTTTCTCTTCTTTTCTTCTGTTCTTTCTTCTTCTTGTTCTTCTTTTTTCTTCTTGTTCTTTCTTGTTTTCTTTTTCTTGTTTCTTCTTGTTCTTCTTTTCTTGTTTCTTGTTCTTCTTCTTTCTTTTCTTCTTGTTCTTCTTCTTCTTGTTCTTCTTCTTTTCTTTTCTTGTTCTTGTCTTCTTCTTGTTTCTTGTCTTGTCTCTTGTTCTTCTTCTTCTTGTTCTTGTTCTTTCTTCTTCTTGTTCTTCTTGTTCTTGTTCTTCTTTCTTCTTGTTTTCTTCTTCTTTTCTTCTGTTCTCTTCTTGTTTCTTGTTCTTTTTTCTTCTTCTTGTTCTTCTTGCTGTCTTTTCTTCTTTTTCTCTTTCTTCTTCTTCTTTCTTCTTTTCTTTTGTTCTTCTTGTTCTTCTTGTTTGTTTCTTGTTCTTCTTCTTGTTTCTGCTTCTTTTTCTTCTTGTTCTTTTCTTCTTCTCTTGTTCTTCTTTTCTGTTGTTCTTCTTTCTTTCTTCTTGTTGTTCTTCTTGTTCTTTTTCTTGTTCTTCTTTCTTTTGTCTTGCTTGTTGTTCTTCTTGTTTCTGTTCTTGTTTTCTTTTGTTTTTTCTTTTGTTCTTCTTTTCTTTTGTTCTTTTGTTCTTTTGTTCTTTGTTCTTGTTTTGTTCTTTCTTTCTTCTTGTTTTTCTCTCTTCTTCTTGTTCTTCTTGTTCTTCTTTCTTGTTCTTGCTTGTTTTTCTTTTCTCTTGTTCTTGTTCTTGTTCTTCTTCTTCTTTGTTTCTTCTTGTTTTTCTTGTTCTTCTTGTTCTTGTTGTTTTTCTTTTCTTCTTCTTGTTCTTCTTCTTTTCTTCTTCTTCTTGTTCTTTTCTTCTTTCTTCTTCTTGTTCTTTTCTTGTTCTCTTTTCTTCTTGTTCTTCTTGTTCTTCTTTTCTTCTTTGTTCTTCTTTTCTTGTTTCTTTTGTTCTTTGTTCTTGTTCTTCTTGTTTTCTTGTTTCTTCTTCTTGTTCTTCTTTTCTTGTTCTTGTTCTTCTTGTTCTTGTTCTTGTTTTTCTTGTTCTTCTTGTTCTTGTTCTTGTTCTTCTTTTCTTGTTCTTTTCTTCTTGTTCTTCTTCTTTCTTGTTTCTTCTTGTTCTTGTTCTTTGTTCTTGTTCTTTGTTCTTTTTTCTCTTGTTCTTTTCTTCTTGTTTTTTCTTCTTGTTCTTCTTCTTTTGTTCTTCTTGTGTCTGTTGTTGTTCTTGTTCTTTTCTTCTTGTTCATCTTGTTCTTGTTTTTCTTCTTTTGTCTTCTTGTTCTTCTTTTCTTGTTCTTCTTCTTCTTGTTCTTTTTTGTTTCTTGTTGTTTTTTGTTCTTCTTGTTCTTTGTTCTTCTTGTTGTTGTTCTTCTTCTTGTTCTTGTTCTTGTTCTTCTTCTTCTTGTTCTTCTTCTTCTTGTTCTTCTTCTTCTTGTTTTCTTCTTGTTCTTCTTTTCTTGTTCTTCTTGTTCTTCTTGTTCTTGTTCTTCTTGTTCTTGTTCTTCTTGTTCTTGTTCTTCTTCTTGTTCTTCTTGTTCTTGTTCTTCTTGTTCTTCTTCTTTTTCTTCTTCTTCTTTTTTTTTCTTCTTCTTTTTTCTTCTTCTTCTTCTTTTTTCTTCTTTTCTTCTTCTTCTTCTTTTTCTTTTTCTCTCCTCCTCTTCTTCTTCTACTTTTTCATCTTCTTCTTCTTCTTTTTCTTCTTCTTTTTCTTCTTCTTCTTCATCTTCTTCTTCTTCTTTTTCTCTCTTCCTTTTTCTTCTTCTTCTTCATCATCTCTTCTTCTTCTTCTTCTTCTTTTTCTCTTCTTTTCTCATCCTTCTCTCCTCTTCTTCTTCTACTTCTTCTTATTCTTCATTTTCTTGTTCTCTCTCTCCTTTTCTTAACATCCTTACGGCTATATGTGAAGGGTATCAATGATCAGCTGAGAGGCGGGTCCAATGTGTTCTCATTTTACTGTCCTTTCATAATAGTGTGACTTTAAGTTTTGAAGTTTTTTGTTGTTGTTGTGGTTTTTTTGTTTTTTGTTTTGTTTTTTTCTTGCTTTTTTTCTTTTGTACTCCGTTTGTACCGTTGATTAGATGGTAGGTTGATAAATCCACGATGTTTGTAACCCTCTACCTGGAAGAGAACAGAAATCTTATTTAGCAGACTCAACACATGTACAGTCACCATAACATAAAGAGTCACTATAAAACAGAACGGGCACAGCAAGAGCAAGTGTTCCTGGTTCTACACAAACCTTATTTCAAAGTGTTGATAATGAACGAAAACTGACATCAAGAGGGGAGAAAAATCACTAGGAAATACCTTTCGACGAAGAAACAGTAAGAGAAAGAAGAGACAAACAAAGGAAGGTGGGTGGATACACTCAAAGTGCAGTGCCAAAACAGAAAGGAAGTGGATTGTGACAGTTACTTCAACAACCATGTGATGTTCAAATTCCCTCACTGAATGAAAATTTGAGCGTTTGGGAAGTTTTTTTTTCCATTTCGCGTGTGGCAAACCCCTGCTGTCACATCAAGCACGCATTCTGATGATTCGTGTCATCAGCCGAATGGATTCAGCGATATGAAAAAAAAAGTCATCGTATGACTTAATTAAGATTCCCTCTACATCAAAGAGTTATTATCAAGATTCTTGCGTTCATTGAGAACAATTTTGTTTCTGCTGTTGAGAAACAAAGTTTACATAGAATTCAGAACAAAAAAATACATACAAATAAACAAACAAACGCTGAAATCCAAAACGTAAACTAACAAACATCTTAATCTTCATTCCCACAGCAATCCTACAGAACTTGCATCACAGAGGACTGTATATTATGACGTAATCAGACATTGACGTCACAATAAACAAATACAAACAAATAAACAAAACGAAACAAAACAAAACACCAAAACCTTAAACCTAAACAGACTCTAAACAACAAACGATCTTCATCTTCATTCTCTCTGAAGAACTTACATCACAGAGGAATTCATATGACGTAATCAGACATTGACGTCATAACGACAACAACAACAAGAAGAAAGGTACGTCATGGGTTGCGGATCGTCCAGACCAGCAACAGGTGACGGCCATGCTGGTCCCGCCAGACCGGAGAATGACGTGGATGTGGCGTCCTTCAAAGATTTCGAGGTGGAGCAGAAGGAGGCCGCCATGTTGGCTTCATCCTGAGCCATCGGTCGCTTCGTGCATGTCGCACCACGAGAAGTCTCCCAGTAAGTCGATATGGCCATGCTTTGAATTTTGTGTTCATTGTTAGTCACTGATATGTGAGACGATGAAGCCCCCATCTCTAACATTGTTTTTTTGTGCGTTTGTAAAATTTTCATTTTCTGTATTCATCGATATGTGAGACGATGAAGCTCCCATCGCTAATATTGTTTTTGTGTGTTTTTAAAACTTTTATTTTGTGTATTCGTTGATATGTGAGAGGATAAAGCCCCATCTCTAATATTGTTTTTGTGTGTTTTTAAAATGTTTACTTTTTGTATTCATTGATATGTGAGAAGATGAAGCCCCCATCTCTGATATTGCTTTTGTGTGTTTGTAATTTTTTTTATATTCCAGTTTGCCTTCTTCAGACAAATACAAATATGAAAAACATGAGTGTCAGGGACCTGTGTGAGGAAGCTTATTTTATCTTTCTTTCTGTTATTTTATTCTTCGTTCTTTCTTTGCTTTCTATGATTTCTTCCTATCATTTTCTGCCTTGCTGGTCCATTCACCTGTATGTGTTCGATAAACTCGTACATACTTTTTTCTTAGGATTGATAATTGGGTACGTGTATTATGTGCATTTTTGGCTCTAGGGCGGTGAGATATGCAGAAGCAATTTTAGATAGTTTATGCCCATTTTAATGTATGTTTTGGTGTCCTTAGGTATGCTTAAATTTGTATTCAGGTGTGATTTTTAAACCCCTTGTGCGATAAATTGGACGGAGCGGTCAACGCCAGGGGCATGTCTTTGGATTATGTGCGCGAATGCATTGATGTGTGTAATTAATGTTCTTTTGATTTTTTTCCTATTGAAGTATTGTATATGTTTTGAAACGATTATAGCCCTGATATGGCTCTACACAGTCGTCTGGGCTTTAAACAACAATAACAGTAACGTTGTTTCGATGTAAAAGTTGATTGTATTAATTGAAGAAGCCGGTAGTTTGTTGTTTAGTGATGGTCAAGGCAGATTTAAGTGGTTCCATTGAAACATCACGGAGAAAACCCTGTTAGTTCAAATGGTTAGATTTGGAGGGTTGATTGAGGTTTGTTCTAGAGAAGTTCATCGCATTCAGACAATTCCATATGCGTTCCAATTCAACTGGCAGATTCCCTGAGCCCGCTTAAAACCTTGAGCTCTGGAAAAATTTTGAAATGGGAAGGAGACGGGAAGGTGAGAGATCTTGA
>JAPXFY010000031.1:15908308-15915808 GCA_030674185.1 Monoplex corrugatus | reverse complement strand
CGTGACAGGCTTGACAGGACACCCTGTCAACCATGCCCACCTGACCCTTCCTTCTCTGGCACACCTCTCACTACTTTTACCCCAGTCTCACAAGAAGAAATTTTCAACACAATCAGATCCATGTCGTTCAAAACCTACGAACTGGATCCTCTTCCAGGTTCTCTCTACTCCGACTGTCTCCCTACTCTCCTCCCATTCATCACTGACATCATCAACACTTCTTTTCAAACTGGAACTGTCCCAGATTCTTTCAAGTCTGCTATTGTTCACCCTCTCCTCAAGAAACACAATTTAGACCCAAATGAACTGAAAAATTACAGGCCTATCTCTAATCTCTCTTTCTTGTCAAAACTCCTTGAAAAGGTCGTCCTCAACCAGCTGAACTCTCACCTGTCTGCCAACAATCTCCTCAATCCTTTCCAGTCAGCCTACCGCCAGTGCCATAGCACTGAAACTGCCCTACTACACATTCTCAACAATCTCCTCCTTGCAACTGATACTGGCAAAGTCTCTCTCCTCACACTCCTTGATCTGTCTGCAGCCTTCGATACCATTGACCATGGTATTCTCCTTTCTAGACTTCATCATACTTTTGGCATCTCTGACATTGCTCTCTCCTTTTTCACTTCGTATTTATCAAACAGAAAACAAACTGTTCTCATCAATGGCACTTACTCTCAACCTGCATACCTGACCTGTGGTGTTCCACAAGGATCTGTCCTTGGCCCTGTTCTTTTCACTCTTTATACCTCCCCCCTGTCCACCATCATCAACTCCCACTCTATAAAACACCACTTCTATGCTGATGACACCCAACTTCAAGACAGTGACTCACCTGATAATATACAGCGCCTGTTGACTCGGACCACTGAGTGTTACTCGGACATTAAGAACTGGATGACGTTCAACAAACTTCAGCTTAATGACGACAAGACAGAAGCTATCCTCATTGGCACCCGTCAGAAACTTTCCCAGCTGCCTCCTCTTTCTCTCCCATTATGTAACACATCAGTCCCAATTTCTGATTCAGCTAAAAACCTTGGTGTCTGCATTGACTCTACCCTGTCCATGAACAACTTTGTTTCTCAAACTGCCAGATCTTGCTACTATCATCTCCATCGTATAAGCCTGATCAGGAAGTATCTCTCTGTGGAAACAACTGCAAAACTCGTTCTCTCCTTCATAATGTCTCGCATTGACTATTGCAATTCACTCCTGTCTGGTCTTCCTGCCTCCACCATTCACATCCTACAGCGCATTCAAAACAATGCTGTACGCCTTGTACTCAAAAAGAAAAAAGCTGACCACATATCTCCTCTCCTGGCACAACTTCACTGGCTCCCTGTATCAAAGCGCATACAGTACAAACTAGACACCATGTGCTATAAAAGCCTCAATAACGCAGCCCCCGATTACCTGTCAAGCCTACTTGAGATCTATGTTCCCTCACGTACCCTCCGCTCTGCCTCCGATCCTCTGACTTTTCGCTTTCCACGCACTAAGCTCAATACCTATGGTCCACGAGCCTTCTCTGTTTCTGGTCCACTCTCCTGGAACAAACTTCCTCTCTCAGTCCGTCAGCAACCTACTTTTGCCTCCTTCAAGTCCGCTCTCAAAACTCACCTTTTCTCCTCTGCATAAAATCCTAACCTCACTCAACCCCCCTCTGCAGCCTGTCTCCGCTCGGAGGGGAATCACTTTGTTTTAATATATAATTGTATATGATGTGTTCTCTGTGGTTTTCCATTGGTTTTATTCTTCCTTTTATTGCTTTTATTCTTTCTCCCCATTTGTGGCCATGCGTGTGTGTGTGTGTGTGTGTGTGTGTGTGTGTGTGTGTGTGTGTGTGTGTGCGTGTGTGTGCGTGCGTGCGTGCGTGCGTGTGCGTCTTTTCGGCGCTTGGATTTGATTGTGTCAAGATTTTGCGCTATATAAATATTGTAATTATTATGTATGCATGTGCGTACGTATGTATGTATGTTTGTATGTATGTATGTATGTATGTATGTATGTATGTATGTATATGTATGTATACCTTAGATTATGTATGTAGTATGTATGTATACGCTTAGATTTATGTATGTATGTATGTATGCATGTATACGCTCAGCTTAGATTTATGTATGTAAGTATGTATGCATGTATGTATGCATGTATACGCTCATATGTATGTAGGTATGTATGCATGTATACGCTCAGCGCTTAGATTTGATTTTATCAAGATTTTGCGCTATATAAATAAAATATATATTATTATTATTATTATTATTATGTATGTATGTATGTATGTATGGTGTGTGTACGCATGTATATAGTCTGGATGTATATCTACATATATGTATGTATGTATGTGTGTATGTATGTATGTATGTATGTGTGTGTATGTATGTATGTATGTGTGTATGTATGTGTGTATGTATGTGTGTATGTATGTATGTATGTGTGTATGTATGTGTGTATGTATGTATGTATGTATGTTGTATGTATGTATGTATGTATGTATGTATGTATGTATGTATGTATGTATGTATGTATGTATGTATGTATGTATGTATGTATGTATGTATGTATGTATGTATGTGTGTATGTATGTATGTATGTATGTATGTATGTATGTATGTATGTTGTATGTATGTATATATGTATGTTATGTATGTATGTATGTATGTATGTTGTATGTGTGTATGTATGTATGTATGTATGTATGTATGTATGTGTTGTATGTTGTATGTATATTGTTGTCTGTAGTTATGTATATAGCTGACAAGACAGATGTGCAAGATGGCCGATGTGTCCATATGCATAAAATCACAACAACAACAACAACAAAACACACACACACACTAAGAAAACAACAAACAAACAAACAAACAAACAAACAAACAAACAAACACAAAAACCAAAGATGTCCTGTCTTTGTACATTAGTTAGTGAGGCAAGTATGAACATTTTCCTATTGAAGTATTGTACATGTGTTGAAATGGTTATAGCCCTGATATGGCTCTAGTCAGCTGGGCTTTAACCCTTTGATTCCCGCACCCTGTCTACCATGTCCCTGCAGGAAGGTGGTTGATAGGGTGAGGGAGTGAAAGGGTGAAGTTTTTGCTCTGCTAGCATGGTTGACAGTGCAGGACGCTGGTGGACAGGGTGCGGGAGTCAAACGAAACAGAAATAAGACAGCAATAACAGTCAACATGACATAACGACGGTCTGAAGACAGTAGTAAATCTTCTTCTGTTTGTTTGTTTGATTGATTGTTCGTTGTCGTTTTTGACGTGGTGTTAGCCCTGATATGGCTGTAGTAGTCGGCTGGGCTATGAGTAGTATGAGCTGAACAGAACTGATTGATTGTTCTTTATTGCAAACAGCAACACTCTTCAGGTTCCGCATCGCCCCCAATCAAGAACCAGGAGATTAAGTTTTGCAGACACTCCCTTTCCGCTTTGCAGGCAATTGCTGATCGAAACATTAGTCACCCTGGAGTTGTGAAGTTCTTCGAACTGTATTCTGCTCTTACAAATGAAGATTACCGGATTGTTTTTGCCTGGATTCCTGGCCATGTTGGCATTGGAGGCAATGAAAAGGCTGACTACCTGGCCAAGAAGGCTACAATGACAAAGATAGTCCTTGATCCCTTACACAGATGTCAAATCGAAAGTACACAGTTACGTAAGAAATCTGTGGCAGGAGGATTGGAATCAACAGACAGATGATAAACTTTTCCAAATCCGCCCTAACCTGAAAGAAATTCTCCCATCTGCTGCAGGAAAACCATAAGAAAAAGACAATGTTATGTAGGTTACACATGGGTCACACATGGTATACTCATTTGTACCTTTCGAAAAATGAAGAAGCACCATGGTGTATACCATGTGACGAGCCGTTGAGCATCCGACACCTCCTCCTTGATTGCTGGGACTTGTACGATGTGAGAACAAAAGCACTACACGGCGAACTCCTTAAAGAACCTCTTCCGAAACGTCCCTCCTGATGCAATTTTCCAGTTTTTACAAGAGATCAATAGATTTCACCTGATGTGGTTTTATGTCTGTTTTTCTTTAATTGCATTTTAGATTTGTAAGATTGACGTGAGCATGGTTTTTAACTGTTGTCTTTTATATTAACGGGTTGTCTTTTTTTGACGTGGTGTTAGCCCTGATATGGCTCTAGTAGTCGGCTGGGCTATTAGCAATATGAACTGAGGATCGCGCCGCGCATCTCTCAAGACTGGCTCTGCCTTTGGAAGGTTGACCAAGAGGATGCAACAAGACCATGGCATCATGCTCATCACAGAAATTTGCTTTGCTCAGAGCAGTAGTCCTGAGCGACCTATCTCCGTGGGGATGCCGTGGGGGGGGGGGGGGGGGCTTTTTCAGTATGAATAGTATCATCCACCTTTTGGAAATTCTGTGCTAGAAATTTCCTCTTTTCTGTCACTCTATTTGTTTCCGCCTTGTTCCTTTGCTTTCTGTCATTTCTGGTCCATTCACCTGCATGTGTTCGATAAAATCTTACATACTTTTTCTTAGGGTTGATAATTGGGTATATGTATTGAGTGCATTTTTGGCTCTAGGGAAATGAGATATGCAGAAGCAAGTTTAGGTAATTTAGGACTGTTTATATATATCTTTTGGTGTACTTAGTTACGTTTAAATTTGTATTCAGGTGTGTTTTTTAAATCCCCTGTGTAATGAATAGGACGGAGTGGTCAACACCAGGGGCATGTCCTTAGATTATGTGCGCGGATGCATTGATATGTATACTTAATGTTCTTTCCAATCGGCTGGGCTTTAAATATTAACAATAGAATAACAGGATCTGCAACATCACGTAGTAAGATTGGGTGTCCAACCTTCAAGTTCTGGAAAGGTGTGGCTTAAACCAAGATACAGTGCCTACCTATTAAGTTCCAGTTTTGCTGGAACAGGTTAAGTTGTTAACCACACACTATACAAATATATTCTGAACGGAGAGCTGAAGTTAAAAAGATTATCAAGAAACACTCAAAGGTGTTGGATGGGACTCAGAGCACCAATGCCTCACCACTCTCCAGACAATCACCTCCCAAGATCCCGACTCCACTAGATAGTCATTTCATCAAGCAAAGGAGGGGGGGAGAGGGCTGTCCATGCTTTGCATGACCAATTCAGACCCAGTCGTCAGTTATCTTGTTTACAAACCAAATGGCAAGTAGAGAGATGACAAACCCCGGAACACAACCACACAACGCGTACCAACCAGGTCCAGCCCAGCCACCGGACCTAGAAAGAATGAAATACCCCTCTCTCGCCCCATTTTGGATACCGTGACCAGTGAAGGCCACTCAAAACGATACAAGGACACGCTGAAGGCCAATCTTATCAGTTGTGGCATCAACTCCAGTAACTGGGAAGACATTGCCCACCAATCTCATCAGCTTGTGGCATCAACTCCAGTAACTGGGAAGACATTGCCCACCAATCTCATCATCTTGTGGCATCAACTCCAGTAACTGGGAAGACATTGCCCACCAATCTCATCAGCTTGTGGCATCAACTCCAGTAACTGGGAAGACACTGCCCACCAATCTCATCAGCTTGTGGCATCAACTCAGTAACTGGGAAGACATTGCCACCAATCTCATCAGCTTGTGGCATCAACATCAGTAACTGGGAAGACATTGCCACCAATCTCATCAGCTTGTGGCATCAACATCAGTAACTGGGAAGACATTGCCCACCAATCTCATCAGCTTGTGGCATCAACATCAGTAACTGGGAAGACATTGCCCACCAATCTCATCAGCTTGTGGCATCAACATCAGTAACTGGGAAGACATTGCCCACCAATCTCATCAGCTTGTTGCATCAACATCAGTAACTGGGAAGACATTGCCCACCAATCTCATCAGCTTGTGGCATCAACATCAGTAACTGGGAAGACATTGCCCACCAATCTCATCAGCTTGTGGCATCAACACCAGTAACTGGGAAGACATTGCCCACCAATATCATCAGCTGTGGCATCAACATCAGTAACTGGGAAGACATTGCACACCAATCTCATCAGCTGTGGCTTCAGCATCACGAAACTGGGAAGACATTGCCCACAACAGAGGCATCTGGTGACAAGCAGCAGTACACGCAGAACAACTGCTGTTTCAGTAGGGGAGTGACCAGCGCAAACAGATAATAATAATAATAATTACAATATTTATATCGCGCTAAATCTTGGTAAATCAAATCAAAGCGCGCTCACTCACCAATCACACGCAGGATCGCACTCAAAGATGAACATTTGTAAAACAATCAATTAAGTCAAAAATAGGCATAAATGTCCATACAATGCTGAAATTATGAACAATGGAAAAATAGCAGTAAAAAACGGCGAAAAAGGCCTCAGAAATTCATTGACGTGGAAAGAGGTGAGTTTTCAAACCTGACTTAAATGCGGAAAGAGTAGATGTGGTCCGGAGCGATAGGGGAAGATTGTTCCACGCAGCTGGTCCTTAGACAGAAAAAGAGCGCTGACCAACGGTTAAGAGTCTAACCTTGGGAATTTGTAGGGTAAGAGTATCAGAGGAAGAGCGCAAGGTGCGAGCTGATGTACGAATTTTGATCTTGTCACAGAGATAGGATGGAGCAGAATGATGAGAGATTTATAGCATAAGGTTTCTACTTTGTATTTGATTCTATCAGCGACAGGAAGCCAATGCAGAGACCGAAGGAGGGGACTAACATGATCAATTTTTTTCTTTCTAAGGACGAGGCGGGCAGCTGTATTTTGTAAGCGATGCAGGCAAAGGAGACGAGAAGCTGGTAGGCCAGATAAAAGAGCATTGCAGTAGTCCAGGCGTGACAGAACAAGGGAAGTTACTAGTTTAGATGCAGCATCGGTTGAAAGGAATCGGCGAATGCAGCCAATGCGTCGAATCTGAGGGTAGCATGATTGACAGGTCTGGGTGGTAAATTTCTGCATACAAAGAGATTTATCAAGAATCCCTAAAGCAGCAGAACCCCTCCCCATGCTGCGTCTGCAGAACGTATGTATGCCCCCGAGATGGATGTTTTAAGGTGCACGAAGACCCAGACCAGTCTATGAAGACTGTGGTATGCATGCACATCCGTCGGATCGGCTGTAGAGTCCATCGTCATGCATTGCAAACAATGGCCTTCACGCTGACTGTGACCTGACCTGACCTGACCCACACCTGTATGTCAAGGTCACAGACAGATGGTAACGTTGTTAGGAACAGTAACGAAAATAACAGCAACAACAACATCAGCAACAACAACAATAACAACAACAACAACAACAACAACAACAACAACAGCAAGAAGAATAAGAATAATGAGAATAAATATGATAATGATGATGATGATAATTGTTATTGTCTTGTTGTTGTTGTTATTATTGTTATCGTTATTATTATTATTATTATTATATTATTATTATTATCATTACTATCATTATTATTATCATATTGTTGTTATTACTATTGTTATTATCATTATTATTACT
>JAPXFY010000031.1:15900808-15903308 GCA_030674185.1 Monoplex corrugatus | reverse complement strand
CACGCCTGGAACTTGGTGCTGGTGCAGGGCGAGTGGCATCCCTTGGACTGCGCGTGGGGCACGGGCTACCTGCAGGAAGATGGCAGGTTCCGACAAGAGTTCAACGATCATTGGTTCCTCACAGACCCCACTGACTTCCTCTCCACACACTTTCCTTATATGTTTGGGTGAGGAGTCTTTCTCTCTCTCTCTCTCTCTCTCTCTCTCTCTCTCTCTCTCCTCTCTCTCTCTCTCTCTCTCTCTCTCTCTCTTTTTGAGTTCTATGACAACTTTCAGACTGTTTATGTCTGATATGGAGCATCATGTGTTCAATTATTGTATTACTGAAGCTTGAAACAATGTATTTTCAGTTTAGGTACTGCTGTTTGAAAGAACGTATTTTCAGTGTAGGCTGACAGAATCAGACATGAAAAAACTGAAAGAGTGAAAAAGCGAAACAAAGTAAACTATAAGCAATGGCGAGTCAGCATGAGGAGGTGAACGAGCAAAGAGGCCAATAAACAAAGCAACAAACAATGCAACAAAGATATAAACAAAGCAGCAAAGATGGCTGTTAATAAACAGAGCAATAAAGAAACTAAGCAACAAACAAACAAACAAAGCTGTAAACAAAGTAACAACGTAACAATCAAAGAAATGAATAAACAAAGCAACTAACAAACAAAACTACAAACAAAGCAAGAAACAAAACAAGAATCAAAGCAGCAAACAAAGCAGCAAACAAATAATATATATATTACGATCATTGCATTTAGGCTCCCTTTGTGCTCACCTTATTTTTTGTACGTTTCATTTTCTACACCTTTTTAATGGCCACAGAAACTGGGAAATTTTTACGTGTTTGATAATGATGGCGATGACGATGATGATCATGATGCTTGCTATGGAGTTCTAACAAGGATTGAAACTGCATGACGGGGCTGTGCTGTATTCTGAGCTTACTATCATAACATATCCTGGCGTCAACCAGGCCAGAGAGATACAGACACCTGTGGTAATGGTCAGGATATTTGAAGAACACCTTCAATGATGTATGAGGCATAGAATGGATGAGAGTCGACTGCATGGTTCTAGTCTTCCCAATGAGCCCATAGCATGCTCGACTCTTGGTAGGAGCCAGTTGGAGCTGAAAAAGCACACGATGATTTTGAAATAATTGTTGAGGATTCGAACCCCCAACCTTGCAGTAGGCAGTCCGTTGCACTAACCACAACATCGTGGAGACTTATCAGCTTTATTAACTTCCCCTGTGAGAATGCCGGGGGCTCTTTCAGTATAAATAGTATTCCCACCTTCTAGAGATTCTGTGCTAGAAATTTCCTCTTTTCTGTCACTCTCTTTGTTTCTGCCTTGTTCCTTTGCTTTCTGTCATTTCTTCCTTCATTTTCTGCCTTGCTGGTCCATTCACCTGTATGTGTTTGATAAAGTCTTACATACTTTCTTTTCAGGTTGATAATTGGGTACATGTATTAAGTGTATTTTTGTACTCTAGGGAAAATGAGATACACAGAAACAATTTTAGGTAATTTAGGCCCGTTGTTTTTTTATGTTTTATTATTTTTATTTATGTTTAAATTTGTATTCAGGTTTGTTTTTTTAAATCCCATGAGCGATAAATTGGACGGAGTGGTCAACGCCAGGGGCATCTCCATAGATTGTGTGCGAGAATGCATTGATACGTGTACTTAATTTCTCTTTTACTTTTTTTTCCTGTTGAGGAATTGTGTATGTTTTGAAACGGGTATAGTCATGGTATGGCTCTATGCAGTCAGCTGGGCTTTAAACAAAAATACCCCCCCCCCACCCCCACCAAAAAAAAATTATTTATTCCTTTCTTCGTGTGTTCAGGCAAACATGCGGCAACCCAACGTACCAACTGTGTCATCGCACGATCGACATCACCACCTTTTCCACTAGGGTCAGACTGGACAAGCTGGCTTATCGTGTCGGACTGAGGCTGTTGACCCACAGAAATGGCGTCATCGATAACATCATAGAGGATGTTGTCATCAGGGTCAAAGCCGTTAGGTGTCGGCTGCGGGCAGTGACGGCTTGTTTAATGGAGAAAAGAGATAATGGATTGAAAAGGACAGGTGTGTGGGATAATGGATTGAAAAGGACAGGTGTGTGGATAAGATTGAAAAAGGACAGGTGTGTGGATAATGGATTGAAAAAGACAGGTGTGTAGGATAATGGATTGAAAAAGGACAGGTGTGTGGGATAATGGATTGAAAAGGACAGGTGTGTGGATAATGGATTGAAAAAGGACAGGTGTGTGGATAATGGATTGAAAAGGACAGGTGTGTGGGATAATGGATTGAAAAAGGACAGGTGTGTGGGATAATGGATTGAAAAAGGACAGGTGTGTGGGATAATGGATTGAAAAAGGACAGGGTGTGGGATAATGGATTGAAAAAGGACAGGTGTGTGGGATAATGGATTGAAAAAGGACAGGTGTGTGGGATAATGGATTGAAAAAGGACAGGTGTGTGGGATAATG
>JAPXFY010000031.1:15893308-15895808 GCA_030674185.1 Monoplex corrugatus | reverse complement strand
AAATTAGGAGGGCAGTTATGTGAGAGCGTACGGTAGCTCTGTGTTTGGTATCGTTTTTATTTAGTTCTTGTTTTGAGCGAAGGGGTTCGAATCAATAGAAGTGGGTCAGTTTTTTACAAGAGCAGCTGTGCTGATTTATAGTCTTTTTGTTCTTTTTCTCTTTCAGTATGTATTCTTCTTCTTCTTTTTCTTTTTTTTTTTCTTCTTCTTCTTCTTCTTCTTCTTCTTCTTCTTCTTCTTCTTCTTCTTCTTCTTCTTCTTCTTCTTCCTTCTCTCCTCTTCTTCTTCTTCTCCTCTTCTCCTCTTCTTCTTTTCTTTTCTTCTTCTTCTTCTTCTTCTTCTTCTTCTTCTTCTTCTCCTTCTTCTTCTTCTCCTCTCCTCTCTCCTCTTCTTCTTCTTCTTCTTCTTCTTCTTCTTTCTTCTTCTTCTTCTTCTTCTTCTTCTTCTTCTTCTTCTTCTTCTTCTTCTTCTTCTTCTTCTTCTTCTTCTTCTTCTTCTTCTTCTTCTTCTTCTTTTTTCTTACCGTCCTCTTGTTCTCTTTCTTTTCTTTTCCTCTTTTTCTTTTCTTCTTCTTTCTTCTCATCCTTCTTCTCTTTCTTTGCTTTTCTACTTTGTCTTTTTTTTCTTCTTCTTCTTTTCTTTTTTTTTTCCTTCTTTTTTTTTCTTCTTTTTTCTGTTTTTTTTTTTGCATTCTTCTTCTTCTTCTTCTTCTTCTTCTTCTTCTTCTTCTTCTTCTTCTTCTTCTTCTTCTTCTTCTTCTTCTTCTTCTTCTTCTTCTTCTTTCTTCTTCTTCTTCTTCTTCTTCTTCTTCTTCTTCTTCTTCTTCTTCTTCTTCTTCTTCTTCTTCTTCTTCTTCTTCTTCTTCTTCTTCTTCTTCTTCTTCTTCTTCTTCTTCTTCTTCTTCTTTCTTCTTCTTCTTCTTCTTCTTCTTCTTTTTCCCTTCTTCTTCTTCTTCTTCTTCTTCTTCTTCTTCTTCTTCGCATTCTTCTTCGCATTCTTCTTCTTCGCATTCTTCTTCTTCTTCGCATTCTTCTTCTTCTTCGCATTCTTCTTCTTCTGTACCGTCCTCTTGTTCTCTTTCTTTGTCTTTTCCTCTTTTTCTTTATCTTCTTCTTCTTCTCGTCCTTCTTCTCTTTCTTTGTCTTTTCCTCTTTTTCTTTATCTTCTTCTTCTTCTCATCCTTCTTCTCTTTCTTTAGCTTTTCTACTTTGTCTTTTTCTCTTTCTCTATCTTTTCTTTTTATTGTTGTCCTTTTATTTCTCTTCTGTTTTTTGTTGTTGATATTTTTGCAAAAAGGGACATTGCAACCATGGCTGGACCGTCTTATTTTTTGTTCACCATTCTAATGATATTGCACATGGATACAAAGCGGTTACGTCTCTGATCAGAATGCAGCCCCACCAGCTGGCCTAACAAGAATAACGACATAAAGATGTGTGGATATAAAATCAGAGGCAGACCAAGGATGACCACCTGGAGCGATAGCCTGAAAGGATCCTTAACGCTGCACAGCATGTCTCTATTTCTGGCCTTACTTACAGCTCAGTGGTGATCGTTAATTCTTTCTCCGAGAGACAACCATAACAACAACAACAACAACAACAACAACGATAATGATAATATTAACACAACAACAACAACAATGATGATGATGATGATCAGGATGAGGATTATGATAATAACAATAACAACAATAATTATGATTTTAGATTTAATAAAAGTAACAGTGATAATAATGATGATGATGTTGATAAAGAAGAAGATAATGATGATGAGGATGATAATAATGATACTAATGATGATGATGAATAGGGTGATGATAACAGTAACGATAATCATAATAATAGTAATAACAATAACAACACGAATAACAACAACACTAATAATAATAATAACAATAATAACAACAACAACAAATATAATAATAATAATAATAATAATAAAACAATAATAATAATAATATATAGATAATAATAATAAACATAATAATAATAAATAATATAATAATAATAATAACAATAATAATGACGATGAATGATGATGGCGATGATGATGACAAAGACAGACAGCGATGATTTATGATAAGATGATGATGATGATGATCATGTTTACTAAATAATGGCAAAACGGTCCAAATCAAAAGCAGCTTAGTGCATTATAGAAACAGCATTACAAAACTTTATTATCAAATGAAACAGGCAACTGTCAAAACGTGAAATGACAAGTATGAACAATTAACGTACACGAGATAATGGGAAAACCATGATGTTACAGGGTAGATAAGAAGAAGAAGAAGAAGAAGAAGAAGAAGAAGAAGAAGAAGAAGAAGAAGAAGAAGAAGAAGAAGAAGAAAAAGAAGAAGAAGAACCTTGCCACTACTTAGGGTTTTGCGCAGGCTCAGAGAGTCTGCCAGATAATTGCTGGCAGATTTGGGTGGCGCGCATATGGAATTGTCCGAGCATGGGGTGAAATGAATCCATCTGGAACAGACTTCAAACTC
>JAPXFY010000031.1:15870808-15873308 GCA_030674185.1 Monoplex corrugatus | reverse complement strand
AGTCAAAAGGGTTAATATCAGTGGTCCTTACAGCTGCTCTGGTATTACTAAACATGTTGACACAACACTCTTCCCCCATTCTTCAGTTGCCTCAACTTCAAGACACAAATATCTAAATAACAGGAACCAGAAAAAAAAAAACACGAAAAAAGAATAAGAACGCGTATTTAATACAACAAGACAAGACAGGCACAAATTTTCGACCGACTGGCCTTCATCAAGCGTAAGATCACAAACAAACACCAGAAACAAAAATTAGGAGAAAAAGACTGAAACTTCCTGCTGCTCCTTCCACGAAGGACAGCAGGAAGTTTCAATCTTTTTCTCCTAATTTTTGTATCTGGTGTTTGTTTGTTTGTTTGTGATCTTACGCTTGAGAAAGGCCAGTTGGACGAAAATTTGCGCCTGTCTTGTCTGGTTGTATTAAATACGCGTTCTTATTCTTTTTTCGTGTTTTTTTTTCTGGTTCCTGTTTGCTTGTACGCGGGCAGTCACGCTTTTTTGGCTTGAATAACAGGCACTGGAAAATACTGGAGAGACAGGTTCATTTCCCAAGTCCTTTCTCTTCAAGGCCCATTAACCTTCTTGCCTTTCTTGTGTCTTGGTTAAAACGAAGTGGCGCTGAACTGCGGCGACACTCTGTCAACGGGTAGAGCAGCCCGAGTTTCACATGGTAAATCCATTTTGTCGAAAAGAAATGACTGATAATGTGAATATGAATATGAATAATGCAAAAAGGCAAATGTTTGTACTTACTACACTTAAACAAACACGTCAATGAACATCCCTAGCTCATCATCTGTAACTGTATCTCTATCTATCTATCTATCTATCTATCTATCTATCTATCTATCTATCTATCTATCTATCTATCTATCTATCTATCTATCTATCTATCTATCTATCTATCTATCTGTCTGTCTGTCTGTCTGTCTATCTATCTATCTATCTATCTGTATATCTGTCTGTCCATCTGTCTATTATCTATCTATCTAACTATCTATCTTTATCTATCTATCTATCTATCTGTCTGTCTGTCTATTATCTATTTATCTATTTCTGTCTAATTATCTATCTATCTATCTATCACACAATATATAAATATATATATATAATATATATATATTTATATATATATATATATATATGTGTGTGTGTGTGTGTGTGTGTGTGTGCGTGCGTGTGTGTGTGCTCGTGTGTGTGTGTGCGTGTGTGCGTATGTGTGTTGTGTATGTGTTTTGTGTGTGTGTGTGTGTGTGTGTGTGTGTGTGTGTGTGTGTGTGTGTGTGTTGTGTGTGTGTTTGTGTGTTGTGTGTGTGTTTGTGTGTGTGTATGTGCGTGTGTGTGTGTGTGATAAAATATATATATAATGTGTGTGTGTGATTAAATAATTTTGTGTGTGTGTGTGTGTGTGTGTGTGTGTGTGTATGTGTGTGTGTGTATGTGTATATGTGTGCATGTGTGTGTGTGTGTGCGTGCGCGCACGCGCGCGCGTGTGTATGTATACACGCACGCACATTGTTATATTCTTATAAAATGCAACGAGCACGCTTGTTGACGTCGGGACTGTTTTTGCGCTATGTTAGTGAGATTATTTTATTATCAATGATCATAATGATGTGTTGTTGATGTGCTAGCCTGAACAAATGAATCATGTCATTATATGATTATGCTGATTATTACAACCTTGAGGAAATAATAACATCACTGCGTGGTTGTTTACTATTCTGTATGGATGCTGGAGGTGGTGGTCGGTGCAGGTGGTGTCCCTCTGCTAAACACCTTAAGTCTGCGCATAAGCCCTATGCGCTGGTAAGGTTTTGACGTCTGACCAAGGGTGTGGGCTGCATATCGTCTATTTGTATTAGTCTGTGATTGGAACAGTCTCGGCTACGTTGTAATGGCATCAGTATCTATATCTGTAAAATTAACAACAACAACAACAACAACAACAACAACAACAACAACAACAACAGCAGCAACAACAACAACAACAACAACAACAACAACAACAACAACAACAACTCTGTCTCTCTGCCTCTGTCTGTCTGTCTCTTTCTGCCTCTGTCTGCCTGCCTGTCTGTCTGTCTATTTTTCTGCTTCTGTCTGTCGGTCTCATTCTCTCTCTCTGTTTCTCTTGTCTGTCTGCCTGTCTGTCTGTCTCTTTCTGCCTCTGTCTGCCTGCCTGTCTGTCTGTCTCTTTCTGCCTCTGTCTGCCTGCCTGTCTGTCTCTTTCTGCCTCTGTCTGCCTGCCTGTCTGTCTTTTTCTGCCTCTGTCTGCCTGCCTGTCTGTCTCTTTCTCTGTGCTTCTGTCTGTCTGTCTCTTTCTGCCTCTGTCTGCCTGCAGGCCTGTCTGTCTCTTTCTCTGTGCTTCTGTCTGTCTGTCTCTCTGCCTCTGTCAGTCTGTCTCTTTCTGCCTCTGTCTGCCTGTCTGTTTGTCTGTCTTTCTCTGCTTGTCTCTCTGTCTGTCGGTCTCTTTCTCTCTGTGTCTGTCTTGTCT
>JAPXFY010000031.1:15863308-15865808 GCA_030674185.1 Monoplex corrugatus | reverse complement strand
AGCCCCCGATTACCTGTAAAGCCTAATTGAGATCTATGTTCCCTCACGTACCCTCCGCTCTGCCTCCGATCCTCTGACTTTTCGCTTTCCACGCACTAAGCTCAATACCTATGGTCCACGAGCCTTCTCTGTTTCTGGTCCACTTTCCTGGAACAAACTTCCTCTCTCAGTCCGTCAGCAACCTACTTTTGTCTCCTTCAAGTCCGCTCTCAAAACTCACCTTTTCTCCTCTGCATAAAATCCTGACCTCACTCAATCCCCTCTGCAGCCTGTCTCCACTCAGAGGGGAATCACATTGTAATATATAATTGTATATAATATGCTGTCTATAATTTTCCATTGCTTTTATTCTTTCTCCCCATTTATAGCCGTGTGCGTGTGCGTGTGCGTGTGCGTGTGTGTGTGTGTGTGTGTGTGCGTGCGTGCGTGCGTGCGTGCGTGTGTGTGTGTGCGTGCGTGTGTGTCTGTTTTAGCGCTTAGATTTGATTTTATCAAGATTTTGCGCTATATAAAATATTGTATATTATGTATATTGTATATTATGGTGAGATGCGTCTCAAGGGTGGGTTTCGATGGTCGCTTTTTGATCCAAAATGGCGGCCAGGTCCACAGCTGTCAAAAAGGCCCGAAAGTGGCTTGAGTCGTCTCCAGTGGGGAGACCCACATCCAACATCACTTTGAAAATGACAGTGTGAAAGTTCTCGACAAAGAAGCAGGATGCTTCCAAAGGGGAGTAAAGGAGGCAGTTTACATCGCCGCAAGGAACCCCACCCTAAACCGTGACCGGGGCCGACACAACCTGCCATCGGTGTACTCCTCACTCATTCAGTCGCACTAACGTGAGTTCGCTCACGGCGGTGTGCACTGAAGCCAGTTCTCAACTCAGCAGTTGCGCTGAAGATGTCGGCCAGATCGCCGATGAAAGCTACGCAAGTGAGTAGCCATTTTACTGAGAGACGCGTTTAGTACGGTAGTCATTATTGTGGCTTTAGTGGTGTTGGACCCTGAAAACCTACTGAAACTGGCTGGTAAGAGCGATCTGTAATTTTCAAGACTGCTAACATTGGAAGCCATTTTTACAGCCACTGTTGATCGGAAACTAATTTAGATGGTAAATCTGGACTCGGTGTGTCATCGGGTTACGAGACATTTTGAGAGAGTAACAAGCAACAAGCAAAGCCAGAACAAGATTGTGGTTTCTAAGAAGAATGTTGAGAGTTCCATGGACTGCAAAGAAAACAAACGAGACAGTCTTGATGGAGGCAGACACAAGAAGATCATTGATAAGGAAGATTAAGAAAAGACAGGCAACGTTTATAGACCATTTTATGAGGAAAGGGGAATTGGAGCACCTGGTCACAACGGGAAAGCTGGAGGGAAAAAGAGCACCAGGTAGACCCAGGGAGAAGATACTAGACGGACTTGCAGAGTGGCTGGGGTCAAAGAGGGTGGAAGAGATGCTTGAGGCAACAACAAGAGGTAGAGACAGATGGAAGTCCATAATGGCCAACGCCATGCGGCAAGGACCTGATGATGATAGGCACTACCCAACCCCCAGCCTCCCCTCTGGGTCCGTCACCGTTTTGTCCGCCACTGTTTATTTCTCATTCGCAGCTAACCCCCATGTCTGATGGTCATTCCCCTATCCGCCACCTGGGAACGCATTGGGTCGGGGACGGTTGCTCCACACCTAGACTAGATCCATACAGCATCAGGTCGTTTTCTTTTTTTTCTCTTTTTCTTTTCTTAACTAGCATCCATACAGCCTCAAACCATCCTATGGAAAGAAGGGAAAAGAACATGCCTGGTGAAAGATCCCTAGCTTGATCAAGACACTCACCGTGTCAAAGCTGGAGGGAAAGAAAGCACCAGGTAGACCCAGGGAGAAAATGCTGGACGGACTTGCAGGGTGGCTGAGGACAGAGAGAGTTGAAGCTGTGCTTGCGGCAATAAGGGATAGATAGATATTGAAAGGCCATGATCGCCAATGCCATGCGGCAGGGCACATGATGATGACGATGAATCACCGTGTCAAAGTGGTTAGCGAAAAAAGACCATATAATGGGGACTCGTGGGTTCAAACCCATATCAATTAACAAAACAAACAAAAAATCATTGTTGAAAATGTCACTTCTAACAGGTTCCTACCTAGAATTGATGGTGCTATGGGCTTGGTGCGGCGAACATGAGCTTGAGCGGGCAGGTGTGTCCTTGCATGCATCTGTGAGTGTAGACATGCATGTGCTTTTTTGCCAGCGTATGTGATAAGGCATAGACCTCACACACACAGGTGCGCACACGCATACACATTACACAAACCACTACAACAACATGCAAACAACACACACATACAAACATACACATGACACGTTACACATACAACATACACATACATATATACATACATATATACATGCATATACATCACAACATATACATGTACCCGTGTACAAGTACATACTACATAATATGTATATACACACATGCGTACATACATACA
>JAPXFY010000031.1:15848308-15855808 GCA_030674185.1 Monoplex corrugatus | reverse complement strand
CCACTGACACCACCAGAACAACAATGATTTAAGATGGGACAGTGAGAAGGTCAGTTTTAATGTAAGCGCACCCACTGACACCACCAAACAACAATGTATTAGATGGGACAGTGAGAATGTCAGTTTTAATGTAGCGCACCCACTGACACCACCACAACAACAATGATATTACGATGGGACAGTGAGAAGGTCAGTTTTAATGTAGCGCACCCACTGACACCACCAGAACAACAATGATGTTAAATGGGACAGTGAGAAGGTCATTTTTAATGTAGCGCACCCACTGACACCACCAGAACAACAATGATATTAAGATGGGACAGTGAGAAGGTCAGTTTTAATGTAGCGCACCCACTGACACCACCAGAACAACAATGATGTTAAGATGGGACAGTGAGAAGGTCAGTTTTAATGTAGCGCACCCACTGACACCACCAGCAACAACAATGATAGTTAAGATGGGACAGTGAGAAGGTCAGTTTTAATGTAGCGCACCCACTGACACCACCAGAACAACAATGATTTAAGATGGGACAGTGAGAAGGTCAGTTTTAATGTAGCGCACCCACTGACACCACCACCACAACAATGATGTTAAGATGGGACAGTGAAATGGCCAGTTTTAATATAGCGCAACCCCGGGATTCGAACCCACAACCATGAGCATGTGCATCCAACGCTCAAACCAACTGAGCTACGAGGCCCGCGTGAAAAATGGGTGTGCTGTGCTGCTGACCTTATTACTGGACTGAACAACAATTACAGACATGACAACCTGAAGGTTCTGATCTTCGGGTCTTCAACTTGTGATTTAACTCTTTGTCTCCCTCACCCTGTCCACCAGTATCCTGCATTGTCAACTTTTGATTAACCCTTTGTCTCTGACATTCTGTCCACCAGTATCCTGCATTGTCAACTTTTGATTAACCCTTTGTCTCTCTCACCCTGTCCACCAGTATCCTGCATTGTCAACTTTTGATTAACCCTTTTTTCAACTTTTGATTTAACCCTTTGTCTCCCACACTCTGTCCACCAGTATCCTGCATTGTCAACTTTTGATTTAACCCTTTGTCTCCCACACTCTGTCCACCAGTATCCTGCATTGTCAACTTTTGATTAACCCTTTGTCTCCCTCACCCTGTCCACCAGTATCCTGCATTGTCACCTTGTGATTTAACCCTTTATCTCTCTCACCCTGTCCACCAGTATCCTGCATTGTCAACTTGTGATTAACCCTTTATCAACTTTTGATTTAACCCTTTGTCTCCCTCACCCTGTCCACCAGTATCCTGCATTGTCAACCATTCTAGCAAAAGCAAAATCTTAAACCCTTTGATTCCCACACCTTATTCACCAGTGATTCCCACATCTTTTTTATTCACCAATGATTCCCACACCTTATCCATCAGTGATTCCCACACCTTATTCATCAGTGATTCCCACACCTTATTCACCAGTGATTCCCACACCTTATTCACCAGTGATTCCCACATCTTATTCACCAATGATTCCCACACCTTATCCATCAGTGATTCCCACACCTTATCCACCAGTGATTCCCATACCTTATCCATCAGTGATTCCCACACCTTATTCACCAATGATTCCCACACCTTATTCACCAGTGATTCCCACACCTTTCACCAGTGATTCCCACACCTTACCCACCAGCTTTCTGCAGGAACTGGTGGATAGGTTGAGGGAGTCAAAGGGTTAAGTTTTTGCAGTTGGTGAAGAGGGTGCGGGTGTCAGAAAGGGTTAAGGAACGGGGCAATGTGGTTAAGTGGGTAAACAAGGACTTCCAATAGGAACCGAGGTCCTGGGTTTACTCCCGCTGGCGTACCTCTTACTCACCTGATGGGTAAAGGGTGTGTAGGTTTTTACCCATACCCCTAGGTCAACATGTGTGAACGCCTGTTTGTGCCTAAGCCCCCTTTGTGTATATATTCATATTCATATTTATATTCATATTCATATTCATATTCATATTCATATTCATATTCATATTTATATTCATATTCATATTCATATTTATATTCATATTCATATTCATATTCATATTCATATTCGTATTCATACTCATGTTCATATTTATATTCATATTCGTATTCATATTCATACTCATGTTCATGTTCATGTTCATGTTCATATTCGTATTCGTATTCGTATTCACATCCACATTCACATTCACATTTACATTCACATTCACATTCATATTCACATTTACATTTCGTATTCATATTCACATTCATATTCACATTCAAATCACATTCACATTCACATTCAAATTCAAATTCACATTCATATTCACATTCACATTCACATTCAAATTCACATCCATATTCATTTCTTTTGTCACAATGGATTTACCAGGTGAAACTCGGATGCTCTTCCCTTTGAGAGCGCGTCGCCACAGTTCAGCGCCACCCAATTTCTTTTTTACCAAACTTTATAGAAAGGCAAGAAGGCTAATTGGACTTCAAGGGGAAGCACCTAGGAAATCAACCTGTCTCTCCGATGTTTTATACCAGGGCAGCCAGGCTAACACCCTGCTCTTCACAATTTTCAACTGCCGTGGGATCTTTGCAGGCAAAAGAAACGCAAGAAGGCTATGTGGTTTTGAAGGGGAAGTACCTAGGAAATCAACCTATCTCTCTAATGTTTTATACCCGGACAGCCGGACGAAAGCCCTGGTAGTCACGATTTTCAACTGCCGTGAGATCTTTAGCGTGCGCAGGCCAGAGGGCACACGGGTCCGACTCGTTTTTCTCCCCCTTCCGAACGACTAGACGTTCAGTTCGATTTTCAGTCAAAATGTCGAAAAGTCGAGAAGAAAAGTTGAGGCCTCAACGGGAAACGACCCCTGGAACTTTGAGTTGAGTTATTTGCAAGTTAACGTCTGAACCATTGTGCCACCCTCGTTATACGTACCTGCATCAGATACGCACGTTAACGATTCCGTAAGTCATGTCAGTGTCTGCTGCCTGATGGAAACAGGAAAACACCCAACGGGCACATCCACTGAAGACGGAATATACAGTCTATGCAGCAACACACCGCCTGCACAGTGTATGCAAAGCAAAAGTGTATACAAGCATCCGAAAATGTCGGAACGCTGGAAAACAAACAAAACGAAACGAAACCAAACGAAAACTAAACCAAAACCAAACCAAACCAAACAAACCAAACCAAACCAAAACAACCAAACCAAAACCAAACCAAACCAAACCAACCAAACCAAACAACAAACCAAACACAAACAAAACCAAACCAAACAAAACCAAACCAAACCAAACAAAACCAAACCAAACCAAACCAAACAAAACAAAACAAAACCAAACCAAACCAAACCAAACCAAACCAAACCAAACCAAACCAAACCAAACAAACAAACCAAACCAAACAAACAAAAAAACCAACAAACAAACCAAACAAAACCAAACAAAAACAAACAAACAAACAAACCAACCAACAAACCAAACAAACCCAAATAAACAAAACAAAAAAAACAAAAAAACCAACCAACAAACGAACGAAACAGAATAAACAGATAAAAAAGGAAAGAAACAACAAAACAAACAGAACAATTAAAAAAAAAAAAAACAAAAGAAAGAAGAAGACAGAGAAGACAACAGAAAGAAGAAGAAAGAAAGAAAGAAAGAAATCGCTAAAGATGAGTACAATATGTGTATTTCTTATTCAAATGGATTTCTTTTCTTCTCAGTCATACCTGTTTTATTTCAAGTGCTAACACATAACATTCTTTCCTAGGCTTTTTTTTTCTCTCCTTCCTTTCTTTTTTCTTCTTTTTATTTCCTTTTTCCGTCTTTCCTTTTTTTTTTCTCTTTCTTCTGATTATTTTCTGTCGTTTTTTCTTCCCTTCTTTCTTTCCTTCTTTCTTGCTTTCATTTCTTCCTTCTTTCTTTCTTTCCATCTTTCTTTCTTTCATTCTTTCTTGTCTTCTTTCTTTTTTACTTTCTTGTGTTTTTTTTTCTTTCTTTCTTTCCTTCTTTCTTTCTTTGCTTGTCTGGTTTTTTCTTTCTTCCTTTCTTTGTTTTCTATTTCTTAACTTTGTTCTTTCTTTCATCCTTTCTTTCTTTCCTACTTTCATTCGTTCCTTTTCACCTAATCTTTCTCTCCTTTTCTCTCTCTCTCCTTCTCTCTTTCTTCTCTCTTTCCTTCCTTCTTTCTTTCTCTCCTTCTTCTCTCTCTCTCTTCCTTCTCTTCTTTCCTTCCTTCTTTCTTATTTCCTTCTTTCTTTCGCTCTTCTCTTCTTTCTTTCCTTCCTTTACTCTTTCTTTCTTTTTTCCCTTCTTTCTCTCTGTCTCCCTTTTCTTTTTCCTGCCTTCTTTATCTTACGTTCTTTCCTCTCTTTCTTTCTCTCTTCCTATACTTCTCTTTTTCTTTCTTTCTCTTCTTTCTTTTCTTCTTTCCTTTCTCTTCTTTCCCTCATGTTTCTATTTTTCCTTCTTTTCTTCTTTCTTTCTCATCTTTCTTTCCTTCTTTCTGTCTTTGTTTCTTTCCGTCTTTTTTCCATCTTTTTCTTTCCTTCCTTCTTTCTTTTAGTTTTTTCAACAATAAGCAATCTCCTATTCTGTTTGTAAGTGTACATAACCGACAGTTGTATGTTTTTATGACTGATATTATATGTCTGGGGGTTTCTGTCCGTGACCTGATGTGTGTGTGTGTGTGTGTGTGTGTGTGTGTGTGTGTGTGTGTGTGTGTGTGTGTGTGTGTTGTGTGATTGTGTGTTTGTGTGTGTGGTGTGTGTGTGTGTGTGTGTGTGGTACGTGTGTGTGTCTGTGTGTGTAAGTGAGCGTGTGTGTATATGTGTGTTGTCTGTCTGTAAGTGTGTATAAGTGTCTGCATTTGTGTGAGTGTGTGTGTGTGTGTATGTCTGTAAGAGTATGTGTGTGTGAGTGCGAGTGTATAAGTTTGTGTGTGTATCTGTAAGTGTGTATAAGTACGTGCATGTGTGTGAGTGAATGCGTATGTATGTGTGTGTGTGTATTAAGTGTGTATAATGAGAATTGAGTGAACATGCACGTGTGTGTGTGTGCGTGTAAGCGTGCGTGTGTGTGTGTGTGTGTGTGTGTGTGTGTGGTGTGTGTGTCTGTAAGTGTGTATGAGAGTGTGCATGCGTGTGAGTGAATGTGTTCGTTCGTTCTTTGATTTAACGTCTTTTCACTATGAGTGAAGGTGTATGTGTGTGTACGTGTGAGGTGAGTGTGTGTGTATAAATGTATGCGTATATGAGTGTGTGTGTGTTTGTGTGTACGTGTGCGTGAATGTATGTGTATATGTACTTGTGTATGTTTGTGCTTGTGCGTGTGTGTTTGTGTGTGTGCGTGCGTGCGTGCAAATGTGTCTGTACGTGTAAGTGTGTGCATGTGTGTGAGTGAATGTGTATGTGTGTACGTGTGTGTATGTAAGTGTGTGTGTGTACATGTGTGTGTATATGTGTGTGTGTGTAAATGTGTGTGTGTGTGTGTGTGTGTGTGTTTTGTGTGTGTGTGTGTGTGTGTGTGTGTGTGTGTGTGTGTGTGTGTGTGTGTGTGTGGACTGAATGTGTGAATGTATGAATTTATGTGAATACGTTGGTTCTGCGACCAGTTTATTGGTTTTTATCCACTCTTTCTCTGTCTCTGTCTCTGTTTCTGTCTCTCTCTCTCCGTCTCTCTCTGTCTCTGTCTCTGTCTCTCTCTCTCTGTCTCCGTCTCTCTTTCTCTTTTTTTTTCTCTCTCTCTTACTCCGTCTGACTACCTGCCTGCCTGTCTGTCTGTCTGTTTGTCTCTCTGTCTGCCTATTTCTCTCTCTCCCGTCTCTCTCTCTCTTTTTTTGTCTCTCGCTCTCTGTTTCTCTGTCTCTCTCTCTACCTCTGTGTTAATCTGTCTGTCTGCCTGCCTGCCTGCCTACCTGACCGCCTGTCTGTCTGTCTGTCTGTCTGTCTTTCTCCCTCCCTCCCTCTGTCTGTCTGTCTTTCTATTTTCCCACCGTTTCTCCCTTTAGGTCTTGATTTGCTCATGCAGGAATCAAAATAACATGATGGGGCTACTTTTTCAGGGGTGAGGAGGGGGGGGGGGGCGTATCATTCATTGCCCGAAGCATCTCCTGGTAAAAAAAAGATACAGAGAAGGGTTGTTGTGTTGAAGACTGTAAAAAAAAAGAAAAAAAAGGAGGGGAGAGGGAAGGGGAGGGTGCAGAAGACAAACACGAGAGGAGTGAACAGGAAGCAAGTGGAGAGATTTACAACAACACAGGTCTTTTTGACAGGCCAGAAAGATGGAGAGCAGGGGATGGTGGGAAACTCATCCCTTTGTTGAAAGAAAACAAAATTCAGCTGCATCGGCAGCAACAGGAAAACAATAGCGGGAATAACATCACTACCACAAGTAATAACAAACAATAACACTTCAAATAAAACTTAAATAGACAAAGTATAAATAAAACTCACACAAACGAAACAAAAGTAAACAAAAACACACACATACTATTAAACAAAACTCGTACAAAAACACAAACACAACACAAACAAACAGAACACAAATAAAATTCACACAAACGAAACAAAAGCAAACAAAAAAAAAACACACACACACACATTATTAAACAAAACTCATACAAAACACAAACACAACACACCAAACAAAATACATACAAACACACACACACACAAACAAACCATACACATACAAACAAAACACAAACACAACACAAACAAATCACAAACCAACAAAACACAACAAAACAAACAGAACTACCAAACAATACCAAACAAAAGCAAAGCAGAAGAAACCAGCACGAACGAAAGCAAAAATAAACCAATAAATAAATATCTCTATTTGGCTTAAAACTAAGATTGTTCAAAAGGTTTCACCATCTTCTATTTCACAAACCAGCACGAACGAAAGCAAAAATAAACCAATAAATAAATATCTCTATTTGGCTTAAAACTAAGATTGTTCAAAAGGTTTCACCATCTTCTATTTCACAAACCAGCACAAACCAAAGCAAAATAAACAATAAATAAATATCTCTATTGGCTTAAACTAAGATTGTTCAAAGGTTTCACCATCTTCTATTTCACAATGATATTATTTTCTCCATTTGGGTCTCCGTTTTGAACAAAACAGAAGTGGTGCATTTTTCTGACTTTTTCTTTCGTTTTGTTTTGTTTTCTTTCTTTCTTTTCTATTTTTTTTATATATAATTTTTTGTAACTTTTTTTTATCTCACTTAGATATTGTAGTTTTCTATGCTCTCCTTCTTCTGTGTCTTATTCTTTTCTTTTAAAAAATTTTTTTTTAAAGAAAAATTACCTGCAGCACCAATTTTCTTTCTTTCTTTCTGTCTTTTTTCGTTGTTCTCTTGTCTGTGTTCTCGTTTTTCTTTCAATTTAATTTCAGTCCGTCTGTCTTCTTTCTTTCATCGAAAACACAGGACCACCCACATTTCCCGTTAGCACCCTCTGCTATGTGCAAAGCCCTGCCTCCGTCATTT
>JAPXFY010000031.1:15815808-15845808 GCA_030674185.1 Monoplex corrugatus | reverse complement strand
TTGAGGTGGGAGATGACTGTTTTTAAAACTGTCGGGGAGTTCTGCCTCTACAATGTGTGCTGGGAGTTCATCCCACTCACAGATGGCTCGGGGAAAGAATGAGAAGAGTCTGTATTGATGTTTATGATCTACAGTTTAAACACTGCTGGTCATGTGTGGACGATGGTTTGAAAGGGGAGGAAGCAGATGGTAGTAATAGTCATTGTTGTTGTTATTGTCATTACTGTTGTTATGTCATCATTGTTATTGTCATTGCTGTTGTTATTGTCATTGTTGTTGTTATTGCCATTGTGTTGTATTGTCATTGTTATTGTATTGTTGTTATTGTCATTGTTATTGTCATTGTTATTGTCATTGTTGTTGTTATTGTCATTGTTATTGTCATTGTCATTGTGTTGTTATTGTCATTTTTATTGTCATTGTTTGTTGTTATTAGTCATTGTTATTGTCATTGTTGTGTTATTGTCATTGTTGTTGTTATTTGTCATTGTTGTTGTTATTGTCATTGTTATTGTCATTGTTGTTGTTATTGTATTTCATTGTTGTTGTTATTGTCATTCTTGTTGTTATTGTCATTGTTGTTGTTATTGTCATTGTTATATTCATGTTTGTATGTTATTGTTATTGTTGTTTTGTTGTTATTGTTGTTGTTATTGTCATTGTTATTGTTTGTTATTGTCATGTTTTGTTATTGTCATTGTTTTGTTATTGTCATTGTTATGTTGTTGTTATTGTCATTGTTGTTGTTATTGTCATTGTTGTTGTTATTGTCATTGTAGTTGTTTTGATTGTTGTTGTTATTGTTGTTGTTATTGTCGTTGTTATTGTCTGTTGTTATTGTCATTGTTGTTGTTATTGTCTTGTTGTTGTTATTGTCATTGTTGTTGTTATTGTCATTGTTGTTGTTATTGTCATTGTTGTTGTTATTGTTGTTGTTATTGTCATTGTGTTGTTATTGTCATTGTTGTTGTTATTGTCATTGTTGTTGTTATTGTCATTGTGTTGTTATTGTCATTGTTGTTGTTATTGTATTGTTGTTATTATTGTCATTGTTGTTGTTTATTGTCATTGTTGTTGTTATTGTCATTTGTTGTTATTGTCATTGTTGTTGTTATTGTTGTGTTATTATTGTCATTTGTTGTTATTGTCATTGTTGTTGTTATTGTCATGTTGTTGTTATTGTCATTGTTGTTGTTATTGTCATTGTTGTTTGTTATTGTCATTGTTTTTATTATTTGTCATTGTTGTTGTTATTGTCATTGTTATTGTCGTTGTTATTGTCATTGTTATTGTCATTGTTGTTGTTATTGTCATTGTTATTGTCATTGTTTTGTTATTGTCTTGTTATTGTCATTGTTGTTGTTATTGTCATTGTTATTGTCGTTGTTATTTTATTGTTATGTCATTGTTGTTTATTGTCACTGTTGATTGTCATTGTTGTTGTTATTGTCATTGTTTTGTCATGTTGTTGTTATTGCATTTTTGTTGTTATTGTCATGCTGTTGTTATTGTATGTTGTTATTGTCATGTGTTTATTGTCATGTTGTTGTTATTGTCATGTGTTGTTATTGTCATTGTGTTGTTATTGTCACTGTTTGTTGTATTGTCATGCTGTTGTTATTGTCACTGTTGTTGTTATTGTCACTGCTGTTGTTATTGTCATTGTGTTGTTATTGTCACTGCTGTTGTTATTGTCATTGTTGTTGTTTATTGTCATTGCTGTGTTGTTATTGTCATTGTTGTTGTTATTGTCACTGTGTTGTTATTGTCATGTGTTGTTATTGTCACTGTTGTTGTTATTGTCATGTTGTTGTTATTGTCACTGTGTTGTTATTGTCACTGTTGTTGTTATTGTCACTGTTGTTGTTATTGTCATTGCTGTTGTTATTGTCACTGTGTTGTTATTGTCACTGTTGTTGTTATTGTCATTGTTGTTGTTATTGTCATTGTGTTGTTATTGTCACTGCTGTTGTTATTGTCATGTTGTTGTTATTGTCATTGTTGTTGTTTATTGTCATGTTTGTTGTTATTGTCATTGTTGTTGTTATTGTCATGTTGTTGTTATTGTCATTGTTGTTGTTATTGTCATTGTTGTGTTGTTATTGTCACTGTTGTTGTTATTGTCACTGCTGTTGTTATTGTCATTGTTTTGCATGTTGTTTTATTGTCATTGCTGTTGTTATTGTCATTGCTGTTGTTATTGTCATTGTTGTTGTTATTGTCACTGTGTTGTTATTGTCATGTTGTTGTTATTGTCATGTGTTGTTATTTCATTGTGTTGTTATTGTCATTGTGTTTTATTGTCATGTTGTTGTTATTGTATGCTGTTGTTATTGTCATTGCTGTTGTTATTGTCAGTTTGTTATTGTCACTGCTGTTGTTATTGTATTGTTGTGTTATTGTCAACTGTTGTTATTGTCATGTTGTTGTTATTGTCATGCTGTTGTTTGTTGTATTGTATTGTGTTTTGTTATTGTTGTTGTTATTGTCATTGGGTGTTGTTATTGTCACTGCTGTTGTTATTGTCACTGCTGTTGTTTTCAAAGCCCAGTTTGATTCATGTACAGCACTAGTTAAGTCACTGCTGTTTATTCAAAACCCATGACTACTTCAGCATATAATATACTAAAAATAAAATTAAAATTAAAATAAAACGAAAAAAAAAAAAATAAATAAAAGTACTCATCAAAGTATTCGCGCACATAATCTAAGGAAATGCCCCTGGCGTTGAACACTCCGTCCAATTTATAACACTGGGGATTAATAAAATAATAATGATAATACACGAAAACAAATTCAAACACAAATACAAAACATAATAAAAAAGTTTTAACAAAATTTAAACACAACTAAGGACACATAAACACACATAATAAACGGGCCTAAATTACCTAAAACTGCTTCCGCGTATTACATTTACCTGGAGCAAAAATGCACTCAATACATGTACTCGATTATTAATCCTAAGAGAAAGTACGTAAGATTTCATCGAACACATACAGGTGAATGGACCAGCAAGGCGGAAAATGATAGGAAGAAATGACAGAAAGCAAAGGAACAAGGCAGAAATAAAGAGAGTGACAGAAAATGGTGGGGATACTATTTTTACTGAAAGAGTCCCCACTGTTCACTGTGGCTTCCAACCCACGCCCCCAAGATGGAACAGGTATCTGCTTCCATCCCCTCTTATTTTTCTTAATTTCCACTGGGATGCCTCCAAGATAAACAGACGTTTCTGCCGCTGTCGTCCCGTCTTTTTTTTTTACATATATTTTCATTCGGGTTTGAGTCCGTGTCTCCAAGACGAACGGGCGTCTCTGCTGTAGCCACCATACTCCCCTCCCCTTTTTTCCCCTTCTTTTACTTGGTTTCGAACACACGCCACCAGCGAGGTAGGGTGTCTGAAAGCAAAGCCATCGCTGTGACAGGTGTGTTAACCACTATACGGGACGGTGGGATGACCTGTGCATCAAAGGGGCCTGTTTGCTTACATGTCTTTGTCCTGTGGCTATAAACCCAGACCTGGCTGCCGAGAGGTGGCAGGTATGAGAGAGAGAGAGAGAGAGGGAGGGAGGGAGAGAGAGAGTGAGAGAGAGACAGACAGAGACAGAGAGACAGAGACAGAGAGAGAGAGGGACAGACAGACAGACAGACAGAGAGAGAGAGCTCACGAGAAAGAAAGAAGAGAGAGACAGAGAGAGACAGAGAGAAAGAGAGAGAGAGAGAAAGAAAGAGAGAGAGACAGAGAGAGAGAGAGACGAGAGAAAGAGACAGAGAGAGAGAGAAAGAGAGAGAGAGAGAAGACAGACAGACAGTGAAAGAGAAGAGAGAGAAAGAGAAAGAGAGAAAGAGAGAGATAGAGAGAGAGAGAGAGACAGACAGACAGACAGAGACAGAGATAGAGACAGAGAGACAGAGAGAGCGAGAGAGGAAGAGAGTGAGAGACAGGAAAAGACAGAAAGAGAGAGAGAGAGAAAGAGAGAGAGAGAAAGAGAGAGAGAGAGAAATAGAGAGAGAGAAAGAGAAAGAGTGAGAGAGAGAGAAAAGAGAGAGAGAGAGAAGAGAGAGAGAGAGAGAGAGAGAGAGAGAGAGAGAGAGAGAGAGAGAGAGAGAGAGAAGGAAATAGAATGAGAGAGTGAGTGAGAAAGAAAGTAAACATACAGTAAAACGTAGACGACAAGCTAATGAAAACAACCCCGCTGTCTGTGTCTTGGGGTTGTTAGTGGTGGTGCTCATGGAAAGTGTCCACATGTACCTGTATTCACTCCCCTCATTATGTGCTGGTTAGTTGGTTCTTCTGATAGAGCTGTAGACTCAAGATCTGGTATCTTGAGTTCAATCCCATCCCGCCATATTAAAAGCCGGCCCGTTCTCTGCCCATCTTAATTTTTCCATCAAAGCCAGAACAAGACTGAGGTAGCCGAAATGCAGTTTCTAAGAAGAATGTTGAGAGTTCCATGGACAGCAAAGAAAACAAACGAGAAAAGTCTTGCCGGAGGTAGATACGGAAAATCACTGATAAAGAAGATAAGGAAAAGACAGGAAACATTTATAGGACATTTTATGAGGAAAGGAGGATTAGAGCACCTGGTCAAACAAGAAAACTGCAGGGAAAGAGAACACCAGGTAGACCCAGGGAGAAAATATTGCACAGGCTTGCAGGGTGGCTGAAGACAAAGAGAGTAAGAGATGTACTTGCAGCGACAAGGGATAGATTCGTATGGAGGGCGATGATCGCCAACGCCGTGCAGCAGGGCACATGATGATGATGATGATGATGATGATGGTGGTGGTGTTAGCTTACTGTTTCATAGCTCCCTCTCCTTCCTTCTTTCACCATTTGAAAACCTTGCCAGTGTATAGGTCTTTGTGCAGGTTCATGGAGGCGAGCTCCTATATACGTATTTAATGTGTAGGCAAGATTTTCTGAGCTGCTTCTGGAAGGACGTTTACCAAATGTGGACCAAACGTATGGACCGTTAAAGAGTCACCATAACGCAAGTTTGGAAAGCGTGGTTCCAAGGTTGCGAGGTCAAGGCCACACAGACCACAACTATTACCAAAAAAAAAAAAAAAAAAAAAAAAGCACTTTTTGAGAAAGGTGTGTGAACAGCACTTTCTCTGGAATTTCTACAATATTTACACTATGTGCTTCTGTCATAACAGTCTGCCATTGCCCTTGGTACACGTCGAATCGTATTTCTATTGAAGTTACTTCAAAGTCGCAATGACACTGAGAAGTGGAAAACAACAACAACAACAACAGCGACAATAAAAAAAAACCCAAGGATTTTCTGTGATAATTTCTGTATAAAAAGGACGATTGTTAGAATGGTTTGACTATCTCGCTTATAATTTGCATTGAAAGACGTTAAGAATACATATAGAATTAACCCTTTGACCGCCACACCCTATTCACCAGCTGCAAAACCTTAACCCTTTGACTTCCTAACCCTATTCACCGGCTTCCGGCAGGAAGCTGGTGGATAGGGTGAGGGAGTCAAAGGGTTACATTTTTTGCTTTGCTAGCATGGTTGACAATGCAGAATACTGGTGGACGGGGTCAGGGGGTCAAAAGGTTACTCAGCAGGAATGATAAATGACAAATCACAGGGTGGATTTGAACAGGAGTACATGAACAACAACGTCATCATCAGTAACAACACAACAACGGCGATGACAACAACAACAGCAACAAAAATAAAACCAACTGTAACTGCAACACCACTTCCAACAAGAACAACAAAAAACAGCAGCAGCAACATTAACAACGACAACAACACTAGAAAACATCCAATGACTAAAAATAACGTGATTTCATACAGCGTCATCAACTTTAAACGATCAACGCACCATACACAAAACACGTGCGTAGGAAACTTTCTTACGTCTGCAAAACAAAACGGATGCAACCTTTTCTTGTTCTTTTCTGTTTTGAATCCCATTATGACGTCAAACAAACTATGACGTCAAACACTATACGCTTCAAAACACAATGTTTGTCATTTTCTACAGACATGGTGAGGACAGGTCAAGAAAATAGAATTACGTTTTATTCATTTGCATATTTTACATTATCAATTAATATCAGGAAGAGAGTTCTTGAATGTTATATAGAACCAATACTGTTGTACGGTTGCGAGGCGTGGACAGTCAACAAACAAAGCCAGAACAAAATTGAGGCAGCCGAGATGTAGTTTCTGAGAAGGACGTTGAGAGTTCCATGGACAGCAAAGAAAACAAACGAGACAGTCTTGATGGAGACAGACACAAGTAGATCATCCATAAGGAAGATTAGGAAAAGACAGGCAACATTTATAAGCCATTTTATGAGGAAAGGGGAATTGGAACACCTGGTCACAACGGGAAAGCAGGAGGGAAAGAGAGCACCGGGTAGACCCAGGGAGAAGATGCTAGACGGACTTGCAGAGTGGCTGGGGACAAGGTGGGTGGAAGAGATGCTTGAGGCAACAAGAGATGGATACAGATGGAAGCCCATAATCGCCAACGCCATGTGGCAAGGCACCTGATGATGATGATGATATTTTATACGGAATACCACTGAAATCACTTTTGTGAATCTGGATCAGAACACTGACTCTTGAGTAAAGAAGAATTAATTTTTGTTCATTTGCATATTTTACATTGAACATTATTAAAATCACTATTGTGAATCTGGACGAAAACATTGACTTTCGGGTAAATTAGAATTCAGTTTTGTTCGTTTACATATTTTACATGGAACAACCATTGGAATCACTTTTGTGAATCTGTATGAAAACATCGACTCTCGCATAAAATAGAATCAATTTTTGTTCATTTGCATATTTTACATTGAGCACCACTGGATTTATCAGTTTTGTTAATCTGGATTAGATCATTGACTCTCGAGTAAAACAGAATTAATTTTTGTTTATTTGCATATTTTACACGGAACACCATTGACATACAAGTAGATCACTCATAAGGAAGATAAGGAAAAGACAAACAACATTTATAGGCCATTTTATGAGAAGAGGGATTTGGAGCACCTGGTCACAACGGGAAAGCTGGAGGGAAAGAGAGTACCAGGTAGACCCAGGGAGAGAATGCTGGACGGACTTGCAGAGTGGCTGGGGATGAGGAGGGTGGGAGAGATACTGGGGGCAACGAGAGATAGAGATGGTTGGAAGTCCATGGTCGCCAACGCCATGCGACAGGGCACCTGATGATGATGATGATGATGATGATGACCATTGACATCACTTTTATGAATCTGGATGAGAACATTGACTCTCGCATAAAACAGAATTAATTTTTGTTTATTTGCATATATTACATGGAACACCATTGACATCACTTTTATGAATCTGGATGAGAACATTGACTCTCGCATAAAACAGAATTAGTTTTTGTTCATTTGCGTATTTTACATTCAGCACCACTGGATATCAGTTTTGTGAATCTGGATCAGAACACTGACTCTCGAGAAAAATAGAATGAAGTTTTATTCATTTGCATATTGTATATGGAACACCATTTAAATAACTTTTGTGAATCTGGACGAAAACACTGACTCTCGCATAAAACAGAATTAGTTTTTGTTCATTTGCGTATGTTACATTCAGCACCACTGGATATCAGATTCACAAAAGTTATTTAAATGGTGTTCCATATAAAATATGCAAATGAATAAAACTTCATTCTATTTTTCTCGAGAGTCAGTGTTCTGATCCAGATTCACAAAATAGAATGAATTTTTGTCCATTTACATATTTTACATGGAACACCATTGAATATCACTTTTGTGAATCTGGTCTAAACATTCTCTCTAGTAAGATAGAACTAATTTTTGTTCATTTGCATACATTGCATGGAAAAACATCGGAATCACCTTTGTGAATTTCGATGAAAACATCGACTTTTGAATAAATTAGAATTAATTTTTGCTCATTTGCATATTTTACATGGAACATCATTGGAATCACTTTGAATCTGGATGAGAATATTGACTCTCGAGTAATTAAAATCAATTTTTGCTCATTTGCATGTTTTATATGGAACACCATTGAAATCAGTTTTGTCTCTCGAGTAAAATAGAATTAAGTTTTGTTCATTTGCATATTTTACATGAAAAACTATTGAAATCAATTTTGTGAATGTGGATGAGAACATTGACATTTGAGTCTTCAAAACTCTAAAAACAGGAGACAATGAAATTACCACGGAAATGGAAATTATCGACTTCATTAGGCTAGTGATATGCAAATATTGCAGACATCTTATTTCCATATTCAAATCACCTCGTCAGCAGAGTTGGTTAAAGCGCTTTGTTGATAACGCAGGAGTCGTCATGAACTGAACGAAAACAAACAAAACAAACAAAAAACAAACAAACAAACAAACAAACAACAAAATCAAAATAAAACCACGAACAACCAGCTTTCTCTCTGTCTGTCTGTCTGTCTGTCCTTCTATCAGTCGTCTGTCTGTCTTTGTCTCTGTCTGTCTGTCTGTCTCTGCACTCTCGCTCTCTCTCTCTCTCTCTCTTATTATCGCAGCTTATCATTCTGACTGTGGAAACCTAGTGTTTAGTAGAGACAAGAGAGAGAGAGAGAGAGAGAGAGAGAGAGAGAGAGAGACAGACAGACAGACAGACAGACAGCCAGCCAGCCAGCCAGAGACAGACAGATTGAGACAGAGAAGCAGTGACAGAGAGAGAGAGAGAGAGAAGAGAGAGACAGACAGACATACACCAGACAGACAGACAGACATAGAGACAAAGACAGACACACAGACACACACAGAGAGAGAGGAGAGAGAGGAGAGAGACAGACAGACAGACAGTGGCAGACAGACACAGTGAGAGACACACAGAGAGACAGGCAGACAGAGACAGAGAGAAGGGGGTGTGTGGAGAAAGAAAGAGACAGACAGACAGAGAGAGAGAGTTCTCCCCCCCCCCCCCCCTGTAACATCAGCTATATCCTGACACTCAAATCAAGGTCGTCACTAACGTCACATTTACCTAAAAAAAAACGTACTTAAAAAAACAAAAAACAAAAAACAAAAAACAAAAACCCAACAACAACAACAACAGAAAACAAACGTTTCCTGGTCTATATAGTTTAAAATGTCGTACGAATTATTATGCAAGTTAGTAATGACGTAGGCTTTCTTTTTTGTTTTTGTTGTTGTTTAACTAGGGTTCTTTAGATGAAAGGAAATGTGCATAGACACAACAACACCTTTCTGTCACAAAACTCGTCATGATGATGTCACAGCAGTGACCTTTTTATCTGTTGACTCCGTAAACGTATTTACCAGTTCCTTCATTATCAGACGTGATCTTTTCCTTCTTCTTGTCCTCTTCCTTCTCTTCCTTCTTCTTCTTCTTCCTTCTTCCTTCTTCCTCCTCCTCCTCCTTCTTCTTCTTCTTTTCCTCCTTCTCTTCTTCCTCCTCCTCCTACTCCTCCTTCTTCTTCTTCTTCTTTTCCTCCTTCTCTTCTTCCTCCTCCTCCTCCTCCTTCTTCTTCTTCTTGTTCTTCTTCTTTTCCTCCTCCTCCTCTTCTTTGTCTTTTGTTCTTCTTCTTCTCGCTTGTCTTGTTCTTTTCTTGTTCTCTCTCCTCCTCCTCCTTCTTCTTCTTCTTCTTCTCCTCTTCTTGTTCTTCTTGTTCTTTTCTTCTTCTTCCTCCTCCTCCTCCTCCTTCTTTTCTTCTTGTTCTTCTTCTTCCTCCTTCCTTTTCTTGTTCTTGTTCTTCTCCTCCTCCTCCTCCTCCTTCGCTCTTGTTCTTCTTCTTCTCCTTCTTGTTCTTGTTCTTGTTCTTGTTCTTCTCCTCCTCCTCCTCCTTCTTCTTGTTCTTGTTCTTGTTCTTCTTTTCTTCTTGTTCTTCTTGTTCTTCTTGTTCTTGTTCTTTCTTCTTCTTCTTCTTCTTTTTCTTCTTGTTCTTGTTCTTCTTTTCTTCTTCTTTTTCTTCTTGTTCTTGTTCTTCTTCTTTTCTTCTTCTCCTCCTCCTCCTCCTCCTTCTTCTTCTTCTTCTTCTTCTTCTCCGTGAAGAGTCATAGAGCTCTGTACTTAAAAGTTGCTCACAAGATTCTTCTAGCTCTGTCGGTTGCGTGCCAAAACCCGAGTCTCTTCGATTTCCTAAATGCGCTGTAGGGGTCCAGATTTCACACGTATTATTATTATTGTTCATCATCATCATCATCAGGTGCCCTGTCGCATGGCGTTGGCGACCATGGACTTCCAACCATCTCTATCTCTCGTTGCCCCCAGCATCTCTCCCACCCCCCTCATCCCCAGCCACTCTGCAAGTCCGTCCAGCATTCTCTCCCTGGGTCTACCTGGTGCTCTCTTTCCCTCCAGCTTTCCCGTTGTGACCAGGTGCTCCAAATCCCCCTTCCTCATAAAATGGCCTATAAATGTTGCTTGTCTTTTCCTAATCTTCCTTATGAGTGATCTACTTGTGTCTGCCTCCATCAAGACTGTCTCGTTTGTTATTATTATTGTTATTGTGTTTAAAGCCCAGCTGACTGCGTAGAGCCATATCAGGCTATAACAGTTCAAAACATACACAACCCCTGACGGAAAAAGAAAATAATACAGGGACATAACATCAGAACATGCCCAAACATTGATAGGACTCACGTCCAATTAGGGCATGCCTGCATTGACTACTCGTCCAATTTATCGCACAGGGGATTTAAAAAAACACACCTGAATACAAATGTAAGCATATCTAAAGACACCAAAACATATGTAAAAACGGGCCTAAGTTATCTAAAAATCCTTCCGCATAATTATCTCATCTCCCTAGAGCAAAAAAAAAAAAGCACTAAATACATGTACGTAAATAATGCTGAAAAAAAAACCCATAAGATTTTATCGAACAAATACAGGTGAATGGATCAGAAAGGCAGAAAATGATAGGAAGAAATGACAGAAAGCAAAAGAACAAGGCAGAAACAAATAGAGTGACAGAAAAACAGGAAATTTCCAGCACAGAATTTCAGAAAGTGGGGAAACACAAAGCTCACGCGACCTGAATGTTGAAATGTTAAGATGGGCAGCAAACAGGCCAGTTTGTAGGTGTGTGTGTGTGTGTATGCATGTGTGTGTGTGTGTGTGTGTGTATGCATATGTGTGTGTATGTGTGTGATGTGTGTTATGCATGTGTGTGTGTGTGTATATGTGTGTGTGTATGTGTGTGTATGTGTGTGTATGTGTGTGTATGCACGTGGGGTGTCATGTCAGTGTGTGTGTTATGTATGTGTGTGTGTGTATGTATGTGTGTGTGTGTGTATGTGTGTGTATGCATGTGTGTATGTGTGTGTATGTGTGTGCATGTAGATTTACATATATCTAGACATATATTGTAAAATAGAGCATGCCTCACCATCTCCAGCGTACGTGATGGAAAGACACCACTGACCAGGACATTCATCACAACCGACCCATAAAGGCTGGGTGTTTAGGGGAGAGGGGAGCAATTCGATTTCTGTGTGTCCCAGCGGATTTAACCGTGTGAAATCTGGGCTGTTCTTAATGGTATGAACACGTCGCCACAGTGCCGCGCCACACACAGGTGGTCAATAGTTTTTAAGACCTTAGCTATGTGGAAGTATTAGGAACACTTTATATGTTTCATTTTATCGATTTATAAACTATTCTGTTAACTTGTGTGTTGTTGTTGTTCAAGTAGAATTCTGACACGGAGATTGCTGTATTTAGACGTATGGTTCATAAGCCATATGAACTGACACAATACAATGTTAATACAGTATAACCACAACAATGTTATGATAACCATTCATGTGGCAACCTTACTTTGCTATGGTAACAGGACATCAAATAGGAATATGTCTGGAATGTTTCCTGTTCCTGAGCCATTTGGTTTCCATGATAGTTATATCTCTGTTGAATCAATGAGAGCAATGCCCTTCACCATTCACTGACAGCATTTCCATAGACAACACCTGATCATTATGATAAGATAATGTTAGAAGAGTTACCTCCCTTGCCATAAGTGACTTTATATTCTTGAAGCAAACACAGTCACTTCCCTTGACAATTATATAATAAAAAATGAAACTATACAAACAGTAGATTTTGAGAAAACAAAATATGAAAAAAAATCGTAATATTTACGCAGACAGGAAGCTTCTGATTACAGGAAATAACTAGAAAATAACTAAAAATAATTAAAATAGAACTTTTGTCACCCTCTTATAACAAGGTTTTGTCCTGTTATCAGTGACTATGCCACCTGTTTCATGTATGAGACATGTACAGGATACATTTTCTTTTCATATGGAACGTCTGTATTACGTAAATTCTGTAACTTGTGTTTTTCCAGATTGTAATCACATGGAAACACATCCATATTCAAATATGTATGATGTATTGGTTATAAGTTGTCCCACACCATAAAAGCTGGCCTATTTACTGCTTATCGTAATGGTGCTAACATTGTGGTGATGTCAGTGTTACACATGGATACAGTTATGTCCCCTCCCCCATTCCCAAACCTTGCAAGCGCCTAGGGTTCTTGCGCAGGCTGAAGGAGTCAGTCTGATAATCAATGGCAGGTTTGTGTGGAGTGCCATGAATCCCTCTTGAACAAATTCCGAAGGCATTTATGAAACTGTATATAACTGTCATTATGTCAAATTTCTAGATGATTTTAGTTGACTTATTACATTTTATTTGAGATTAATGGCATTCACACACACACACACACACACACACACACACACACACACACACACACACACTCACATACACACACACACACGCGCGCATGCAGGGCAATCACACAATCATACACGCACATGCACAAATACACACACGCATACACACACAAACACACACACACACATAGACACATACACAGGCACACACATACAGACAGACAGACAGACACACACACACACATACACACACACGTGCGCGCATGTAGGCGCACAATCACACACACACATTCACCACACAAAGACCCACCATACACAACACACACACATCACACACAGACACACACAACACACAAACAGACAACACACACACACACACACACACACATACACATAGACACATACACAGCACACACATACAGACAGACAGACACACACACACACACAGACACACACACACACACACACACACACACACACACACACACCAGACTAACGAAAAAGTTGTTGTCTTATAACCCTGAGATCATAGGGTAGAGAGGTAGTAGAGACTGGAAATGTCTTCATGCCGGCATAATTAGAGTGGTTCCCTTCCTATTTGCTGACAGCATTTCCACAGACAACGTCTGGTCATGCTCATGTGGGAGGGGGCAGGAAGTAATGAAATCATTAAGTTCTCTCCCTTGCCATAGGAGATTTTATGTTCTTGAAACATACACAGTCACCTCCCTTGAAGATCATAATTAAATATGTAATGATGTAAAAGTAGATTTGGCCCCACATAAAATATAAAAAAAAGAATAAGGTAATATTAGGCAGACAGGAAGTTTTTGGTTACAGGCAATAACTGAAAGGACTCTGTAAAAGCAAAATGAAAATAATTGCAAATAATTAAAACAGAATTTTTGTCACCCTCTTATAATAAGATTTTGTCCTGTTATCTCTGACTTCGCAAAGGATGTCATGCGTCAGATGAATATAGCATAACGCTTAACAACGGATAAAAAGTTTGTTCCTGAGTTCTGTAACTTGTGTTTTTCAGAGCGTAATCATCTGGAAACACTAATCGATATTCAAATATAGGCTTATGTGATGTCTCGATTCAAATTTATCCCTCACCATAAAAACTGGTCTGTTTTCTGCCTATTGTAATGCTGTCAACATTGTGGTGATGCCAGTGTTACACATGGATACAGTTGTGTCCCCTCCCCCATTCCCAAGCCTTGCAATCGCTTAGGGCTTTGCGCGGGCATAAGGAGTGAGCCTGATAATCAGTGGCAGGTTTGTGTGGAGTGTGATGAATCCCTCTTGAACAAACTCCAAAGGCTTTGATGACAATATATAACTGTCTGTCATTATGTCACATTCACAGACGTGTGTAGCTGCCATTCGACGATTTTCTTTTAAGATCAAACGCGTTCACACACACACACACACACACATGCATGCACACACACACAAACACACACACACACACAAACACACACACATGCACACACACACACGCACACAGATGAACGCACACACACACATACACACACACGCACACACAATCATACACGCACACACACACATATACACACTCACATACACATACATACACGCACGCACATACACGCACGCGCATACAAACACACACACGCCCACACGCAGACACACACATGCACATACATACAGACACATACTCACAGACAAACAGACAGACAGACATACATAGAGAGAGATATACTCCTAATCATAATTTAAGGGCCACTTCTTCCTTCCTCTCTAATTTTAAGTTGAAATAATTGACAATGTTTAGAATTGATTCTATGTTTTATTTCATCATTTCCACACCTGTTTTGGAAAAAGAAATTAGCACAATGACCCATTAGTGAACAGCACATGCATTTAAAGGAACATCCCCCCCCTCTTCAAAAAACAGAAAGTGTCAGATTTGGCCAATCTGTTTTCAATATCGCGCGTGTCCGCCCCGAGCCTGGATGCATGCTTCACAGCGCCGATGCATCGACCCCACAAGGGTACGGAGTGTGTCCTGAGGGATGGCCGCCCACTCGATCTGCAGGATGTCGACCAGCCTGGCCAGGGTGCCCGGTGGGGGGTGGTTGTCCCTGATGCGCCTCCCGAGCACATCCCAGAGGTGTTCAATTGGGTTCAGGTCAGGTGAGCACGCTGGCCAGGCCATACGGATGACTTCATGCTGCTCCAGGAAGTCGGTCACAAGGCGTGCTCGATGCGCAGGTGCATTGTCGTCCTGGAAGATGGCGCCTTGACCAAGGTCCACAAGCGCAGGCAGTGCCACGGCCGTCAGAACCTCGTCCCGGTACCGGACCCCGTTCAGGATGCCGTCAATGGGGAGCAGGGGGGTCCGGGTACCACGGCTCATGCCACCCCACACCATCACCGACCCGCCGCCGTACCGGTTATGCTCTTGGACAGTGGCGTCAGCGAACCTCTCCCCTTGACGTCGCCACACCCGAGCCCGGCCATCGTTAAAGGTCAGGGTGAACCTGGACTCATCCGAAAACAAGACCCGGGCCCACTGTTGCCTTGTCCAGGTCACGTGCTCCCTGGCCCAGGTCATGCGGCGCACTCTGTTGACCGGTGACAGCACGGGTCGGACGGCCGGTCTCCGTGACCTCAAGTTTGCCTCATGTAGCCGTCTTCTCACCGTGCTGCAGCTGATGTTAGCACCTGTTGCGTCCCTCAGCTGACCCCTCAAGGTCACCGCAGTGGATGCCCTTTCCCTCAGGACGGAGAGGGCAAGGTAGCGGTCTTGCTGTCTTGTCGTTACTCTGGGTCGACCCGTGTGATGCCTTTCCTGGACTGCTCCAGTCTCATTGAAGCGCTCCAGCAGTCTCTGGATTGTGGAATGCGACACTTCAAGTCGTCTAGCAACTTCCCGCTGCGCTAGGCCTTCATCAAGCAGAGCGAGGGCTCTCCCCCGCTGCTCATCCGTCATCCGTCGTCTTGCAAGCATGGTTAAAACGAACCAAGAACGGGTCCTTTTTATCCTCGTCTGCGGGCAACTTTGGCTGGAGTAGTGTTCAAAAAGGGCTTGCCTTGCACGTGCAAAGCGAATTTTGTCGCTACCTTGCCTGCGTCGTCAGAGAGACCCTGCTGAAGATTCGACAATTTCGTGTGGAAATTGTCTTCCTTGGGACGCCCATTGCAAATCGGCAAATCCCCAAACACGTGCCAAAAGGAAACTGCAATGTTGTCTGAGCTCTTATCCATTCAGTTACGGCAACGAATTGGAGAAAAGAGTAAGAGAAAATAGGTTATTTCTCCTTTCAAAAATTGACTCAAAAACGTTCCTGGCCCTTCAATAATGACGTGTAGTATATACACATACTCACACACTCACACATAAACACTCCCTCTCCAGTCAACATGAAATAAAAAGAGACATTAAAAACATAAATTATTGAAAACACACACACAGACACACGCACACTCAGACACAAGAACAAACACACATACACACCACACACAAACACACATACACAAACACACACACACACACACACACACACACACACACACACACACACACACACAAACACACATGCACGCACACACACATACATACACACACATACACTCCACCTCTGGTCAATGTGAAATAAATATGGACTGATGAAAAAGAAAATTGTCTTATAACAATGGGATCATAGGTGAGAGAGGTGGTAGAGACTGGAAATGTCCTCAGGCCAGCATTATGAGAGTAGTGCCCTTCACCATTTGTTGACAGCATTTCCACAGACAACGTCTGGTCATGCTCATGTGGGAGGAGGAAGGAAGTAATGACGTCTTAAAAGTTCCCTCCCTTGCCATCAGAGACTTTATACATGTATTCTTGAAACAGTCACCTCCCTTGAAGATTATAATCAAATATGTAATGATACAAACAGTAGATTTGGCCCCACATAAAATATGGAAAAAAAAACCAACCCTGTAATATTCATTCAGACAGGAAGTTTTTGGTTACAAGTAATAATTGAAAAGACTCTGTAAAAGCAGAACGAAAATGAATGCAAATAATTGAAATGCAATTTTTGTCATCCTCTTATAATAACATTTTGTCCTGTTATCTGTGACTTCGCAACGTATGTCATGTATGAAACAAGTACACCATGACTTTAATCTTGTTTGAATTGTCATTTGTAAGTTCATTCCAACTTATTCCACACCTAAAAAAAAAGCTGGCCTGTTTATCAGCTATAGTAAAGCTACCAACATTGTGGTGATGACAGAGTTACATATAGACACAGTTCTGTCCCCTACCCCATTCACAAACCTTGCAATCATTTAGGGCTTTGCGCAGGCTGAAGGAGTGAACCTGATAGTGGCTGGTTTGTATGGAGTGCCATGAATCCCTCTTGAAGAAAAACCAAAGGCATTGATCGAATATAAGATATATATATAAAGAAAGAGAGATAAAGAGAGATAAAGAGAGAGACAGAGAGAGAGAGAGAGAGACGTACAAGGACACGCATACACATACGAACACACACACACACACACACACACACACACACACACACACACACACACACACAAACAAACAAACAAACACAAACACAATTGAAGAAAGAGGGTTAATAAAACAAAGACAGAACAAAGAGTTGCCCCATGGTGTTCTACAACGCCAACGTTCTATAAACGTTGCTGTACAGCTGTGAAACATGTCACATGAACACAAACCATGAGAAGAAGCTGGACTCCTTTGACCTCAAGTTCCTACACAAGATCTTGGACACCAACGGGACAGACTTTGTGAGAGCAGATAAAAAACAAGGTCAAGAAGGAAACAGATCCCAGTGACAAGCGTCAACAGAACAGGCTGGGCCATGCTGCCAGACTGTCATCTACCAGACGTGCTGACCAAGTTGTGAACTGAAACCCAGGAGGACAACAAAGGAGGGGAAGACCAGTACTGAACTGGCACCAGACTGTTGATGACAGAGACCTACAACTGGTGGACAGATGCTGGAGTGATGTCGTGAGATACTCTGCCAACGAAGGCCATTGGAGCGCTCTTCCCGCCTCATACGTCACACAATACAATGCAGCAGCTTCTCAGACTAGTTAAGTCATAACTCCAAGGTCACAGGGGGAGAGAGGTGGTAGAGACTGTATCTGTTCTTAGGGCAGGTATTATGAGAGTGGTGCCCATCACCTCTTGCTAGCAACACATCCACAGACAACGTCTGGTCATATTGAGCAGGAGGGGAGAGTATTGAATGTAGAGTTACTTCCTTTGACACAAGTGACTTTCTGTTGCTGAAACATACACAGTTACTTCCCTGGAAGATTATAATTTGAAATGAGATGAGTCAGAAATAGTTGATTCCTGCAAAAAGCTAAATATGTAAACGATAATGTGATATTAAAATAAACAGCACGTTTTTGATGGCAGGCAGTCACTGAAAGGACAACTTCAAAGTAAAAGAAAAAAATGATGAAACATAATTACAAGATTTTCTGTCATCCTGTTACCATTGGATTTTTGTTCTGTCTTTTGAGACTTTCTGTAACGCGAATAATTACCAAAACGAGTAAACGATCAATTCCCTCAAATATGACATGGAAACTGATTTTCACAGCTGTAACGTGTGTTTTCTAATAACAATGTTCATCTGGAAACATTTAAAATCTAACACTGAGATGTTATTGAATTCAGTCCCGTCCCATAGCATAAAAGCTGGCCTGCTGACTTTACGTGACAATGCTCCAGTCATTGTGATGGTGTCATTCCGTATTCGGTGTCAATGCTTCAATCATTCTGGTGGTTCAATGCTGCGGTCATTGTGGTGGTGTCAATGCTTTAATCATTCTGGTGGTGTCAATGATCCAGTCATTTGTGGTGTCAATGCTTCATCATTGGTGGTGTCAATGATCCAGTCATTCTGGTGGTGTCATCCCCCAGTCAATCTGGTGGTGTCAATACTTCAGTCATTTTGGTGGTGTCAATGATCCAATCATTCTGGTGGTGTCAGTGCTTCAATCATTCTGGTGGTGTTAATGCTCCAGTTATTCTGGTGGTGTCAATGCTCGTCATCCTAGTGGTTTCAATGCTCCAGTCATTGTGGTGGTGTCAATGCTCCAGTCATTGTGGTGGTGTCAATGCTCAGGTGAACCTGTTCTGTCCCTGTTCTCCATTTCAGAACGTTGTCAGCACTTTGGGGCTCGCGCAGCCTCAAGGCGTCTGCCAGAAAGTTATAGACCGGTATAAGCTGAACCCATATGGTATTGTCTAAATGCGTTGAAACAAACTCCAAATGCACTCATAAACAATGTAACTATCAATTGCTACAAATTGTTCATAACATATTTGAGCAGCCACGTTTTAAGTTATCTAAAATCAAGCGCAATCACACACACACACACACACACACACACACACACACACACACACACACACACACACAACACACACACACACACACACACACAACACACACACAACACACACACACACACACACCACACACATACACACACACAACACAACACACAAAAACACACGCCATTATACAATACAACTGAACATGCCTTGTTGACAAACCATCATCTCAAATGTAGGTGATGGAAACGACAGGACATTAATCACAACCGACCCATATAGGCTAGGTGTTTAGGGGCGAGGGGAGCATTTTGATTTCTGTGTGTCACAGGGAATTTATGTACATATATATATATATATATATATATATATATATATATATATATATACATATATATGCATACGTGTGTTGTATGTGTGTGTGTATTATACACTATGAAGTTATATTATACATGATTATGTTCTATTACATATCTTATATATTAAGTTTGTATGTATGTGAAGCGTGTGTGCATATGTGGTACGTGTGTGTTTGTGTAGATATATGGATATATGTGTGTTATGTATTTAAAAATATCCATTTATATATACATATATACATATATATGTATATATATATATACATATATATATATATATATATATTATATATATATAAATATATAATAAAATAACACACACACACACATGCACAAAACACACACACATACACACAACACACACACACACACACACACCACACACACACACACACACAAAACACAGACACGCTCGCGCACGCGCGCGAACACACACACGCACACACACACACACACACACACACACATCCTTCTCTGGTCAGTATGTAATAAAAAGAAACATTGAAAAAACCCCAGACAAATGAAAAAGACTGTTGCCATATAACACTCAGACCGTACGGGAGAAAGGTGGTAGAGACTGGAAATGTGCTCAGGCCAGCATTATGAGAGTAGTGCCCTTCACCATTTGCTGACAGCATTTCCACAGACAACGTCTGGTCATGCTCATGTGGGATAGAGCATGAAGTAATAAGGATAAAACAGTTACCTCCCTTGCCATAAGTAACTTTATGTTCTTGAAACATACAGTCACCTCCCTTGAAGATTATAATGAAAAATATAATGTTGCAAACAGTACATTTCCAAGCGAAAAAAAAAAGATAATGTTAACTTAACATCTATACAGACAGAAAGTTTTTGATTACATGTAATAGCTAAAAGAACTTTGTAAAAGCAAAACGAAAATAATCGAAAACAAGTAAAATAGAAATTCTGTCATTCTCTTGTAACAGAATTTTGTCCTTTCATTAGAGACTTTATAAGAGATGTTTCATATGAGGCGAGTATCTAATAAATTTGACTATTACATGGCAGCCTACATATTGCGTCAATTTCTGTAACTTGTGCTTTTCAGAGTGTAAGCATCTGCAAACACAAATCAATATTCAAATATGTATGATGTGTTCATTCAAAATTTTCCCCCACCATATAAGCTGGCCTATTTACTGCCTATCGTAATGCTGCCAACATTGTGGTGATGTCAGTGTTACATATGGATACAGCTGTGTCACCTCCCCCATTACCAAACCTTGCAATCACTTAGGGCTTTGCGCAGGCTGAAGGAGTGAGTCTGATAATCAGTGGCAGGTTTGTGTGGAGTGCGATGAATCACTTTTGGAGAAACACAAAAGGCTTTGATGAAAATGTATAACTGTCTGTCATTATGTCAAATTCGTAGACGTGTTTAGCTGCTATTCGACGATTTTCTTTGAGAAAAAACGCGTTCACACACACACACATACACACACGCATACACACACACATACACACACACACACACATACACCACACACACGCACACGCGCACACACACACACACACACACACACACACACACACACACACACACACACGGAAAACCACACACAATCGCAAACATTCACACACATATGTATATGTATATATAAAAGGATATTTTTAATACATACACACATATATATCCATATATCTACACACACACACACACACACCACACAACACACACACACATACATACGTATACACACACACTCTCTCGTACACGTATGTACAACTCATAACACACACACACACACACAACTTACACACACACACAACCAGACACACCACACACACACACACACACACACACACACACACACACACACACACACACACACACACACACACACACATACGTATAAACTCACACTCTCGTATACGTATGTACACACATATATATATATATATATATATATATATATATATACATACGCGCACACACATACACGCACGCACATACAAGCACGCGTGGACAAACACACACACGCATTCACGCACGCACACACACATACACACACACAGAGACACATACAACTACATACATACATACATACATACATACATACATACATACATACATACATATATACGTACATACATACATACAGACAGACAGACACACACACATACTGACAAACAAACACTCCCTCTCCGGTCAACATGAAATAAAAACATGTATTAATATATATATATATATATATATAGAGAGAGAGAGAGAGAGAGAAGAGAGAGAGAGAGAGAGAGAGAGAGATTATTCAAAAAGAATGTTGCCTTATAACACTGAGATCAAAAGGGAGAGATGTGGTAGAGACTGGAAATGTCCCCAGGCCAGCACAATGAGAGTAGCACCCTTCACCATTTGCTGACAGCATTTCCACAGACAATCTGGTCATGCTCATGTGGGAGAGGGCAGGAAGTAATAACGACAAAACAGTTACCTCCCATGCCATAAGGAACTTTATATTCTCGAAATATACACAGTTACGTCCCTTGAAGATAATAATCGATCATAAATTTTTTCAAAATAACAGTAGACTTTTGCAAAAAGAAAATATGAAAAAAATGTTACATTTAAGCTGATAGAAAGTTTTTGGTTACAGGCGATAACAAAAATGACTTTATGAAAACAAAACGAAAATAACTGAAAATGATTGAAATAGAATTTCTATCACCCTGGTATAATCATATTTTGTCCTGTTATGTGTGACTTCCCAAGGCGTGCTATTTATCAGACAAACAATGCAAAATTTGTGTTATTGCATGATGATAGCAATTGGTTTTGCAAGCTCTGCAACTTGTGCTTTTTGAGATTGTAATCATCTGGAAACACTAACCCGTATTCAATTATGCATAATGTCACGATTCAAACTTGTCCTACACCATAAAAACTGGCCTATTACAGCCTATCATAATGCTGCCAACATTGTGGTGATGTCAGTGTTACATATGGATATAGTTGTGTCCCCTCCCCCATTCCCAAACCTTGCAATCACTTAGGGTTTTCATCATCATCAGGTGCCCTTCCACATGGCGTTGGCGACCATGGACTTCCAACCATCTCAATCTCTCGTTGCCCCCAGCATCTCCCCCACCCTCTTCATCCCCAGCCACTCTGCAAGTCCGTCCAGCATTCTCTCCCTGGGTCTACCTAGTGCTCTCTTTCCCTCCAGCTTTCCCATTGTGACCAGGTGATCCAAATCCCCCTTCCTCATAAAATGGCCTATCATTGTTGCTTGTCTTTTCCTAATCTTCCTTATGAGTGATCTGTTTGTGTCTGCCTCCATCAAGACTGTCTCGTTTGTTTTCTTTGCTGTCCATGGAACTCTCAACATTCTTCTGAGAAACCACATCTCAGCTGCCTCGAATCTGCTCTGGCTTTGCTTGCTGACTGTCCACGCCTCGCATCCGTACAACAGTATTGGTTCTATATAACATTCAAGGACTTTTTCTGATGTTAATTGATAGGCATTTGTTGGTAAGAATGCTTGTCATCTTCTTGAATGCTGTTTTGGCTTGGCCGATTCTGCCAGCTATTTCCGATGTGTTTCTGCCGTCTGATGAAATGACCGTTCCCAGGTATTTGAACTTATTAACCTGTGTCAAGGTTGTGCCATTTGTTTTTATTTTGCAGGAGGGGATTTCCTGTTTTTTACTGATCACCATGACTTCAGTCTTCCTGCTGTTTACTTCCAACCCCTTACCTTTGCTTTCTGTTTCTAGTATATTCACAAGGTTTTGTAGGTCCCTTTCATTTTCTGCAATTAGCACAGTGTCATCTGAGTACCGAATGTTGTTTATCATTTTCCCTCCAACCTTTAATCCAGGGTCTTCTTCTAGGTTTCTCATGATGTTTTCGCTATATAGTGAAAACAGATCTGGTGAAAAAACACAACCCTGTCTGACTCCTCTTTTGATGTTTTGAAAAGAGCTTATATTGTTTTCTATTCTCATTGCAGCTGTTTGTTCCCAGTACATATTCCTGATTATTCGTAGATCTTTTCCATCGACATTGAGTCTCTCCAGTTGGTTGATCAATTCATCATGTCGTACCCGATCGAAAGCCTTGGTATAGTCAACAAAGCATAAATACAAATCCTTATTCATCTCAATTGACCTCTCTATGATAGTTCTTAGGATGTATATGGCATTAATAGTTCCTTTCCCCTCCACAAATCCCTACTGTTCTTCTGCTATTTCTCTTTTGATTCTATTCCTTGTCCTCATCATGATTATTCTTAACAGGACTTTTGTTACATGACTCATCAAACTGATTGTGCGATGGAGTTCGCATTCTATAGCCCCTGTCTTCTTTGGAAGTGCAATGAAAATTGATTTTGACATATCTTTGGGGATTTTACCAATGTCATAAATTTCATTTAGGAGGACTGTTATTTTTTCTATGCCAAATTCCTCCAGGGCTTCAATCATCTCTGTAGTAATGTTGTCTGGTCCTGGGGCTTTTCCTGGTTTCATCTTTTTCAGTGCTGCTCTAACTTCATCTTTCATTATGGGAGGTCCTTCAAAGTTCTTTTTTATAATGTGTTCTTCGTTTCTGTCATCCTCAAAAAGGTCTTTAATGTACTCTCCCCATCTGTCTAATATTTTGTCTTTTTCCATGATAAGCGTGCCATCTTTCGATTTTAAGCAACCAGTTGATGTGCATGTATTTTTCCTGTGGACAATTTCTTCAATTCGTCTGTACATACCCTGAGGATCCATTTTATGTCGTTCTTCTATCTCTTTGCATTTTGTGTTCAGCCAAGCTTCCTTAGCTTCATTGCACCTATACCTGATTTCTTTGTTTATCTTTCTGTATATCTCCTCGTTTCTCTTTGCCTTCCTCCTTTCCTCCATCAGGCCCAACATTTCATTAGTCATCCAACTCTTTTTTGCTTTTCTATTTGTCTTAGGGATTTCTTCACAAGCTTCATTTATAGAACTTCTCAACTTTGTCCATTGTTCCTCACTGTCATCAACGTCTTCCAGAGCACTGAATTTGTTTTGAACATGTACATTAAATTTTTGACGTATCATTTCATCTGACTTTAAGAGTCCAAGGTTTAGTTTGATGTTGCTTTTGGTCTGTTTCCTTTTCCTCAATTTCAGCCTAAACCTTCCCACTACCGGATTGTGGTCACTGTTGCAGTCTGCGCCTGGTAGTGTTTTTGCTGACGTTAAAGAATTTCTAAATCTTTTGTTGATCAGGATGTAGTCAATTTGATTTTTGGTATTATCTCCTGGACTCATCCAAGTCCATTTTCTTCTGTTAGGCTGCTCAAACCAGGTGTTTCCTACTATGAACTCATTCATCTGTGCCCATTCTACAAGCTTCCCTCCTCTTTCATTTTGTGCACCAAGGCCATGAGGTCCAACTATATCCTCCACCCTATCCTGTACAACTTTAGCATTAAAATCTCCCATTATGACTGTAACTTCTTGTGATTTACATTGGACCTTGGCCATCTCTAAAACTTCGTAGAAGTTGTTGATGTCTTCCTGAGTACTTGCGGATGTTGGTGCATACACCTGTATGATGTTGATATCAAAAGGTTTGCCTCCGAATTTGACCAATAAAACTCTGTTAGACACTGCCCAGTATCCCTTAACTGCTTTTGATTTGTCTTTGTCCATTATGATGCCTACTCCTCTTTCATGTGAATTACCAACAGAGTATATCACTGTATATTCCCCTGATGTTATCATGCCTGCCCCCTTCCATCTCACTTCCCCCAGTCCTAAAATACTAATGTTAAGCCTTTCCATCTCCATTTTGATGTTGTCTAATTTACCTTTCTGTAGCATTGTTCTTATATTCCATGTTGCTATTTTGAATTTAATTTTGATTTTGGTCGCAGTAGCTGGCTGATGGTCTGGTGTCACCTGTGCCGCATGACATCCCTACCGGACGATGGTGCTCCGCAGGAGCACCTATTGACGTCGTTAACTTTCTTCTTTTTCTTTCTCCTGTCCATGGTTTTCCTGGGGAAAAACTACGATGGTGGTTCCCCCTTGCCTTCCATCGTTTTTTTTAGGGTTAACTCCCTTAGCCTTACTCTCTCCCGAGATGTCCACAAGGCAGTGGAGCTATTTACCCATAGCTTGGGGATCTGGTTCATGGACACCAGGGTGTGTCCACACGCCGGTGGGCCTGCATGCCTCACGTCTGGAGGCCAGACCTCCTCCGAGTCCTACGAGATTCAGCCTGAGTCCGTGAGGTGCTCAGTTACCGCCTGTCGCCACGAGGAGGCACAGCATAGGGCTTGCTGATGGAGAGGCTATGTACTGACAGGAAGAGATTTACACCTTGCTCTTCTTTTCGCACAGCAGTGCTAGCCAGCGGTGCAGGCCGAAGCTGACACACTAGACGCATCACATCTGCCAATATGACTTAGGGTTTTGCGCAGGCTGAAGGAGTGAGTCATATAATCAGTGGCAGGTTTGTGTGGAGTACGATGAATCCCTTTTGGTGAAACTCCAAAGGCTTTGATGAAAATATAACTGTCTGTCATTATGTCGAATTCACAGACGTGTTTAGCTGCCATTCGACGATTTTCTTTTAAGATCAAACGCGTTCACACACACACACACACACACACACACACACACACACACACACACACACACACACACACACACACACACACACAACACACGCAGCACGCACCACACCACACACACACACACACACACTCACACACACACATACACACACACACGCATACATACAAGCACACACACATGCACGCACGCACACACACATACACCCACACACGCATGCACACACATATACACACGCGCACACACATACATCACGCACATACATGCACGCGTGGACAAACACACACACACACCCGCATGCACACATACACATACACACATAGATACAGACAGACAGACAGACAGACAAACACTAGACACACACACTAACAGACAAACACTCCCTCTCTGGTCAACATGAAATGAAAAATTATTAAAAAAAAAAAAAAATATATATATATATATATATATATATATAAGAGAGAGAGAGATTATTCAAAAAGAATGTTGCCTTATAACACTGACATCATAGGTGAGAGATGTGGTAGACTGGAAATGTCCTCAGGCCAGCACAATGAGAGTAGCACCCTTCACCATTTGCTGACAGCATTTCCACAGACAACATCTGGTCATGCTCATGTGGGAGAGGGCATAAAGTCATAAGGACAAAACAGTTACCTCCCATGCCATAAGGAACTTTATATTCTCGTAAATATACACAGTCACGTCCCTTGAAGATAATAATCGAACATAAATTGTTTCAAAATAACAGTGGACCTTTGCAAAAAGAAAATACGAAAAAAATGTTACATTTAAGCTGATAGAAAGTTTTTGATTACAGGCGATAACAAAAATGACTTTATGAAAACAAAACGAAAATAACTGAAAATGATTGAAATAGAATTTCTATCACCCTGGTATAATCATATTTTGTCCTGTTATGTGTAACTTCGCAAGGCGTGCTTATTTATCAGACAAACATAGTAAAATTTGTGCTAATCCCAAGTAATTGCAACTGGTTTTGCAAGCTCTGCAACTTGTGCTTTTTCAGATTGTAATCAACTGGAAACACTAACCCGTATTCAATTATGTATGATGTCTTGATTCAAACTTGTCCTACACCATAAAAGCTGGCCTATTACAGCCTATCATAATGCTGCCAACATTGTGGTGATGTCAGTATTACTTATGGATACAGCTGTGTCCCTTTCCCCCATTCCCAAGCCTTGCAATCACTTAGGGTTTTGCTCAGGCTAAAGGAGTGAGCCTGATAATCAGTGGCAGGTTTGTGTGGAGTGTGATGAATCCCTTTTGGAGAAACTCCAAAGGCTTTGATGAAAATGTATAACTGTCTGTCATTATGTCAAATTCACAGACGTGTGTAGCTGCCATTCGACGATTTTCTTTTAAGATCAAACGCGTTCCACACACACACACACACACACACACACACACAACACACACACGGAAAACCACACACAATCGCAAACATTCACACACACACACACACACACACACACACACACACACACACACACACACACATACGTATACACATCCACACACACTCGTACACGCATGTACACGCATATACATACGCGCACACACACATACACGCACGCACATACAAGCACGCGTGGACAAACAACCCCCCCCCTCATGCACATACACACACACACATACACACACAGACACACACACATACACACACACACATACACACACACACACATACACATACACACACACACACAACTCACATACACACACTCATACACACACATACACATACACACACACCACATACACACACATACACACACACATACACACACACATACACACACACACACACACACACACATAACCACACCACACACACACACACAACACATAACCACACACACACACATACACACACACACACTCACACACACAATCCACGTACACCATCTATGGTGGGTGTGTAGTCTGGGTGTGTTCATGTGTCCATAAACCACAGGACACTGACATGTCTTACGGGATCTTTAACGTGCATACTTCACGTTCTGCGTGCGTATGCACACCATGACTGTTTAGGCACTGACAGGTCTGAACTGCACACATACTGGCCAGGAGTTTGTTTGTTTTTTTGTTTGTTTGTTTGTTGGTTTGTTGGTTTGTTGGTTTGTTTGTTTGTTCGTTTGTTGGTTTGTTGGTTTGTTTGTTTGTTGGTTTGTTGGTTTGTTTGTTTGTTTGTTTGTTTGTTGGTTGGTTGGTTTGTTTGTTTGTTGGTGTATTTGTTTGTTTGTTGGTGTATTTGTTTGTTTGTTTTTTGTTGGTTTGTTTGTTTATTTGCTTGTTTGTTTGTTGGTTTGTTTGTTTGATTGTTCAAGAGGTATACATCGCACTTGGACAATTCCATATGTGCTCCACCCAAATCTGCCAGCAATTTTCTGGCAGAATCCTTGAGCCTGCGCAAAGCTTATGTGCTGGTAAGGTCTTGAAATAGAGAGGGAGGGTTATCCTATGAAACACTATACTGACACCACCAGAATGATGGAAACATTAAGATGGGCTGCACACAGGACAGTTGTTAAAATGTTGCTAGCTGGGATTGAACTCGAGATATCACATGCTGGGCCCAGGGCTGTATGAAAAGAACCAACCAGCCCATGTTGACCTGGGAGATGAGGAAGATCACCACCCTGTACCCACAGACAGGATCAAACCTGCACCCATTGGTAGTCCGTCATTTACCTTGATACCAAACCTGTCACCTGTCGATTTCTATATAAGCTATTATTTATTTTCTGGCATATGTTATCACCGGAAAATCCATATTTTGCACTTTTCAAGGTCGTTGTAATCTTAAAGAAAGATCAGATGATATAGAAATTGACGTGAATCTTGGACAATGGTAAATTGTCACAACAATGAAAACAGATGGTTAATATTATCAGATGTTGCTGAAAAAGTGCTATTCACACATATTTCTCATAAACGCCTTGATCTTACATGTAGACTGTTTGCTTGTTTGTTTGTGCTCCTGTGACCATAACCTTGGTGCCATTATGTCCAATCGTATGCATACGCTACTCCTTAAGGGTTCTCACCTTTGGACAAGATTCGGTAAAATATCCATCTAGAAAGAAATGAGAAAATATTGTTAATACATTTTACAGAGAGAGAAGGAGGGAGTCACAAAGAAGAGAGAGAGAAAGAGAAGGAAAGAGTGAGAGAGAGAGACAGACAGAGAGACAGAGAGAGACAGAGAGAGAAAGAGAGAAAGACAGAGAGAGAAAGAGACAGACAGACAGACAGACAGAGACAGAGAGAGAAAAAGAGAGAGACAGACAGACAGACGGACAGAGACAGAGAGAGACAGAGAGAGACAGAGACAGAGACAGACAGACAGACAGAGACAGAGAGACAGAGAAAGACAGAGAGAGAAAGAAAGAGAGAGAGAGAAAAAGAGAGACAGACAGACAGAGACCGAGAGAGAGAGAGAGAGAGAGAGAGAGAGAGAGAGACAGAGAGAGACAGAGAGAGAAAGAGAGAGAAAGAGAAAGAGAGAGAGAGAGAGATACACACACAGACACACACACAGACATATACAGACATACACACATACAGACAGACAGACAGACAGACAGACACACACACACACACACACACACACACACACACACACACACACACACACACACACACACACACACACACACAGTAGAAGAAAATATTTGTCCCGTGGTGTTCTACAACGCCAACGTTCTATAAACGTTGCTGTACAGCTGTGAAACATGTCACATGAAAACAAACCATGAGAAGAAGCTGGACTCCTTTGACCTCAAGTTCCTACACAAGATGTTGGACATCAACGGGACAGACTTTGTGAGAACAGATAAAAAACAAGGTCAAGAAGGAAACAGATCCCAGTGACAAGCGTCAACAGAACTGGCTGGGCCATGCTGCCAGACTGTCATCTACCAGACGTGCTGACCAAGTTGTGAACTGAAACCCAGGAGGACAACAAAGGAGGGGAAGACCAGTAGTGAACTGGCACCAGACTGTTGATGACAGAGACCT
>JAPXFY010000031.1:15803308-15810808 GCA_030674185.1 Monoplex corrugatus | reverse complement strand
TTTTCAGAGTGTAATCATCTGGAAACACTCTTCCAAATTTAGATATGTATGATGCCTTGAATCAAACGTATCCCACACTGTAAAACTGGCCTATTTACAGACTATTATAATGACTCCAACTATTATAAGTCAGTGTTCCATACGGATACAGTTCTGTCCCCTCATTCTTTCCAAAACCTACCTAGCACTTAGGGCTCTTGCGCAGGCTGAAGGAGTCAGTCTGATAATCAGTGCAGGTTTGTGTGGAGTGCCATGAATCCCTCTTGAACAAACGCCGCAGGCTTTGAAGAAACCATATAATTGTATCATTGTGTAATATTCATAATCGAATTTAGTTGACTTACTACAATTTATTTAAGATTAATCGCATTTAAAGACACACACACACACACACACACACACACACACACACACACACACACACACACACACACACACACACACAACAGAGAGAAACGCATATGCGCAAGACACACACGCATATATACGCAAACACACACACATACACACAAGCACATGCACACACACACACACACACACACAACACACACACAACACACACACACAACAACAAACACACAACATACACTACATACATACATACATACATACATACATACATACATACATACATACATACATATATACACACAAACACTCTATCACTGGTCAATATGAAATAAATACAGACGCTGAAAAAAATACAGACTAATGAAAATGAACGTTGTCTTATAACCTTGAGAACGTAGGGGAGAGAGGTGGTAGAGACTGGAAATGTCCTCAGGCCAGCATTATGAGAGTAGTGCCCTTCACCATTTGTTGACAGCATTTCCACAGACAACGTCTGGTCATGCTCATGTGGGAGGGGGCATGAAGTAATAAGGACAAAGTGACCTCCCTTGCCATAAGCAACTTTATCTCCTCGAAATATACACAGTCACGTCCCTTGAAGATAATAATCGAAAATAAATTGTTGCAAAAGAACAGTAGATTTTTGCAACAGCAACAACAACAACAAAAACCCCCCCCCCACACACACACACACACACAAAAACCGAAAAAAAATCATTTAAACAGACAGAAAGCTTGCGCTTAAATGATAAAAGGATAAAAGGACAAAACAGTTACCTCCCCTGCCATAAGGAACTTTATATTCTCGAAATATACAGTCACGTCCCTTGAAGATAATAATCGAAAATAAATTGTTTTCAAAATAACAGTAGACTTTTGCAAAAAGAAAATATGAAAAAAATGTTACATTTAAGCTGACAGAAAGTTTTTGGTTACAGGCGATAACGAAAATGACTTTATGAAAACAAAACCAAAATAACTGAAAATGATTGAAATAGAATTTCTATCACTCTGGTATAATCATATTTTGTCCGGTTATGTGTGACTTCGCAAGGCGTGTTATTTATAGACAAACATAGCAAAACTTGTGCCATTACATACTGTGTCAATTGCATTTGTATGCTTTGTAACTTGTGTTTTTAGATTGTAATCATCTGGAAACACTAACCTGTATTCAATTATGCATGATGTCTCGATTCAAACTTATCCCACATCATAAAAGCTGGTATATTTACAGCCTATCGTAATGCTGCCAACATTGTGGTGATGCCAGTGTTACACATGGATACAGTTGTGTCACCTCCCCCATTCCCAAACCTTGCAAGCACTTAGGGCTTTGCGCAGGCTGAAGGAGTGAGTCTGATAATAATAATAATAATAATAATAATGAATCATTTGTATAGCGCACTCCTCCAACAAGACGCCAGAGCTCTGTGCACTTAACAGACGTTATCATAAGCAGCAATCCATGATAGACAAGCAACAGTGATGTACAAATCAAGTCAAAATTAAAAATAGTGATAGATAACACATTGGTAACTTGTTATAAAAAACCTAAGCAACATTAAGTTAAGGATAAAGGATCACACACACACACATACATACACACACACACACACACACACACACACACGCGCGCGCGCGCGCGCGCGCGCATAGACACAGACACACATACACACGCACTGATTCAATCACTCACTCACTCACATACACACATACAAACCTGAACACAGATATACATACACAAGAGATTAATTATACAATCATTACTAAATAACATGTCACTTAATAAACAACACGAAGCAGCACACGAGACAGCCAAATAAGCTAGACATTAAAGGGTAGGCCAGAAGAATTTAAAGGTTATAGTATTTCTTGAAAAGGTGAGTTTTCAGAGCTTTTTTGAAAGACGGAGTTGATGAGATTTCTCTAATTTCACGTGGAAGGGAATTCCATGTTTTGGGGGCTGCAAAGGAGAAAGAACGTTGTCCAAAGGTAGCAGTTCTGACATGAGGAACGTTAAGTATTTTTGAATCAGAAGAGGAACGAAGTTGACGTGATGGTGTGTATACAGAGAGAAGGTTTGAGAGGTAGAGAGGTGCAGTTCCAGAGAAAAAGGAATGGCAGAGAGTTGAAAGTTTGTAATCAATCCTTGCTTGGATAGGAAGCCAATGCAGATTTTGAGGAGAGGTTGTACATGATCATATTTGGATGCCTTCAGTACCATTCTTGCAGCAGAATTCTGAACTTTCTGAAGCTTATCAAGATAATGTTTGGAGCAGCCTGATAGAATTGAATTACAGTAATCTAATTTTGACAAGACAAGGGCAGATACCAGAGTTTTTTTGGTATTAGCTGAGGTGAGATGACGAATTGAACTAATGCGACGTAGTTCAAGATAGGCTGAACGGCACACATGTTTAATGTGTAAGTCGACACTCATGTTCTCTGTCATTTGAAAGCCAAGATTACGAGCAGATGGAGAAAAGGTGACATCATTGCCACAAACTGATATGGACTTAGGCTGCTGATGAGAAGGATGTTTTGATGATGAATGAAGAAATAATGCTTCAGTTTTTTCATCATTGAGTTTGAGTTTATTTTGAAGCATCCAGGATTTGATGTCAAGAATACATTTTTCTAAGAAAGATACTGATGGTGACATGTTGGTTGGAGGAGCAGAGACATACAGCTGAGTGTCGTCGGCAAATGATTGGGAATTGATTGAGTTAGACTTAATCAGGTCTGCAAGAGGTTTTGTATAGAGGATGAAAAGAACAGGTCCAAGCACAGATCCTTGTGGAACACCACAAGTTAAATCTTTGTATCCAGAACAGCAGTCTTTGATGGAAACAGATTGTGTTCGGTGAGACAGATAGGATGTGAACCATTTTAGCACTGTACCAGAGATGCCAAAAGCAAACTGGAGTCTCTTTAGGAGGACATGATGGTCAATGGTATCAAAAGCAGCTGAGAGATCTAGCAGTGTCAAGACAGAAACGTTTCGAGAGTCAAGGCTAAGAAGTATATCATTTGTCACTTTAAGAAGAGCAGTTTCAGTGCTGTGATGGGGTCGATATGCCGACTGAGATGGACTGATGAGTTTATGTTCATTTAGATAAGCGAGAAGCTGTTTAAGTACGATCTTTTCCATGACTTTTGACAAGAATGAGAGATTTGAAACTGGGCGATAATTTTTTAACGTGTTGGGGTCAAGTGTGGCTTTCTTTAGAAGGGGTTTGACAACAGATCTTTTGAAGGCTGATGGAAAAGACCCAGAGATCAAGGAAGTGTTGATAATGCTAGTTAGAGTTGGAAGTAAATCATCCAAAAACTCGCAAAATAATGGTGTGGGGAGAGGGTCAAGTGCACAAGAAGTGGGTTTTGATTTCAAAATGATGTTCTTCAATTCTGACTCATTTATTGGTTCAAATGCTGTGAATCTGGAGGTAGTGATCTGGTCAGGGTAATCATATGGTGTTGCTACAGATGAGGCTTGATCCAGATCATCACGATTAGTTTTTATTTTTTGAACAAAAAAGTCATTGAAAATATGTGGGAGTTTGGTAGGAGGCAGGATTGTTGGTAATGGAGAGCCTCCATCACGGCCCAGTAGTTTGTTACAAACTGAGAAAAGATGCCTAGATGACTTTGCGTCAGTGGCAGGTTTGTGTGGAGTGTGATGAATCCCTTTTGGAGAAACACAAAAGGCTTTGATGAAAATGTTAAACTCTCTGTCATTACGTCAAATTCATAGACGTGTGTAGCTGCCATTCGACGATTTTCTTTAAGATCAAAAGCGTTCACACACAGATACACACACACACACACACACACACACACTCACACACACACACACACTCACACACTCACACACACACGCGTGCATGCAGGCGCACAATCACACACACGCACACGCACATGCACAAACACACACACGCATACACACACAAAACACACACACACAGACACACACACAGACACATACACAGGCGCAGACAGACAGACACACACACACATGCACACACACACACACAAGACTAACGAAAAAGAGCGTTGTCTTATAACCCTCAGATCATAGGGGAGTGAGGTGGTAGAGACTGGAAATGTCCTCAGACCAGCATTATGAGAGTAGTGCCCTTCACCATTTGCTGACAGCATTTCCACAGACAACGTCTGGTCATGCTCATGTGGGAGGAGGAAGGAAGTAATGAAGTCATAAAAGTTCCCTCCCTTGCCATCAGAGACTTTATACATGTATTCTTGAAACATACACAGTCACCTCCCTTGAAGATTATAATCAAATATGTAAGGATACAACAGTAGATTTGGCCCCATATAAAATACAAACAAAAAACACCTGTAATATTTATGCAGACAGGAAGTTTTTGGTTACAAGTAATAATGATAGGACTTTGTAAAAGCAAAACGAAAATAAATGCAAATAATTTAAATACAATTTTTATCACCCTCTTACAATAAGATTTTGTCCTGTTATCTATAACTTCGCAACGCATGTCATGTATCAAACAAGTACACCATAACTTTGACCTGTTAGGTTTGTCCTTTGTAAGTTCTGTAACTTGTGTTTTTAAGATTGTAATCATCTGGAAACACTAATCCGTATTCAAAATGTATGATGTTTATTCAAACTTATTCCACGACAAAAATGCTGTCCCATTTCTCACCTATTGTAATGCTGCCAACCTTGTGGTGATGTCAGTGTCACGTATGGACACAGTTCTGTCCCCTACCCAATTCCCAAACCTTGCAATCACTTAGGGCTTTGCGCAGGCTGAAGGAGTGAGTGATAATCAGTGGCAAGTTTGTGTGGAGTGCCATGAATTCCTCTAGAAGAAAAACCAAAGGCATTGATCGAATGTACGGTAATCATATATATATATATATATACATATAATATATATATATATATATAGAGAGAGAGAGAGAGAGAGAGAGAGAGAGACGTACAAGGACACGCACACACATATACACATACGAACACGCACACACACATATACAGATACGCACACACACACACACACACACACATATATATATATACACACACAAAAAAACAAACACAAACACAATTGAAGAAAGAGGGGTGATAAAACAAAGACAGAACAAAGAGTTGTCCCATGGTGTTCTACAACGCCAACGTTCTGTGAACGTTGCTGTACAGCTGTGAAACATGTCACATGAACACAAACCATGAGAAGAAGCTGGACTTCTTTGACCTCAATTCCTACACAAGATGTTGGACATCAACGGGACAGACTTTGTGAGAACAGATAAAAAACAAGGTCAAGAAGAAAACAGATCCCAGTGACAAGCGTCAACAGAACAGGCTGGGCCATGCTGCCAGACTGTCATCTACCAGACGTGCTGACCAAGTTGTGAACTGAAACCCAGGAGGACAACAAAGGAGGGGAAGACCAGTACTGAACTGGCACCAGACTGTTGATGACAGACCTACAACTGGTGGACAGATGCTGGAGTGATGTTGTGAGATACTCTGCCAACGAAGGCCATTGGAGCGCTCTTCCTGCCTCATACGTCACACGATACAATGCGGCAGCTTCTCAGTCTAGTTAAGTCATAACTCCGAGGTCACAGGGGGAGAGAGGTGGTAGAGACTGTAACTGTATTATGAGAGTGGTGCCCATCACTTCTTGCTAGCAACACATTCACTGACAACGTCTGGTCACATTGAGCAGGAGGGGAGAGTATTGAATGTAGAGTTACTTCCTTTGACACAAGTGACTTTCTGTTGCTGAAACATACACAGTTACTTCCCTGGAAGATTATGATTTAAAATGAGATGAGTCAGAAATAGTTGATTCCTGAAAAAACAAAATATGAAAACGATATTGTGATATTAAAATAAACAGCAAGTTTTTGATGACAGGCAGTAACTGAAAGGACAACTTGATAAGAAAACGAAAAATGATGCAACATAATTACAAGATTTTCTGTCAACCTGTTACCATTGGATTTTTGTCCTGCTTTTGAGACTTTTGTAACGCTAATGATTGCCGAGACGAGTAAAAAATCAATTTAACTGTAAATGTCCACGGTTTTGTACAGCTGTAACGTGTTTTCCAGTGACAATGTAAATCTAGAAACACTTAAATTACTGAGACGTTACTGAATTTAGTCCATCCATAACATGAAAGCTGACCTGCTGACTTTACGTGTAAATGCTCCAGTCATTCTGACGGTGTATTTGTCATTTTTTATGCTCCAGTCATTCTGGTGGTATCAATGCTTCAGTCCCTTCTGGTGGTGTCAATGGTCCAGTTATTCTGGTGGTGTCAATGTTTCAGTCATTCTGGTGGTGTCAATGCTCCAGTCATTCTGGTGGTGTTAATGCTTCAGTCATTCTGTTGGTATCAATGCTCCAATCATTCTAGTGGTGTCATTGCTCCAGTCATTCTGGTGGTGTTAATTCTCCAGTCATTCTGGTGGTGTCATTGCTCCAGTCATTCTGGTGGTGTCATTTTTGGTGGTGTTCAATGCTCCAGTCATTCTGGTGGTGTCATGCTCCAGTCATTCTGGTGGTGTCAATGTTTAGCAGGACCTGTTTTGTCCCTGTTCGAAACGAGTAAAAGATCTATTATTTCACTGAAAGGTTTCATACATCTTTGTTACAGCTGTAACGTGTGTTTTCCAGTGACAGTGTTCATCTGGAACAATAACACATTCAAGCACTGAGATGTTCTTTAATTCATTCACGTCCCATAACTAACCTGCTCATTTTACGTGTTAATGCTCCAGTCATTCTGGTGGTGTCAATGATCAGCAGGACCTGTTCTTCCTCTTCTTCTTCTTCCGAAAAGTCTTCAAAACCAACAGGCTGATTATTATGAGACTGTGAAATGGGGGATCTGCTTAAAAAAAAAGAACTGTTCTGTTTCCTATTTCTTTATCACTAATTACATTCATACTACAAAGTGACACCCCCCACCCCTACCTTACCTACCCATTAGCCTGCACAAAAAACAAAAAAACAAAAAAAGGTAAAAGCTGCGTGCGGAGCTGTCAGCAGGCTACCACGTTCGCTTTTCATCCATTACTATGGACCAGCTGACCCCAGTTGCAGTAGGTAACTCAGGCCCGCAACATCCTTCCACTCATCCATTCACA
>JAPXFY010000031.1:15788308-15795808 GCA_030674185.1 Monoplex corrugatus | reverse complement strand
CGTTATCCCGGTATCTCGCACCAGGTCCATCAACTTAAAAAAAACAACAACAAAAACAAAAAAAAACAATCACCTTTGACTTCCTCACCCTATCCACCAGCTGAGGATGATAATCATTATGTCACGGAATTCCGTCAAACGAGAATGATAATGATGGGCGGATAGCGTGATCGTGAGGGTGTCAAAGGGTTAAGTTCTTTGCTTTGGCGTAATGGTTGACAATGCAGGAAGCTGGTGGATAGGGTGAGGGAATCAACTTCAAAGGGTTAAATATTATTTTTGCTTTAATTGGCTTGGTCATGCACGTCGTGCACGGCTGCCTGCCCGTGGCCGGCCACTGTCGCCGACTCCTGACCTCATGGGCTTTTCTTGGGAATTGATCCGACACGGGTCCGCCCATAACCCTCCCCCCCCTCCCCGCCGTTCTCTCTCTGACTCTCTCTGTCTCTCTCTCTCTCTGTCTTTCTCTCTCTCTGTCCGTCTGTCCCAGTCTCTGTCTCTGTCTATCTGTCTGTCTGCCTCTGTCTCTGTCTCTGTCTGGCTGTCTCTCTGTCTCAGTCTCTGGCTGTCTCTGTCTCAGTCTCTGTCTGTGTCTGTCTGTCTGTGTCTGTCTGTCTTTATGTCTCTATCTGTCTCAGTCTCTGACTCTGTCTGTGTCTGTCTGTGTGTGTGTGTCTGTCTGTCTCTGTCTGTCTCTATGTCTCTATCTGTCTCAGTCTCTGTGTCTGTCTCTGTGTATGTCTGTCTCTGTCTGTGTCTGTCTGTCTCTGTCTGTGTCCGTTATCTCTGTCTGTCTCTATGTCTCTATCTGTCTCAGTCTCTGTGTCTGTCTCTGTGTCTGTCTGTCTCTGTCTGTGTCTGTCTGTCTCTGTCTGTGTCCGTCTATCTCTGTCTGTCTCTATGTCTCTATCTGTCTCAGTCTCTTTTCTGTGTCTGTCTCTGTCTGTCTCTGTCTCTTTCTGTCTTAGTCTCTCTCTCTCTCTCTCTCTCTCTCTCTCTCTCTCTTTCTCTCTGTCCGTCTGACTGTCTCAGTCTCTGTCTCTGTCTGTCTCTGTCTGTCTCTCTGTCTCAGTCTCTCTGTCTCTGTGTCTGTCTGTCTGTCTGTCTGTCTCTCTCTCTCTCTCTCCTTCACCTACACCCACCCCTGTCACTGTCTCTCCTCATCCCCCTCCTCCTCGCTCAGGTCCATGTGGCCAGTTGTGGGTGACAGGGTGAAGGAATCTGTTCTGTTTGTTCATATTGTGACCCACCCTCTGACCTTTCACCTCCTCCGCTCTGACCTTGGCGTGCAGGGCTGTAAAAGGCAACTGGTATCTTCGGAGTGAGTGTATGTGTGTGTGTGTGTGTGTGTGTGTGTGTATGTGTGTGTGTGTGTGTGTGTGTGTGTGTGTTGTGTGTGTGTGTGTGTGTTTGTGTGTGTGTGTATGTGTGTATGTGTGTGTGTACGTGCGTGTGTGTACGTGCGTGTGTGTGTGTTCGTTCGTTCTTTATTTAAAGTTTTTCACTTAAGTGATATTAGACGTGTGTGTGTGTGTGTGTGTGTGTGTTGTGTGTGTGTGTGTGTGTGTTGTGTGTGTGTGTGAGAGAGAGAGAGAGAGAGAGAGAGAGAGAGAGAGAGAGAGAAAGGCAAAGTCAACATTTTTTTTATTGAAAAGCCCTCTGGCCCATAACAATAGGGGCGAAGAAAAGAAAACAAAAACCAATCAATTAAGTACAAATAATCATGATGTTGAGAATTCCATGGACAGCAAAGAAAACAAACGAGACAGTCTTGATGGAGGCAGACACAAGAAGATCATTCATTAGGAAGAATAGGAAAAGACAGGCAACATTTATAGGCCATTTTATGAGGAAAGGGGAATTAGCGCACCTGGTCACAACAGGAAAGCCGGATGGAAAGAGAACACCAGATAGACCCAGGGAAATAAATGTAGACAAAAACAAACAAACAAACAAACAAACAAAATACACACACACGCAAGCATGCATGCACGCACGCACGCACGCACTCACGCACGCACGCACGCACGCACACACCACACACACACACACACACACACACACACACACACACACACACCACACACGCACACACGCACCAAAAACCAAAACCAAAACCAAAAACAAAAGTTAACTGTGACTTGAAATACCAAAAGGACAGGCAAGTCACTTAATCAGCGATCTGTGAAGTAATCGAAGAATTCATTCATGTGGAAAAGCAAGAGTTAATACCAAGTTTAGCAGACAGCATATTTTGTCAAGTGCGATGCTGACTCTTCAACCTGGATTATGCTCAAGGTAAAATACACATTAACTCCTTCACTTTCACCACTACTTTACATGGTAGCCGAGTGGGTAAGGACATGAGACTTTCCAAACCAGAAAATGAGGTTCGAGCCTGCCTGGGTACCTCCCAGATGGCGGTTAAAGGGTGGGGATCATTTGCATCTCCCAGGTCAACATGTGTGCAGAGCTGTTAGTGCTTGAGAGCCCTTCTTGCGAATATGCACGCAGACTATCAAATATGCACGTTAAAGATCCGTGAAGTCATGTCAGTGTTCGGTGGCTTATGGACGTATGAACACATCCAGCGTGAACACTCACTGAAAATGGGAGTTTTCAGACTGTGCAGCCACATATCTTCTGCACAGTGTGGGCAAAACAAGTGCATGCACTTATTCTTGACAAACCAGAACGCTGAAAAAGTCCCCCCCCCTCCCCCCCCCCCCCCCCCCCCAAAAGGAAACAAAACAAATGAAATGAAATGAAGTAAAATTGAATCGAACCGAATCGAATCGAATCGAATCGAACCGAACCGAACCGAACCGAACCGAACCGAACCGAACCGAACCGAACCGAACCGAACCGAACCGAACCGAAGCGAACCGAAGCGAACTGAACTGAACCAACCGAACCGAACCGAACCGAAGCGAAGCGAAGCGAACTGAACTGAACCGAACCGAACCGAACCGAACCGAACCGAACGAAAGCGAACTGAACGAACCGAACCGAACCGAACCGAACCGAACCGAACCGAATTGAATCGAATCGAATCGAATCGAATAAAATGAAAACAAACCAACCAAACAAAAAAACAAAATTGAATCGAATCGAATCAAAATACAACACAACTCACCAAACCAAACTGAATGAAATGGAATCACATCACATCACAACACATCACATCACATCATCACATCACATCACATCACATCACATCACATTAGATCACATCACATCACATCACATTACCCCACACCACACCAACCTCATTACATCACATTACATCACATTACATCACATTACATCATCACATTACATCATATCACATTCACAATTACATCACATTACACACACACTACACCAAACCACATTACATCACATTACATCACCCACACCACACCACACCACAGCATATCATATCACATCACATCACATCAAACCACATTAAACAACACCACATCACATCACATCACACCACACCACATCACACCACATCACATCAAACCACAATAAACAACACCACATCACATCACATCACGCCACATCACACCACATCACACCACACCACACACATCACATCACATCACATCACTTCAAATCGCATTAAAAAAAATCAATTGAAATCAAATCGCACCAAATCAAATCGCATCAAATCAAATCAAAACCAAAACCAAAACCAAACCCCAAACCCAAACCAAAATCAAAGCGAACCAAAATCACCGATGTTTACAGTGAAGCGGAATTGGGTGTGGATGGTATCAGCGCTGGTCAGTCACTATGGTCAACACCAAGAGGGTGGACAGGGAACTGGCCATGCAAGCAGCTGGCCACTGGCTGGTCAAGACGAAGGGTTGGGGGACTGAGAGTGGGGGTGGGGGGGGGGTGGGGGGGCAGAGATTGTGATATTGTTGTAATGTGTGGCTCATTAAGAAATGTGTGTGTGTGTGGTAGGGGGGGGGTCCGTGTGTGTGTTTGTGTGTGGGGGGGGGGAGGTCCGTGTGCACGTGTGTGTGTGTGTGTGTGTGTGTGTGTGTGTGTGTGTGTGTGTGTGTGTGGAAGTGTGAGTGAGTGTGTGTGTGTGTGTGTGTGTTTGTGTGTGTGTATGTGTGTGTGTGTGTGTGTGTGTGTGTGTGTGTAAGTGTGAGTGTGTGTGTGTGTATGTGTATGTTTGTGTGTATGTGTGTGTGTGTGTGTGTGTGTGTGTGTGTGTGTGTGTGTGTGTGTAAATGTGAGTGTGTGTGTGTGTGTGTTTGTGTGATGTGGTGTGTGTGTGTGTGTATGTTCGTGTGTGTGTGTGTGTGTGTGTGTGTGTGTGTGTGTGTGTGTGTGTGTGTGTGTGTGTAGTGTGTGTGTAAGTGTATGTGTCTTTCTGTCTGTGTGTCTGTCTGTCTGCCTCTCTCTGTCTGTCTGTCTGCCTCTCTCTCTCTCTCTTTGTGTGTGTGTGTGCTGTGTGTGTGTGTGTGTGTGTGTGTGTGTTGGTGGTGGTCTTTGATTTAATGTCTATTCACTAAAGTGATTTTAGACAAGTGTGTGTGTGTGTGTGTGTGTGTGTGTGCGTGTGGCTGTCTGTGCTCGCTTATGTGTGTATATGTGTGTGTGCGCTTGTGTGTGTGCGCGCGCGCACGTGTGCGTGTGTGTGTGTATGTGTGTGTGTGTGTGTGTGTGCACGCGCGCGCGAGTGTGAGTATAGTGTGTGTGTGTGTGTGTTGGGGGAGGAAGCGAATCAGGCGGGGAGAGAACTACGGCGATGTCGCTGTGAAGTGTCTGCCTGTCCATCTGGCTTGATCATGACCACAATGACTTGTCTCCCCTTGATCATTTGTAACGGTCTTCTCCCCTGTCTATTCTGTTCCCCTCCCTCTCTTTGTCGCGAGCGGGGCTGTCGTTGTTGTTTTGTTATTTGTTATTTTCGTTCAAAAAGCCCAGCCGACTGCGTAGAGCCACATCAGGGCTATAACCGTTTCAAAACAAACACATGACTTCAACAGTGGGGAAATATGGAAAAGAGAATTAAGTACACATGTCAATGCATTTGCGCACATAATCTAAGGAGATGCCCCTGGCGTTGACCACTTCGTCCAAGTTATCACACAAGGGATTTGAAAAGACATACCTGAATAGAAATTAAAACGATCTCCATGTCTTGAGTTCAATCCCAGCCCTTCATCATTAAAAATAAATATAAATAAGTAACAGGCTTTCTCTGCTATCTTAACCCTTTGACACCCTCACCATGTCCACTAGCATCTTTCATTGTCAACCATGCTAGCAAAGCAAAAACTTAACCCTTTGACTCCTTCACCCTATCATCAGCTTCCTACTAGGAAGCTGGTGGCTAGGGAGAGGGAGAGTGAAATGGTAAAGTTTTTGCAGTTTGGTGGATAAGGTGCGGGAGTCAAAAGGCTACTGTTTCAGTCATTCTGGTGGTGGTGTCAGCTTAGTGTTTCATAGGTCCGTCGTACCCCCCCCCCCCCACCCCCACCCCCATTTTTTTCTCTCTTTGTCTCTGTCTCTTTGTGTCTGTCTCAGCTCAGTCTCAGTCTCTCTCTGTTTCTCTCTGTTTCTCTCTCTGTGTGTCTGTCGTCTGTCTGTCTGTCTGTCTGTCTGTCAATCTGTCAGTCTGTCTTTCTGCCTACCTATCTGTGTCTGTCCATCTGTCTCTGTTTCTTTCTGTCTGCTGCTGCTGCTGCTGCCTCTCTCTCTTGTCAGTCAGTCTGTCTGTCTGTCTGTCTCCCGACCTCCCCCCCCCCCCTCTCTCTCTGTCTCTGTTTGTCTTAATTTTTCATTTGGACTGAAAAGGGGAAATGAAAACAGAAATCGTTGATGTTTTGTAACGGTTATGTGTCAGCCTTAATATCATGTCAAATTATGAAAATTATTCATAAATACACTCTGACGTATTGTTTATCAGGCTGCAAGTTGTATATTATCAAGATTATTCACCCGATCATGTGACCCACTGTATATGATTAGATGTATATTATTGATGCTCGTTAAGCTGATGTATGTATTCTTTGATTAATCTGTCCCTTTAGCATGGGGAGATCATGAAATGTGTATGAAACTGTCCCACTTTCCCACTCTTTGCCTCCCCACCCCTCATCCCCACATCGTGTGTGTGTGTGTGTGTGTGTGTCCTATGTACGGTGTATATTAAAAAGCTCTGAAGTCTGAGCTCTGTCTGTCTGTCTGTCTGCCTCTGTCTGTCTCAGTCTCTTTCTTTCTCCCTCTCTGTCTGTCTGTCTGTCTTTCTCTCTGTCTCCGTCTGCCTGCCTATCTATCTGTATGTCTGTCTGTCTGTCTGTCTGTCTCTCTCCCTCTCGCTCTTTCTCTTCTTCTCTAGCTCTCTCTGTCTCTCTCCCTTTCTTACGCGACCCTCTGTGTCTCTCTGTCTCTCTGTGTCTTCCTTTCCTTCTATCTCTGTCTTTCTCTCTTTCTCCTTCTCTCTCTCTCTCTGTCTGTCTCTTCCTCTCCTTCTCTCACTCTCTCTGTCTGTCTCTCTTTCTCGCTCTCTCTCCCTCTCCTTCTCGCTCTCTGTCTGTCTCTGTCTGTCTGTCTCTGTCTCTCTTGGTCTTTTTCTCCTTCTCTGTCTGTCTCTCTCCCTTTCTTCCTCGACCCTCTCTGTCTCTCTGCTCTCTCTCTTCCTCTCTCTTCCTCTCCTTCTCTGTCTGTCTGTCTTTCTTCCTCTCTCCCTCTGTCTGTCTGTCTGTCTCTTTTTCTTCCTCTCTCCCTCTCCTTCTCTTTCTCTGTTTCCCTCTTCTTATCCTTCTCTCTCTGCCTCTGTCTCTGTTTGTCTGTCTTTCTCGATCTCTCTCCCGCTCCTTCTCGCTCTCTGTCTGTCTGTTTGTCTGTCTGTCTCTCTCTCTGTCCGTGTCTGTCTGTCTCTTTCTCTCTCTCTCTCTTCTCTCTCTCTCTCTCTCTCGCTATCTTTACATCCATTTCCGTCACTCTCTCTCCCCTAAAGCAAGCTCTGTTTTTCAAGACAGTCTCTCACTCCTTCCCCTCCCCATTCTTTCCCTCCGTGCCCGCCCCCTCCCCCTCCCTCCGCTCTCCCCAAATCTAAAGGTCATGGTCTTCTATTGCACTCCAGAAAAGAGGAAGACAAAGGAGGATGCTCCCATCTGGTACCTCCGATCCTTCGTGAAAAGAAATCCCTCCCCTCCCTCCCTCTCCCTCCCTCCCTCTCCCTCCCCACCCACCCCTCCCTCCCCATCCCTCCCCATCTCTCCCCACCACCTCTCTGTCCTTCCTACACCCCCGCCCCCAACTCTCTGCCTCTGTCTCTCTTGTTGTGTCTTCAGTGTCTTCTTTATCCGACCCTCTGTCTCTTTTGGACTGCAGCACGTGTGACCCCTGCCTTGACCCGGGGTCAGCGCGTGCTGTCATGAAAACCGGTGCAGGGGCGCCAGTCCGTTGACCTACAAACTGAATCTGCGTGTGGTGGTCAGGAGAGAGAGAGAGAGAGAGAGAGAGAGAGAGAGACAGAGAGAGAGAGAC
>JAPXFY010000031.1:15780808-15783308 GCA_030674185.1 Monoplex corrugatus | reverse complement strand
TTTGTCTCTGTTTTGATGCTGTTTTCTATGGTAGTGTTTCTTAACAGAAATTTAGTAGAAGCGACTTTCCTTTGTTCATCAAGTGGCAACAATTTAATTGCATTGTATGTACGATGGCAACAGGCATGCATTGGAAGACCCAGCGCAAGTTTGAAACCTTTACAATCTATGCTCTGCAGTTTTGTGAGTAAGCGTTTTGGTGCGCTGAAGAATATTTCTTGGGCATAGGTTAATTTAGATCTAATAAGCGATTTACAGAGATGAACAAGTGTTGATGCATCTTGTCCCCATATCTGCTTGCGAACTATTTTCAAGAAATTTAAACTTTTTTCAGCTTTTGTTAATAAGTATTCAATATGCTGATTCCAAGATAATTTGGCTGTAAGGAAAACTCCTAAGAATTTAGACTCATTATACTGAAGAAGAGTATCTCCCAGTTTGAACGTGGGAACATTTGCTGGGTTAGCTCCACTGTTAAACAAAACTATCTTTGTTTTTTCCACGGATAGATATAGTCCATTTTCTACCATATATCGTGCTATTTTATCGAGTTCTAATTGATAACATTTACGCGTATAATTAAGACAGCGCAAAGGAGTTTTTCTTTTCATATTGACCTGCATCCACATGCATAAATCATCAACATATTGAGCTAAAGTTACATGTTTAGAAATTTTACTGGGTAAGTCATGCAATAATATCATGAAGAGAAGGGGAGCAATAACGGATCCCTGAGGGATACCCATTTGAAGAAATCGTTTTGAAGAATACACATTTTCGATCCTCGTTTGAATTACACGGTCTTCTAAGAAGCATTTGACATAATCAAAAATGTGACCTGTTAGCCCAATACTTTTCAATTTGAATAATAATCGGGAGTGCCATACTTGGTCGTATGCTTTAGTTATATCAAAAAATGTAGCTAAAACACATTGGCATCTGGCAAATTGTTGTTTGATATTAATGGTTAGCTTTGTTAGGAGTTCCAATGGTGACCTGCCTTTTCTAAACACTGCCTGATTCACTGGTAATATGTTGTTCTTTTCACAGTAGTACATCAATCTCTTTAAAATTATTTTCTCCATAAGTTTACATACGTGCGATGTTAATGCAATTGGCCTATAGTTTTTCAAGTCAATATTGCATTTACCTGCTTTTAGTACAGGAACCACTATTGATTGTTTCCAATAGTCGGGCAGTTTGCCGCTATTCCAGCATTTTTTAAACATATTATGTAGCAAGATTAAAAAATTTTCTGGTAAATTTTTCAACATCTCATTGGAAATTGCATCAAATCCTACTGATGTCTTTATTTGGAATTGATTTAATGGCATCTTTTAATTCATGGAGCGTGATTGGTGCATTTACTGTGTGTGTGTGTGTGTGTGTGTGTGTGTGTGTGTGTGTGTGTGTGTATGTGTGTGTGTGTGTGTGTGTGTGTGTGTGTGTGTGTGTGTGTGTGTGTGTGTGTGTGTCTGTGTATGTTTTGATATTTGTTTTTTTTCTATAAAATATATGTTATTGGTATTACAACTACTATTGTTACATTGTTTTTTTGTTTGGTTGGTTTTTCTGTTGTTGAGGGTTCTGTTCTGTTTTTGTTGAGTTTAAAGTCCTACCACTCTCAGAGTATATGAAGACTAGATGTAGGAATGTTGATCAAAGAAACCTCAAACCACTTTGGTTGCACTGTGAGATACGGTATCTCTTGCTTGTTGGGGGTTGATGTGTATTTGCTGTATATGTGTCTGCATTTGTCTCTTATACATTTGTAAAGCATTTGGCCAACTGACATCTAAAAGTCAATTTCAAATGACTGTTTTTCACAGAGTGTGTGTGTGTGTGTGTGTTTGTGTGTGTGTGTTTGTGTGTGTGTGTGTGTGTGTGTGTGTGTGTGTGTGTGTGTGTGTGTGTGAGTGTGTGTGTGTGTGTGTGTGTGTGTGTGTGTGAGTGTGTGTGTGTGTGTGTGTGTGTGTGTGTGTGTGTGTGTTTTGTTATTGTTCATCTGTCTTTAATGCGTCTACATCTTATGTGTAGAGTAGCAAGGACTACCTGAAAAACAGGTCCAATAGGACGCAATGGTATTATCTTTACAGACAGACAGACAGACAGACAGACAGATGGACACAGAGAGAGAGAGACAGAGACAGAGACAGAGACATAGACATAGACAGACAGACAGAGACTGAGACAGAGACAGAGAAACAGACAGAGAGAGAGACAGGCAGACAGACAGACAGATAAACAGACAGACAGACAGACAGAGACAGAGAAACAGACAGAATGAGAGAGAGAGAGGAACAGAAAGAAAGAAAGAAAGAAATAGAGTGAGAGAGGGGAGGTGAGACAGAATGAAAGAAAGAAACGAAAAGAAAGAGAAGAACTGAGCAGAACAAAGATTAAGAGAGAGAGGGGGGAGACAGACTGAAAGACATACAGAGAGAGAGAGAGACAGACAGACAGACAGACAGACAGGCAGACAGACAGAGAGACAGAAACA
>JAPXFY010000031.1:15773308-15778308 GCA_030674185.1 Monoplex corrugatus | reverse complement strand
TAGATAGATTGATTAGATAGATAGGATGATATGATAGATAGATAGATTGATAGATAGATAGAGATAGATAGATAGATAGATTAGATAGAATAGATAGATAGATAGATAGATAGATAGTGATAGAGAGATAGATAGATAGATAGATGATTGATAGATAGATTGATAATAGATAGATGATAGATAGATAGATAGATAGATAGATGATAGTGATAGATAGATAGAGATTGATAGTATAGTGATGATGATAGATAGATAGAGATAGATAGATAGATATGATGATAGATAGATAGATAGATATAGATAGATAGAAGATAGATAGATAGATAGATTGATAGATAGATAGATAGATGAGTGATTAATAGATAGATAGATAGAAGATTGATAGATAGATAGATAGATTGATAGATAGATATAGATAGATGATGATAGATATAGAAGATAGATAAGATAGATAGATAGATAGAAGATAGATTGATAGATAGATGATGAGATAGATAGAGATAGATATAGATAGATAGATGATAGATAGATAGATAGATAGATAGATGAAGATTGATAGAGATTAGATAGATAGATGATAGTAGATAGATAAGATTGATAGATAGATAGATAGAATGATAGATAGATAGAGATAGATAGTAGATAGATAGATAGACAAGATGATAGTAGATAGATGATTAGATAGATAGATAGATGTAGATAGATAGATTGAGATAGATAGATGTAGAAGAGATAGATAGATGATAGATAGATAGATAGATAGATAGATAGATAGATGAGATAGATAGTAGATTGATAGATAGATAGATATAGATGATAGATGATAGATAGATAGATAGATAGAGATAGATTGATAGATAGATAGATTGATAGATAGATAGATGATAGATAGATGATAGAATAGATTAGATAGATAGATAGATAGATAGATAGAAGATGATAGAGATGATAGATAGATAGATAGATAGATAGATAGATAGATGATAGATAGAGAGATAGATAGATAGAAGAGATGATAGATAGGATAGATAGAAGAAGATTGATAGTAGATGATAGAGATAGATGATAGATAGATTGATAGATAGATGAGATAGATAGATAGATGATAGATAGATAGATAGATAGATGATGATTGATAGATAGGATAGATTGATGATAGATTGATAGATGTATGATAGAGTAGATTGATAGATAGATGTAGATAGATAGATAGATAGATAGATAGAGAGAGTGATAGATAGATAGATAGATGATAGATAGATAGATAGATAGAATAGAAGATAGATAGAAGAAAGATAATAGATAGATAGATAGATGATGTAGTAAGATAGATGATAGATTGTTGTCGATGTGATTGTGAAAGACTAGATAGTAACTAGCTAACTAGATAGGTGTTGATAGTGATGATGTAGATTGATGTAGTAGTGTTGTAGATTGTGATGTAGTGATGTGATTGATAGATAGATTGTAGATAGATGATAGAGATGATGTAGTTGATAGATAGATGATGAATGTGATAGATTGTAGTAGAGATTATAGATAGATGATAGTAGATAGTAGATAGATTGATGATAGATAGATAGTATTGATGTAGATAGATAGTAGTAGATAGATGATGATAGAAGATAGATAGATGAAGAAGATTGAAGATAGAAGATAGAAGAAGAGAGAGATAGATGATGAGAGTAGAAGGGATAGGATATAGATAGTGATAGAGATGAGATAGCTATTAGATAGATAGATTGTAGATAGTGTTGACTAGATAGATGATAGATTGTTGAGATTGATGGATGATAGATGATAGAAGTTAGATAGATAATGATAGAGATTGATAGATAGATAGATAGATAGATGATAGATGTAGATAGATGATAGATTGATAGATAGATAGAGATAGATAGATAGATAGATAGAGTGATAGATAGATAGATAGATAGATAGAGAGAGAGATTGATTGATAGATAGATAGATAGATAGATAGATAGATAGATAGATAGAGAGATAGATAGATAGAGAGATTGATAGATAGATAGATGGATAGAGAGATTGATAGATTGATAGATATAGAGATTGATAGATAGATAGATGATAGATAGATAGATAGAGAGAGAGAGAGAGAGAGAGAGAGAGTGAGAGGCAAAAACAAAAAACAAAATAAAAAAAACAAAAAAACAAAAAAGAGAAAATATGTATGTATGTGACAGAGATGACAAGTTCTGTCACGTGTCATTCGTCGAACAGACTTGAGTGTAACCTAGCTCAGCATCCTCTCCGTGTGTGTATGTTGTGTGAGTGTGTGTGTGTGTGTGTGTGTGTGTGTGTGTGTGTGTGTGTGTGTGTGTGTGTGTGTGTGTGTGTTTGTGTTTGTGAGTATCTGTGTTGTGTGTGTGTGCGTGTGTGTGTGTGAGTATGTGTGTGTGAGTATGTGTGTGTGTGTGAGAGATAGAGAGAGAGAAAGAGAGAAAAAGAGAGAAAGAGAGAGAAAGAGAGAGAGAGGGAAGGTTACGATTTGGGTCAGGGGTCACACGGCCTACTCCCCTCCTGTCTCCCCCCTCCCAGTCTGCGTGTGCTGTGTGCCCTGGAGATTTGGTCGTTGTTGGAGATTGCTTTGGTGAATGACAAGAGTGGGCGTCTGGGTTTGAATCTTGAATGAAAATTTGGCGTCTTATCATCATCAACAGAGTAATTGTATTGGAAGTGGACGTCAGACTGGAGGGGCTATGATTAACCAAGGAAATATTGTTTTCAATTTGTTGGTAGGCAGCGGAGGCTTTGTGCATTGATAAGGTGTGGGCGGGGTGGGGGTGGGGGTGAGGGGCTTTCTGTGACGTGAGACAAGTTTATACTTAGAGGTAGTTGTGTTTGGATTCAGTCCTTTAATTGTTTATTTTGTTTATCTGTTTTGTTGTTGTTTTTTGTTTGTTTTTTCATTTTTTGTAATTTTGAAGATAAGATACACTAATAAACGTGTTGTTTACATGTAACCAAGATTGTTCCAGTGATATATCTGGTACAATGCCAGTAAACAAAACTAAAGACCAAACCTAACCAAACCAAAACCAAAACCAAAACCAAACAAAACAAAACAAAGCAAAAACAGGCTAGATAGGACCTCAGGACCTGGCCAGCTCAAGGCTTTATGTGCAGGCTTAAAGCTTGTGCCGTGATCATTCTGGATCTTCTTTATCACATGACACCTGTGACGTTAGTGCGTATGGAATTCATTCTGAGCGCGGAGACGTCATCTTGAGAAACTGAAACTGAAACTGAAACTATTTCGCTTCAGTGGTCTTCACGGGCCATGGTGTCCTTGCTTCAGTTTCCCGTACACAATCATCTTGAATAATGACTGTGGATTTAAAGCCTCTGGGGGGAGCCAGACATAATTCACTGATATCCGGGCCACTGGGACACTGAGACAGGAGCGAATGAGGACCTTCTCACGTAACAACCACCAGCGTGAAGTGTGTGTGTGTGTGGTGGTGGTGGGGGGGGGGGGCAAGTGATGGGACTGTCAATAATTAACCCTTTGACTATCGCACCCTGTCCACAAGCATCCTTCTTTGTCAACCATGCAAGCAAAACAAAAAATTAACCCTTTGACTCCCTCACCCTATCTACCAGCTTCCTAAAAAAATTAACCCTTTGACTCCCTCGCCTTATCCACCAGCCCCTTGCAGCAGGAAACTAGCGGATAGGGTGAAGGAATCAAAGTATTAATTTTTTGCAGTTAGTGGATGGGTGCGGGAGTCAAAGAGTTTTAAATTGTTCCTTCTTAAGCGTGGGGGAAATGGCTTGGTTAATAGGGGGTGGGGGAAGAGTTGGGGAAGGTGCTTGGAATATTTGGGACGGGGAGGAGGGGGTGAAGTCGGGGTGTGAGGGAAAGGTGAGGAGTGTCCTTTAAAGAAATGGTGTGTAAAGATCACTATCAGTCTTACCTTCAGAAGTCAAAGTCTGTGAAATTTGAAATACACACACACACGCGCGTGCGCGGGCACACACACGCGCGACACACACACACACACACACACACACACCACACACACATACAACACACACACACACACACACACACACTCACACACACATACATACATACATACACAACACACCACACACACACACACACACACACACGCACATTCACAACACACCACACATACATACACACACACACACGCACACACAACACACACAAACACACACACACATACAACACACACAAACACACACACACATACACACACACAACACAACACACAACACACACACGCACAAACAATAACACAACACACACAAACACAAACAAACAAACAACATCTACTACTACTACTACTACCACTACTACCACTACTACGACTGATGTTGTTGTTGATGTTGATGATGATGATGATGATGATGATGATGATGATGATGATGATGATGATGATGAAGAAGAAGAAGAAGAAGAAGTTGTTGTTGTTGATGATGATGATGATGATGATGATGATGATGATGATAACAATAATAATGACATTGAAAAAGTGCCAACACTTGATACAATACAAAGCGTGCACTCTCACCATTTACCAAAGCAACCACCCAACAACAACCAAAACTCCAGGGCACATAGCACACGTAAAATGGGGGGTGGAGGACAGGAGGGGAGTTAGGCAAAAGAATGGGTACGTAGAGAGAGAGAGAGAGAGAGAGAGAGAGAGAGAGAGAGAGAAGCGAGCGAGCGAGGAGAGAGAGAGAGAGAGAGCGAGGAGAGAGAGAGAGAGAGCGAGAGAGAGAGAGAGAGAGCGAGAGAGAGAGAAGAGAGAGAGAGAAAGAGAGACAGAGAGCGAGACAGCGAGGGCGAGAGAGACAGCGAGAGATAGAGAGAGAGAGAGAGAGAGAGAGAGAGAGAAAGCAAGAGCGAGAGAGAGACAGAGACAGAGAGAGACAGAGAAAGGGGAGGATGGGGAATCACTGCTAAACAAAAAGGTAAATCTTGAAATCACTGCTAGACAAAAAGG
>JAPXFY010000031.1:15750808-15753308 GCA_030674185.1 Monoplex corrugatus | reverse complement strand
TTCTCTGTCTCTTGGTCTCTCTATCTGACTGTGTCTCTGTTTGTCAGTCTGTCTGTCTCTGTCTGTCTGTCTCTGTCTCTCTGTCTGTCTGTCTCTCTTTTGCTGGCTTTTCTCGCTTTTCTTTATTCTTTTCTTTGTTTGTATGTTTAGAATTATTTCATGGTTTTTAATTGGTGCATTTAGCCTTTTTATTTGTATACTTGTGTATTTATGGAGTAGCGAGGTCTATCTGTAAGACAACCCCAATGGGACCTAATTCTACTATCCCTGAGTAGCAATAAAGTGTTTTTGTGTTCGAGTTTCTCTCTCTGTTATGTCGAAATAAATCACGTCTTGTCTTTTTGAAAAAAATGTAAACCGTTCTTCAAAATACATAACAGACAATTGAAATCAAATCACGAAATGTCAAACATTAACCCCCATCTTGCTCCAGCGCATTAACTTTCGCCAGCTATGCCAAACATCCCAATGACCATGATTTGCCAACAGTAAGAATGCGGACGTCAGAAGGAATTAAGCAGACGCCCAGACAGACACCCAGACAACACTCAGACAGACAGACACACAGACGGCTAGACATTCCTTCCACCCCACCCCATTCCCCCTTCTTCCGAGTACACGTCACTTGGTTAGCTCTAACCCCCCCCTCCCCCACCGTCTATACCCTAGGGGCTTTTTGCTGCTGCTAAACGTGTGTGTCTCTCCTGCTCTCCTGTTGTCGTCTGCTTGATTGACGTTGGGGTATGCGGGATTGTCGCGACCGGATATGGCGTCACCTTGAACACAGAAGACAGGGAGACAACCAGACATGAGACTTCAGACGGTAAATTCCTACAGTCCCTGTCCTTTATAGCAGGATGCATGTGAATGGGTGCACAGAACGATACAATCACACAATAAAATAAACATTAACAACGTAGCGACAACATCTCTAATTTCGAATGAGAAGAGAGAGAGAGAGAGAGAGAGAGAGAGAGAGAGAGAGAGAGAGAGAGAGAGAGAGAGAGAGAAGAGAGAGAGAGAGAGAAAGAAAGAGACAGAAAACAGAGAGAGGAGAAGAGAGAGAGAGAGACAAAGAGAGAAGAGACAAGAGAAGAAAGAGACAGAGAGAGAGAAGAGACAGAGACAGACAGACAAGAGAGAAAGACAGAGACAGAGGCAGAGACAGAGATACGAGAGACAGAGGGACAGACAGAGAGAGACGAGAGAGCAGAGAGAGACAGAGAGAGACAGAGACAAGAAGAGAGACAAAGAGAGAGAGAGAGAGAGAGAAAGAGAGAGAGAGAGAGAGAGAGAGAGAGAGAGAGAGAGAGAGAGACAGAGAATCAAAGAGAGAGAGAGACAGAGAATCAAAGAGAGAGAGAGAAGAGAGAGAGAGAGAGACAGATAGACAGAGAGACAAAGACACAGAGACACAGAGATGGTTACAACAATAGTAATAAAGATGATGATAATGATGGTAATAATAATAATAATATTTATAATAATAATGATAGTAATATGATAATAATAATAATAATAGCAATAATAATATAATTATAATAATAATAATAATAATAACAAAACAACAACAATAAAAAATAATAATAATAATAATAATAATAATAAAATAATAGTAATAATAATGATAGTAATAATAACGATACAACAACAACAACAACAACAACAACTACTACTACTACTACTACTACAACAACTACTACTACTACTACTGGTGCTGCTGCTACTAATGTATTATCGACAGTACAAGTTACCAGCTGAAAGCCTTTTTATCAAACTTGAAGTTGCTTGTTTCTATATCCAGCCACTGACATGACTTGCAAAGGATCTTTAACCTGCATATCTGTTGTTCTGCATACTACCTACAGGCACGAAAGGGCTTTAGGCACTGGCAGCCCCCCGTGGGGATACCGGGTGCTCTTTCAGTATAAATAGTATCTCCCTCTGGAAATTCTGTGCTAGAAATTTTCTCAATTCTGTCACTCTCTTTGTTTCTGCCTTGTTCTTTTGCGTTCTGTCATTTCTACCTGTCATGTTTTGCCTTAATGGTCCATTCACTTGTACGTGTTCGATAAAGTCTTACGTACTTTTTCTTAGGATTGATAATTGGGTACATGTATTAAGTGCATTTTTAGTTCTAGGGAGCTGAGATATGCGGAAGCCATTTTTTTTTTTTTTTGTAATTTATGCCTGCTTTTTTTTTAACATGTTTTGGTGTCCTTAGGTATGTTTATATTTGTATTCAGGTGTGTTTTTTAAGATCCCCTGTACGATAAATTGGACGGGGTGGTCAACGCCAGGGGCATGGCATGTCCTAATATATGCTCGCGAATGTATTGGCATGTGTACTTAATTTTCTTTTTCATTTTTTTTCCCTGTTGAAGTTTTGTATGTTTTGAAGTAGTTATAGCCCTGATATGGCTCTACGCAGTCGGCTGGGCTTTAGACAACAATGACAATGACAAAAAAAAAAAGCACTAGCAGGTCTGCACACATGTTG
>JAPXFY010000031.1:15728308-15740808 GCA_030674185.1 Monoplex corrugatus | reverse complement strand
TGACTATTATATCTGTTACAGTTCAACTGTTTGCATCACAGCGATAGAGCGGATATGACATCTCCACCTCCCTCTCTCCCTCGCCAAGATGTAGCACCTGTGCCTGTGAAGTTAGTACATATGGAATTCGTTCCGAGCGCGGAGACGTCATCTTCAGAAAATGAAACTGAAACTCGCCAAGTTTGTTCTTTATTTCTTTTTTCTTTTTTTCTTTTTTTTCTCTCACTGTTTTCTTCTCGTGTGCTTCTGTGTTGGTAAGTTATAATACACATTGCTGTCGATAGGGGGTTGACAGGTATTGCTGTCGATAGGGGGTTGACAGGTACTTGCTGTACGTGCATCTGTAATAAATGCATCTGATCGATTGACATGTACATGAAATTGATATTTTGTATCAATTCTTTTTCATAACTTGTATATCGTGACATATGCTATAGGCCTACTTAATCTATTTTCATCATTGCTTTAGTTTTGTCCATTGACATGTACGTGTACATGAAAATTGCTGTTTTGTAAAAATTCTTTTTCATAACCTGTATACCCGTGGCAAATGATTGATATAGACTTACTTAATCTATTTTTATCATTGCTTTAGTTTACGTGTCTTTGCTCTCCCCCCTCCCCCCTCCCCATTGCCTTCGTTGATCTTAATGTTTCATTTGCTTCCTTCTTTTTCTTTGATTCTATGTCTGTCCTTTACTGTCTTCTTTTTCTTTGATTCTATGTCTGTCCTTTACTGTCTTCTTTTTCTTTGATTCTATGTCTGTCCTTTACTGTCTTCTTTTGATTCTATGTCTGTCCTTTACTGTCTTCTTTGATTCTATGTCTGTCCTTTATGTCTTCTTTGATTCTATGTCTGTCCTTTACTGTCTTCTTTGATTCTATGTGCTTGACCTTTTTTACTGTCTTCTTTACTGTCTTCTTTGATTCTATGTCTGTCCTTTATTGTCTTCTTTGATTCTATGTCTGTCCTTTACTGTCTTCTTTGATTCTATGTCTGTCCTTTACGTCTTCTTTTCTTTGATTCTACTGTCTTTCTGTTCTTTGATTCTGTCTGTCTTTTTGCTTCTTTGATTCTATGTCTGTCCTTTACTTCTTCTTTGATTCTATGTCTGTCCTTTATGTCTTCTTTGATTCTATGTCTGTCCTTTACTGTCTCTTTTCTTTGATTCTATGTCTGTCCTTTACTGTCTTCTTTGATTCTATGTCTGACTTTTACTGTCTTCTTTTTCTTTGATTCTATGTCTGTCCATTTCTGTCTTCTTTGATTCTATGTCTGTCTTTACTGTCTTCTTTTTCTTTGATTCTATGTCTGTCCTTTACTGTCTTCTTTTTCTTTGATTCTATGTCTGTCCTTTACTGTCTTCTTTTTCTTTGATTCTATTTGTCCTTTACTGTCTCTCTTTGATCTATGTCTGTCCTTACTGTCTCTTTTTCTTTGATTCTATGTCTGTCCTTTACTGTCTTCTTTTTCTTTGATTCTATGTCTGTCCTTTACTGTCTTCTTTGATTCTATGTCTGTCCGTTTACTGTCTTCTTTTTCTTTGATTCTATGTCTGTCCTTTACTGTCTTCTTTTTCTTTGATTCTATGTCTGTCCTTTACTGTCTTCTTTGATTCTATGTCTGTCCTTTACTGTCTTCTTTTTCTTTGATTCTATGTCTGTCCTTTACTGCTCTTTTCTTATTTTCTCCTTATGTCTCATTATTCTACCCTTGATTCTATGTCTGTCCTTTACTGTCTTCTTTTTCTTTGATTCTATGTCTGTCCTTTACTGTCTTCTTTTTCTTTGATTCTATCTGTCCTGTCCTTTATGTCTTTCTTTTTTTTCTTTGATTATTCTGTCCTTATGTCTTCTTTATTCTGTCTGTCCTTTTTTTCTTTGATTCTATGTCTGTCCTTTACTGTCTTCTTTTTCTTTGATTCTATGTCTGTCCTTTACTTGTCTTCTTTTTTCTTTGATTCTATGTCTGTCCTTTACTGTCTTCTTTTCTTTGATTCTATGTCTGTCCTTTACTGTCTTCTTTTCTTGATTCTATGTCTGTCCTTTACTGTCTTCTTTGATTCTATGTCTGTCCTTTACTGTCTCTTTGATTATTCCTTTTTTTTTTTTCTTTGATTCTATGTCTGTCCTTTATTGTCTTCTTTGATTCTATGTCTGTCCTTTACTGTCTTCTTTTCTTTGATTCTATGTCTGTCCTTTACTGTCTTCTTTTTCTTTGATTCTATGTCTGTCCTTTACTGTCTTTTCTTTGATTCTATGTCTGTCCTTTACTGCTCTTTCTTCTTTGATTCTATGTCTGTTCCTTTATCTGTCTTCTTTTTCTTTGATTCTATTGTCCTTACCTTTCTACGTGTCTTTTTTTCTTTGATTCTATGTCTGTCCTTTACTTGTCTTCTTTGATTCTATGTCTGTCCTTTACTGTCTTCTTATTTCTTTATTCTTTTCTGATCTATTCTTCTTACTGCCTTCTTTTTCTTTGATTCTGTCCTTTACTGCCTCTTTTCTTTGATTCTATGTCTGTCCTTTACTGTCTTCTTTTTCTTTGATTCTATGTCTGTCCTTTATTGTCTTCTTTTTCTTTGATTCTGTCTGTCTTTTACTGTCTTCTTTTTCTTTGATTCTATGTCTGTCCTTTATTTTCTTCTTTTTCTTTGATTCTGTCTGTCCTTTATTGTCTTCTTTTTCTTTGATTCTGTCTGTCCTTTACTGTCTTTTTTCTTTGATTCTATGTCTGTCCTTTACTGTCTTCTTTTTCTTTGATTCTGTCTGTCCTTTACTGTCTCCTTTTTCTTTGATTCTATGTCTGTCCTTTACTGTCTTCTTTTTCTTTGATTCTATGTCTGTCCTTTACTGTCTTCTTTTTCTTTGATTCTGTCTGTCCTTTACTGTCTTCTTTTTCTTTGATTCTATGTCTGTCCTTTACTGTCTTCTTTTTCTTTGATTCTGTCTGTCCTTTATTGTCTTTTTTTCTTTGATTCTATGTCTGTCCTTTACTGTCTTCTTTTTCTTTGATTCTGTCTGTCCTTTACTGTCTTCTTTTTCTTTGATTCTATGTCTGTCCTTTACTGTCTTTTTTTTTCTTTAATTCTGTCTGTCCTTTACTGTCTTTTTTTTCTTTAATTCTGTCTGTCCTTTACTGTCTTCTTTGATTCTATGTCGTCCGTTACTGTCTTTTTTTTTCTTTAATTCTGTCTGTCCTTTACTGTCTTCTTTGATTCTATGTCTGTCCGTTACTGTCTTCTTTTTCTTTGATTCTATGTCTGTCCTTTACTGTCTTCTTTTTCTTTGATTCTGTCTGTCCTTTATTGTCTTCTTTGATTCTATGTCTGTCCGTTACTGTCTTCTTTTTCTTTGATTCTATGTCTGTCCTTTACTGTCTTCTTTGATTCTATGTCTGTTCTTTACTGTCTTCTTTGATTCTATGTCTGTCCTTTACTGTCTTTAATTCTATGTCTGTCCTTTACTGTCTTCTTTGATTCTATGTCTGTCCTTTACTGTCTTCTTTGATTCTATGTCTGTCCTTTACTGTCTTCTTTTTCTTTGATTCTATGTATGTAATTTACTGTTTTAAAATAAAATAGAATACTAATATAACTACTAGCAACATTGTTCTATTATTGTTGTTGTTATTGTTACGGTTTTAGGTGTATATGTTTACGTATGTGTAAATTTGTCCCTCATACCTTTGTATAGAGCATGAGCCATTGGCGCATGTGTAACAGTCAATATGTTCTCACAACACAGCTTATAATTTGTCTCGCGGCAATTAATATGAACCAGAAGGAAAAAAAACACACGAAAACAGAATAAGAACGCGTATTTAATACAAGACAAGACAGGCACATTAAATACGTGTTCTTATTCTTTTTTCATATTTTTTTTTTCTTCTGGTTCCTGTTTGCTTGAACGCGGGCAGTCACACTTGTTTTGGATTTGGCATTTACTATGTTATGGTTCATTTTTATGTTCATATTTTGTGTGTCGAGTAGCAAGGACTAGCTGTAAGACAGGTCCAATGGGGCCTAGTGCTACTATCCTTTAGTAGCATAGTATTTTGAAGTCTGAAATCCCGATCTCTCTCTGTGTCTGTCTCTGTCTCTCTCCCTGTCTGTCCCCCTTCTCTCTCTCTGTCTGTCTGTCTGTCTGTCTGTCTCTCCCTCTTTCTCTCTCACCGTCTCTCTCTCTCACATACTCTCCTCTCTCTCTCACTCACTCCCACACACACTCTCTCTCTCTGTCTCTCTCTCCTCCTCTCTCTACCTCTCCTCCTCTTTTCTCCCAATGCTGCTATCCTTGAGTATTATGTATTTTGAAGTCTGAAGTCTCGCTCTCAAATTATCAGTCTTCCCCCCCCCTGTCTCTCTCTCTTCTCTTTCTCCTCTCCCTCTCTCTCTCTCCTCTTCTGTCTCTCTTTCTCTCTCTTTCTGTCTCTATATTTCTCTCTCTCGCTCTCTTTCTCTCTCCCTCTCTGTTCCTTTCTCTCTCTCGCTCTTTCTCTCTCCTCTCTGTCTCTTTCCTCTCTCTCTCTTTCTCGTCTCTGTCTGTTTCTCTAGCTCTCTCTGTCTCCCTGTCTGTGTCTGTCTGTCTGTCTGTCTCTCATTCTCTCTCTCTGTCTTTCTAACATGAAACACAAACATTGCCACAGTGTGACAAACAAGCCAGTGAGTTCCCAACCTCCACAAACACAAGAAAGGCAGAGGAAGAGGGACATTTGGACAAGCAGGGGCAGAGCATGCATGCCTCATTCAAAAAAAATCTCCCACTACACCTGAAACTCAAATCCCTAACCCGTTCCGGAGACACGAATGCACATGCGCGACGTTCCTTTCCGCTCACGTGACCCGAGTTGAAGGTTAAAACTTAACTTCGGCGCCGGAGAGGGAACGTCAAGAATGCCATTGATAGTTCTGAGTTCGTGATCGGCTGAGAGGTGGAGATGGGGGTAGGGGTGGGTGGCGGTGTGGGTGGGGGTGGGGTGGGGGAAGGGTGGGTGTAAGGGGGAGTGTTAGAGATGGAGGAGTGGGTTAAGGTATGGAATAGGGGTAGTGATAGTTGAGGAGATTGTTGTTCAGGGATTGGTTTTGCTCTTTGTGTGTGTGTGTGTGTGAGTGTGTGTGTGGTGTGTGTGTGTGTGTGTGTATGTGTGTGTGTGTGTGTGTGTGTGTTGTGTGTGTGTATGTGTGTGTGTTTGTGTGTGTGTGTATGTGTGTGTATATGTGTGTGCGTATGTGTGTGTGTGTGTCTGTGTACCTGTGTATGTATGTATGCGTGCGTGCGTGTGTGTGTGTGTGTGTGTGTGTTTGTGTGTGTTTGTACCTCTGTGTGTGTGTGTGTGTGTGTGTGTGTGTGTGTGTGTGTGTGTGTGTGTGCATAAGGAATGCGCGTGTGTGTGTTTATGTGTACCTGTGTGTGAATGTCTGTGTCTATGTACTTGTGTGTATGCATGTTTGTGCGTACTTGTGTGAATGTGTACCCGTGTGTGTATGTGTGCGTATGTGTGTGTGTTGTGTGCATGTGATGTTTGTATATGTGTGTGCGCGGGCGCGCACTTGTGTTGTGCTGTCTGTGTGTGTGTGTGTGTGTGTGAGCGCGCACCTGTGTGTTGTGTGCGCATGTGAGTGTGTAGGAGTGTGTGTACCTGTGCATTGTGTGCGCATGTGATGTGTGTGTGTGTGTTGTGTGCGCATATGGCGTGCTATGTATGTGTGTGTGTGTGAGTGAATGTGTGTTTGTGCACGTGATGTATGTATGTGTGTGTGTGTGTGTGTGTATCTGTGTGTGTGTGTCTGTGTCTGTGTCTGTATATGCGTACTTTCGTGCTTGAGTTCGAGCATGTGTGTGTATGTGTGTATGTGTGTGTGTGTGTGTGTGTGTGTGTGTGTGTGTGTGTGTGTGTGTGTGTGTGTGTCTGTGTGTGTGTCTGTGTCTGTGTGTGTGTGTATGCGTACTTTCGTGCTTGCGTTCGTGCATGTGTGTGTGTATGTGTGTGTGTGTGTGTGTGTGTGTGTGTGTGTATGTATGTGTGTGTGTGTGTGTGTGTGTGTTGTGCTGTGTGTGTGTGTCGGTGGTGGTAAATGGGTGTGGGGTCGAGGTCGTGCATTAATTATTATTATTATTATTATTATGAACATTTAGTACGCCTAATCAAATTAATGCCCTAGGCGTTTACAATGGCAAAACATATAACCAGAATCACAAGCACACACACACACGCCCACAGAAGCACCCACACACACACAAACACACACACAAACACACAAACACACACACAGCATGACATGCAAATACAATGACACATTGACACTAAGACACTATAATGTCACCATTACATTACATGGGGGGAAGGGGGCAGAGATTACCAGTTTTGGGAAACAGGTGAGTTTTGAGGGAGCGTTTGAATGTGGACAGAGAGGGTGAGTATCTAAGAGAGCGAGGTAACTGATTCCAGATGGTTGGAGCTTGATAGGAAAAAGAACGCTGCCCAAACCTTTTAGTGCGGACTATGGGGATACTATAGAGACGGGTATCAGATGAGGACCGCCCCTCTCCCCCCCCCCCCCCCCCCCGCCTTCAGAATGGAGTGAGTGGAAGATTTGTCGAGTGATCAGAATCGTCACGAGTGAAGGTGTTCGTTTGTTGTTAGACTTCTGAATGGCTGTGAAGGGTCCGTGGTTTGTGGAGGGGGGGGGGGGGGGGGGGGGGGGGGGGGGGGGGGGGGGGGTTAGGTTTACATCGTTGGATTGATTGTCTGTCTGCCTGTTTGTCTGTCTGTTTGTTTGTTTGTCCTTCTGTCAGTCTGTTCTTTTGTCTGTCTGTCTGTTTCTTGCTTTATTTGTCTGTTTGTCTGTCTGTATGTTTGTTTATCCTTCTGTCAGTCTGTTCTTTTGTCTGTTTGTGTATCTTTCTCTCTATATGTCTCTGTGTCTGTCTTTTTCTGTGTGTCTGTCTGTCAGTCAGTCTGTCTGTCTGTCCATCTGTCTATCTGTCTGTCTTTTTGTTGGTCTGCCTGCCTGTCTGTCTGTCTATCTGTCTGATTGTCTTTCTGTGTGTCTGTGTGTGTGCTTTTCTGTTTTGTGTGTGTGTGTGTGTCTGTGTATCTGTCTGTCTCTCTGTCTGTCTGTCTCTCTGTCTGTCAGTCTATCTGTCCATTTCTCTATCTGTCTCTCTATCTGTTTGTCTGTTTATCTGCCTTTCCATCTGTCTCTCTGACTGTCGATCTGCCTGTTCATCTGTTTATTTGTCCGTCTGTCTGTCTATCTGTCTGTTTGTTGGTCCGCCTGTCTGCTTGCCTGTCTGTCTGCCTGCCTGTCTGTCTATCTGTCCGTCCATCTGTCTGTTTATCTGTTTTTTGTTGGTCTGGCAGTCTGTCTTTCTGTGTGTCTGTCTGTCTTTCTGTCTGTCTGTCTATCTGTCTGCTTTTCTGTTTTTGTGTGTGTGTGTGTGCGTGTCTGCCTGCCTGTCTGTCTGCCTGTCTGTCTGTCTATCTATGTTTGTTTGTTGGTCTGTCTGTCTTTCTGTCTGTCTATCTGTCTGTCTATCTATCTGTGTGAATGGCTACGAAGCGTCGTTGCTTTATGAATGGGTGTTGGGCTTACGGTTTTTGTTGTTGTTGATTGTCTGTCTTTCTGTGTTTATTAGATCGTCTGTCAGTTTGTACGTCTGTCTGTTCGTCTGCCGATCTGTTTGTCTGTCTTTTTGTTTGTTTTATGTCCGTCCGTCTGTCTGTTTGTTTGTTTGCTTGTCTGTTTGATTGCTTGTTTGTTTGTTGACATTCTTTCTTTCTGCCTGCCTGTCTGTCTGTTTGTGTTTATGCTTTTCAGTTCTCTGCATGTTTGTTTTCATAACGACACTATAATTGAATCTGAGTGGTTAAGATAGTGGTCTTCTGAGGGCAAGGTCTGCGTTCAAACCTATGTGGGTACCCCCTGGTTTAGGAGGTAAAGGGTGGAGAGATGTTTACCGCTAGTGCCTCGAGCCCACTTCGTGTGTGTACGCCGCACAGAACATTAACCCTTTGACTCCCGCACGCTATCCACCAACTGCAAAAATTTTACCCTTTGACTCCCGCATGCTATCCACCAACTGCAAAAAAATTTAACCCTTTGACTCCCGCACGCTATCCACCGACTGCAAAAAATGTAACCCTTTGACTCCCGCACGCTATCCACCAACTGCAAAAAAATTGACCCTTTGATTCTGTCACCCTATACACCAGCTTCGTGTAGGTTGGCAACGCTGGATGATGATGGATAGGGTGCGGGGAGTCAAAGTGTTAAACAGTGACGTTAATGCTTCTGTAATCCCTGTCAGCCAGTGTTTGGTCGGCTTGTGAAAACAGGAACTGAAACACCAGCATGAACCCTCCCGAAAACAGAGTATGGATGCCTGCATGAAACAGTGACGTTAAAGCTTCTGTAAGCTCTATCAGTTGCACAGGCGCGAACTTTCTGCCAACAGGCCTTTGTCATCAGTATACAAAAAGTCCATTGGTTCACCCTCCCCAAGTTCCCTCCCATTCTCTCTCAACCCCTCCCCAAGTAACTTCCCATTGGTCCTCCCCCTCCCCCTCCCCCCCAAGTCACCTCCCATTGGTTCTCCCTCCCCAAGTAACTTCCCATTGGCCCTCCCTCTCCCCCCCCCCCCAAGTCACCTCCCATTGGTTCTCCTTCCACGAGTTCCTTCGCATTTGTTCTCTGCCCCCAAGTAACTTCCCATTGGTTCTCCCTCCCCAAGTAACTTCCCGTTGGTTCTCCCTCCCCAAGTAACTTCCCGTTGGTTCTCCCTCCCCAAGTAACTTCCCGTTGGTTCTCCCTCCCCAAGAAACTTCCCGTTGGTTCTCCCTCCCCAAGTAACTTCCCATTGGTTCTCCCTCCCCAAGTAACTTCCCGTTGGTTCTCCCTCCCCAAGTAACTTCCCGTTGGTTCTCCCTCCCCAAGTAACTTCCCATTGGTTCTCCCTCCCCAAGTAACTTCCCGTTGGTTCTCCCTCCCCAAGTAACTTCCCATTGGTTCTCCCTCCCCAAGTAACTTCCCGTTGGTTCTCCCTCCCCAAGTAACTTCCCATTGGTTCTCCCTCCCCAAGTAACTTCCCATTGGTTCTCCCTCCCCAAGTAACTTCCCGTTGGTTCTCCCTCCCCAAGTAACTTCCCATTGGTTCTCCCTCCCCAAGTAACTTCCCATTGGTTCTCCCTCCCCAAGTAACTTCCCATTGGTTCTCCCTCCCCAAGTAAATTCCCATTGGTTCTCCCTCCCCAAGTAACTTCCCGTTGGTTCTCCCTCCCCAAGTAACTTCCCGTTGGTTCTCCCTCCCCAAGTAACTTCCCATTGGTTCTCCCTCCCCAAGTAACTTCCCGTTGGTTCTCCCTCCCCAAGTAACTTCCCGTTGGTTCTTCCTCCTCAAGTAACTTCCCATTGGTTCTCCGCCCCCTAATAACTTCCCATTGGTTCTCCCTCCACAAGTTCCTTCCCATTGGTTCACCCCCCCCCCCCCCAACAAGTACCTTTCCGTTGGTTCTCCCCCCAGGTTCCATTCTATTGGTTTTCTTCTCCCCCTTTCCCAAGTACACTCCCGTTAGTTCTCCCTCCCCTAGTTCCTTCTTAGTGGTTTTCCCCCTACCAAGTACTCTCCCATTGGTTCTCTCCCCCCCCCCCCCAAAAAAAAATCCATCCCTTTGGTTCACTATCCCCTAAGTACCATCCCTTTGGTTCTCCCCACCCCGACTTCCCTTCCATTGCTTCTCCCTCCCCCCTCATTCCCTCCAATTGGTTCTCCTCACCCCCAAGTACCTTCCAATTGGTTCCCCCCAATATCCCTATCATTGGTTCTCCCTCCCCAAATTTCCTCTCATTGGTTATCCCTCCCTAAATACTCTCAAATTGGTTCTCCCTCCCTATGTTCCATCCCATTGGTCTCCCCCTCCCAAGTACCCTTCTTTTGGTTTGTTTGTTCCCTTTGGTTCCCCCCCCCCCCCAGATTCCCTCCCGTTATCTCTTCCTCCCATTTGGTCCCCTCCCCTCAAGTATTCTTCCATTGGTTCACACACACCCTCAAGTACTCTTCCATTGGTTCACCCCCCTCAAGTACTCTTCCATTGGTTCACACACACCCTCAAGTACTCTTCCATTGGTTCACCCCCCTCAAGTACTCTTCCGTTGGTTCATCCCCCTCAAGTACTCTTCCATTGGTTCATCCCCCTCAAGTACTCTTCCGTTGGTTCATCCCCCTCAAGTACTCTTCCGTTGGTTCACCCCCCTCAAGTACTCTTCCATTGGTTCATCCCCCTCAAGTACTCTTCCGTTGGTTCATCCCCCTCAAGTACTCTTCCGTTGGTTCATCCCTCTCAAGTACTCTTCCATTGGTTCATCCCCCCTCTCAAGTACTCTTCCGTTGGTTCATCCCTCTCAAGTACTCTTCCATTGGTTCATCCCCCCTCTCAAGTACTCTTCCATTGGTTCATCCCCCCTCTCATGTACTCTTCCATTGGTTCATCCCTCTCAAGTACTCTTCCATTGGTTCATCCCCCCTCTCAAGTACTCTTCCATTGGTTCACCCCCCCTCTCATGTACTCTTCCATTGGTTCACCCCCCCTCTCATGTACTCTTCCATTGGTTCACCCCCCTCTCAAGTACTCTTCCATTGATTCCACCCCCCCCCCTCCAGTACTCTTCCATTGGTTCTCCCCCCCATCAAGTACTCTTCCATTGGTTCACCCCCCAAAGTACTCTTCCAATGGTTCTCCCCCCCCCCCTCAGTACTCTTCCATTGGTTCTCCCCCCCCTAAGTACTCTTCCATTGGTTCACCCCCCCCCCCAAGTACTCTTCCATTGGTTCTCCCCCCAAGAACTCTTCTGTTGATTTGGTTCTCCCTCCCCTCCCCCAAGTTCCTTCCCATTGGTTCTCCGCCCCAAGTACTCTCTCATTGGTTACCCCTCCCAAGTTCCCTCCCATTGGTTACCCCTGCCAAGTACCCTGTCATTAGTTACCCCTCTCAAGTACGCTCTCATTGTTTACCCCTCTGAAGTTCCCCCCCCCCCCATAGGTTACCCCTCCCAAGTTTCTTTCCATTGGTTCTCCGCCCCAAGTTCCCTCCCACTGGTTACCCCTCCCAAGTTCCCTTCCATAGTTACCCCTTCCAAATTCCTTTCCATTGGTTACCCCTCCCAAATTCCTTTCCATTGGTTACCCCTCCCAAATTCCTTTCCATTGGTTACCCCTCCCAAGTTCCCTCCAATTGGTTACCCCTCCCAGGTTCCCTCCTATAGGTTCTCCCTCCACGAGTACCCTCCCTTTGGTTTGGTTCCCACCCAAGTTCCCTCCCATTTGTTCTAACCCCCCCCCCCCCGAATTACCATGCCATTGGTCCTCCCCTCCATGTACTCACCCATTGGTTCTCCCCCTTCTCCAATTATCCCTTCCCTCCCTCCATCCCTTGGGGTTCCCCCCTTCTTTGACCTAAAAGTTTCCTCCCTCCCTTGGGGTTTCCCCTTCTTTGACCCCCAAAAGTTCCCTTACTCCCTCCCTCCATAGGGTTCCCCCTTCTTTGACCCCAAAACATCCCTCCCTCCCTCCATTGGGTTCCCCCCTTCTTTGACCCCAAAACTTCCCTCCCTCCCTTGGGTTTCTTCTCCCCTTCTTAGACCCCCAAAATTCCCTTCCCTCCCTCCATCCCTTGGGGTCCCCCCCTTCTTTGACCCCCAAAGTTACCTGCCTCCCTCCCTCAGGGTCCCCCCCCCTTCTTTGACCCAAAAGTTCCCTCCCTCCCTCCCTCCTCTCTCCCTCCCTTGGGGTTCCCCCTTTCTTTGACCCCCAAAAGTTCCCTCCCTCCGTTGGGGTTCCCCCTTATTAGACCCCAAAAGTTACCTCTCTTTCTCCCTTGGGGTTCTCCCTCTTCTTTGACCCGGAAAGTCACCCCCCCCCCTTTGACCCCCAAACGTTCCCTCACTCTCTCTCTTGGGGTTACCCCCCCCCCCCCCAATACTTTGACCCCAGAAGTTCCTCACGAACGCACTATACAAATTCATCACAGAAATCAACCCTCAAACAACACGATATATAGCCCCCATCCGCCCAACAATACAATCAAATCATCATCTCCATCATCGCAACTCCTCCACAACCGACATAACAGAGGAATTTAGCAAAAGGTCTTCTTTAACACCGTTCCGCAATGCCTTTTCACGGACTTAATAGGAGAAGAAGAAACGCGGTATCTACTATCTCATCCCCCTGTGACCTAAGGGTCTTTAAACAACCTCTTCCTTGGCCTTACCAACTTTCCAAAAGAACACCGATTTTTTTTTCTCATGGACAAAGGCATCCCACAGGGGATGCTCGTGAATCCTAATTCGTTTTAATCCGAGAGCTAAAGGAAGTTGTCGTTCTACATCAAACGGAATGTGACCTCACACCATTTAGTAAGGCGACGCTGCGTGATTTCAGCACAAAGATATTTCCATTGGCTTGATACCCGTGCCACCTTTCACCCCTGACTTCATTTA
>JAPXFY010000031.1:15720808-15723308 GCA_030674185.1 Monoplex corrugatus | reverse complement strand
TTGTGATATAAACTGGCCTATTTTCACTGTTGTGACATAAACTGGCCTTTGTTTTCACTGTTGTGACATAAACTGGCCTGTTTTCAGTATGTGACATAAACTGGCCTGTTTTCACTGTTGTGACATAAACTGGCCTGTTTTCACTGTTGTGACATAAACTGGCCTGTTTTCACTGTTGTGACATAAACTGGCCTGTTTTCACTATGTGACATAAACTGGCCTGTTTTCACTGTTGTGACATAAACTGGCCTGTTTTCATTGTTGTGACATAAACTGGCCTGTTTTCACTGTTGTGACATAAACTGGCCTGTTTTCACTGTTGTGACATAAACTGGCCTGTTTTCACTGTTGTGACATAAACTGGCCTGTTTTCACTGTTGTGACATAAACTGGCCTGTTTTCACTGTTGTGACATAAACTGGCCTGTTTTCACTATGTGACATAAACTGGCCTGTTTTCACTGTTGTGATATAAAGTGGCCTGTTTTCACTGTTGTGACATAAAGTGGCCTGTTTTCAGTATGTGACATAAACTGGCCTGTTTTCACTGTTGTGACATAAATTGGCCTGTTTTCACTATGTGACATAAACTGGCCTGTTTTCACTGTTGTGACATAAACTGGCCTGTTTTCACTGTTGTGACATAAACTGGCCTTTGTTTTCACTGTTGTGACATAAACTGGCCTGTTTTCACTGTTGTGACATAACTGACCTTGTTTTCACTGTTGTGACATAAACTGGCCTATGTTTTCACTGTTGTGACATAAACTAGCCTCTGTTTTCACTGCTGTGACATAAACTGGCCTCTGTTTTCACTGCTGTGACATAAACTAGCCTCTGTTTTCACTGCTGTGACATAAACTGGCCTCTGATTTCACTGCTGTGACATAAACTGGCCTCTGTTTTCACTGTTGTGACATAAACTGGCCTCTGTTTTCACTGTTGTGACATAAACTGGCTTCTGATTTCACTGTTGTGACATAAACTGGCCTCTGATTTCACTGTTGTGACATAAACTGGCCTCTGTTTTCACTGTTGTGACATAAACTGGCCTCTGTTTTCACTGTTGTGACATAAACTGGCTTCTGATTTCACTGTTGTGACATAAACTGGCCTCTGATTTCACTGTTGTGACATAAACTGGCCTCTGTTTTCACTGCTGTGACATAAACTGGCCTGTGGTTTCACTGTTGTGACGTAAACTGGCCTGTTTTCACTGTTGTGACATAAACTGGCCTCTGTTTTCACTGTTGTGACATTAACTAGCCTCTGTTTTCACTGCTGACATAAACTGGCCTGTGGTTTCACTGTTGTGACGTAAACTGGCCTGTTTTCACTGCTGTGACATAAACTGGCCTGTGATTTCACTGTTGTGACATAAACTGGCCTCTGTTTTCACTGTTGTGACATAAACTGGCCTCTGTTTTCACTGTTGTGACATAAACTGGCCTCTGATTTCACTGTTGTGACATAAACTGGCCTCTGATTTCACTGTTGTGACATAAACTGGCCTGTTTTCACTGTTGTGACATAAACTGGCCTCTGATTTCACTGTTGTGACATAAACTGGCCTGTTTTCACTGTTGTGACATAAACTGGCCTCTGATTTCACTGTTGTGACATAAACTGGCCTGTTTTCACTGTTGTGACAGTCTTTCATTGTCCTGCTGTTGCGGCAACTTTTGTTTCCAATGAAGGTTCTTCAAGGTCACAATGACCATACAAAATAAATCTGGATTTTCTGTATTTGTGTTGTTGTTGTTGTTGTTTGTTTGTTTGATAAAGAGGGAGATGTTTGAAAAAGTTTAATGGAATTTCCCTGATTCTTTCTTTCTTTCTTTCTTTCTTTCTTCTTCTTTTGAGGAAGATTGTTCACATAGTTTAAGAATATTTTTCAAATATTTCTTCTTCTTCGTTTGTGATTTCATTATTGCTCCTCTCTCTCTCTCTCTCTGTGTCTCTCTGTCTCTCTCTGTCTCTCTCTGTCTCTCTGTCTCTCTCTCTGTCTCTCTCTCTGTTTCTATCTCTCTGTCTGTCTGTCTGTCTCTGTCTCTGTCTATCTCTCTCACCGTCTGTCTGTGTGTCTGTGTGTGTGTCTCTCTCTGTGTCTCTGTCTGTCTACCTCTTTCTCTCTCTCCCTCTTCTGTCTTTTTCTCTCCCTTCCCCTCTCTTTCTCTCTTTCCCCTCTTCTCATTTTTTTCTCTGTTCTCCATTGTTGTGAACTATGTGCAGTCTCATGCATCATGAGAGGTATAATCCAAGGGTGAGTCACTCGAGTCACTTCACCTGTAATGAATGAAGTTCTTGTCAAACCATTTCCTTCCTCCACCATACAATCACACAACACACACACATTACCACAGATCAATAGACGGGGATGGAGGGGACGCGTGGGAGGAGGAGGAGGGGGAAGAGGAAACTAAACAGAGAATTGAAGGGGGGGGAGGTTGTAGATACAAGGAAGGGGGAGATGGACCAGTCATAGGAAAAGAATCCCCGTT
>JAPXFY010000031.1:15703308-15705808 GCA_030674185.1 Monoplex corrugatus | reverse complement strand
GTTTGTCTGTCTGTCTGTGGGTTGGTCGGTCTGTAATCTGTGTTTGCCTGTCTGTCTGTGGGTTGGTCGGTCTGTAATCTGTGTTTGCCTGTCTGTCTGTCTGTCTGTCTGTGGTTTGGTCGGTCTGTAATCTGTGTTTGCCTGTCTGTCAGTCTGTCTGTCTGTGGGTTGGTCGGTCTGTAATCTGTGTTTGCCTGTCTGTCTGTCTGTGGGTTGGTCGGTCTGTAATCTGTGTTTGCCTGTCTGTCAGTCTGTCTGTCTGTCTGTGGGTTGGTCGGTCTGTAATCTGTGTTTGCCTGTCTGTCTGTCTGTCTGTCTGTGGGTTGGTCGGTCTGTAATCTGTGTTTGCCTGTCTGTCTGTCTGTCTGTGGTTTGGTTGGTCTGTAATCTGTGTTTGCCTGTCTGTCTGTGGGTTGGTCGGTCTGTAATCTGTGTTTGCCTGTCTGTCTGTCTGTGGGTTGGTCGGTCTGTAATCTGTGTTTGCCTGTCTGTCTGTGGGTTGGTCGGTCTGTAATCTGTGTTTGCCTGTCTGTCTGTTTGTCTGTCTGTCTGTGGGTTGGTCGGTCTGTAATCTGTGTTTGCCTGTCTGTCTGTGGGTTGGTCGGTCTCTAATCTGTGTTTGCCTGTCTGACTGTCTGTCTGTCTGTGGGTTGGTCGGTCTGTAATCTGTGTTTGCCTGTCTGTCAGTCTGTCTGTCTGTGGGTTGGTTGGTCTGTAATCTGTGTTTGTCTGTCTGTCTGTCTGTGGGTTGGTCGGTCTGGAATCTGTGTTTGCCTGTCTGTCAGTCTGTCTGTCTGTGGGTTGGTCGGTCTGTAATCTGTGTTTGCCTGTCTGTCTGTCTATCTGTCTGTCTGTCTGTGGTTTGGTTGGTCTGTAATCTGTGTTTGCCTGTCTGTCTGTCTGTCTGTCTATGGGTTGGTCGGTCTGTAATCTGTGTTTGCCTGTCTGTCAGTCTGTCTGTCTGTGGGTTGGTTGGTCTGTAATCTGTGTTTGCCTGTCTGTCTGTGGGTTGGTCGGTCTGTAATCTGTGTTTGCCTGTCTGTCAGTCTGTCTGTCTGTGGGTTGGTCGGTCTGTAATCTGTGTTTGCCTGTCTGTCTGTCTTTCTGTCTGTGGTTTGGTTGGTCTGTAATCTGTGTTTGCCTGTCTGTCTGTCTGTCTGTCTGTCTGTTTGTGGTTTGGTTGGTCTGTAATCTGTGTTTGCCTGTCTGTCTGTCAGTCTGTCTGTCTGTCTGTGGTTTGGTTGGTCTGTAATCTACGTTTGCCTGTCTGTCTGTTTGTCTGTCTGTCTGTGGGTTGGTCGGTCTGTAATCTGTGTTTGCCTGTCTGTCTGTCTATGGGTTGGTCGGTCTGTAATCTGTGTTTGCCTGTCTGTCTGTCTGTGGGTTGGTTGGTCTGTAATCTGTGTTTGCCTGTCTGTCTGTCTGTCTGTCTGTCTGTGGGTTGGTTGGTCTGTAATCTGCGTTTGCCTGTCTGTCTGTTTGTCTGTCTGTGGGTTGGTTGGTCTGTAATCTGCGTTTGCCTGTCTGTCTGTTTGTCTGTCTGTGGGTTGGTTGGTCTGTAATCTGCGTTTGCCTGTCTGTCTGTTTGTCTGTCTGCGGGTTGGTTGGTCTGTAATCTGCGTTTGCCTGTCTGTCTGTTTGTCTGTTCTTACAGTAATTGTGGTGACGTCTGACATCTTGTAATCTCTTCACACACAATTTTTGTATCTATCTGTTGTTTGTTTGTTTGTATCTAATTCTTTTTTGTTTGTTTGTATTTAACTCTTCTTTTTCTTTGTTACAACGAATGTACCATGTAGAATTGGGTGGCTCCCCCCCAGGGATTTCATATCGCCCACTCACACTCATCGTCCCCCACCCCCCAACCCGTGTTTTTATTTATTTTTTTTTTCCAGCAATGTTTGTAATCGTGTTCTGCTCTTTGCCTTTGAGAGTTAATTTTTCTACTGAATTTCACCATGGACAACTCCTTTGTTGCCATGAGATCTTTAACGTGCGCTGAGAATGTGCTATATGTACTTAATCAACGTTTATCGTCTCATTATAAGGCAAGTTTTCCGGGCATGATTCACACTACTAGCCTATCCTCCTCCTCCTCCTCCTCCTCCTCCTCATCATCATCATCATCATGTGTCCTGCCGCATGGCGTTGGCGATCATGGTCCTCCATATTATGTCTATCCCTAGTTGCCGCAAGCATTTCTTCCACCCTCTCTGTCCTCAGCCACCCTACAAGACCGTCCAATATTTTCTGCCTGGGCCTACCTGGTGCCCTCTTTCCCCCCAGCTTTCCTGCTGTGACAAAGTGCTCTAATTCCCCTTTCCTTATAAAATGGCCTATAAATGTTGCCTGTCTTTTCCTACTATTCACACCACTAGCCAATAGAATTAGGATCCCTGTGATTCACACCAGTACAAAATGAAGAAGATTAGGAAAAGACGAGCAATGTTTATCGGACATTTTATCAGGCAAGACAAATTAGAGCACCTAGTCACAATAC
>JAPXFY010000031.1:15695808-15698308 GCA_030674185.1 Monoplex corrugatus | reverse complement strand
TTGCCATCCAAGCGTAATGCGACGTCTGATCTCTTGTTCCTTAGAGGCTGAGTCCATCGATATATACTGACCAAGGTAGATATAGTGGTCGACCTCTTCTATTGTGTGGTTGTCTTTTATGATCGTTTCAGAGTTCGCCTGCCAATAACTAAACTCAAGGTTCCAGGGTTCGCTCCCCTAGAGGCTTTGCCTTTTCTCCTCAGTTTGACCGGAAAATCGAACTGAACATCTAGTCCGTAGTAAAGGGGACGAAAACCGAGTCGGACCAGTGTGCCTTCTGGCTGCGCACGCCAAAGATCCCATGGCAGCTGAAAATCGTGAAGAGCAGAGCATTGCCCGGCTGCCTTGGTATAAAACATTGGAGAGATAGGTTGATTTCCCAAGTCCCACCTGTTGAAGACCAATAAGCCTTCTTGCCTTTCTGGAGTCTTGGTAGGGAACCGGTCGCCGTGGTGTGGTGGTTAGCGCAACGGACTACCGACTGGAAGATTGTGGGTTCGAACCCCCCATCAGTCCCTTCAAAAATCAATATGGGATTTTATTGGCTCTAACCCATCTCCTGCCCAGAGTTGGGCGTACAATGGGCTCACTGGGAAGACTGGAACCACACAGTCGAGTCTCATCCATTTCACGGATGCATCATTGAGGGTGTTGCTCAAATCTTCAGACCAGCACCGCAGGGTCTGTATCTCTCGAGCCTGATTGACACCAGGATATATCATGATGGTAAGCGTAGAGTCACGCAGTCTCAATACTAGATGGAACTCCATAGCATCATGATTATCATCCTCATCGACATCATCATCATCGCACTGTAAAAAAATCCATACCAGCTTAAGTAACCATTAAGGTGGCGTAAAAAATGGGACACCAAAAAAACAAACAAGTGAGATGAGCCTAAAAAAAGTAATTTGTTGGGGGTCTTAGTAGGTCATGCCCGCTACCTCCACCCCACCCCTTGAAGTTTGGAGTTTGTTCAAGAGGGATTCATTGCACTTGGACAATTCCATATATGCTCCACCCAAACCTGCCAACAAATATCTGGTAGATTTCGTAAACCTGCGCAAAACTTTATGCGCTGGCAAGGTCTTGAAATTGAGGAATGTGTTATTGGGGGGGGGGGGGGAGGAGAAGGGACCTATCAAACACTAAGCTGACACCACCGGAATGATGGAAACATTAAGATGGGCAGCACACACAGGCCAACGTTTAATGTTGCGGGCTGGGATTGAACTCAAGATATCGGATCCTTAGTCCATGGCTCTGTCAAAATAAGTAACCAGTCCACAAGGGGGATGTTGGGGTAATGCCCCTGACCAGTTAAAATCAGAATAAGGCACTTACTGAACTCCATCCAAGTGACACAGAAGAAGTGCTGGGTCTTCTCCGGTGCGTGGCTTCATAGCGGTTCAACACTTTTGGCTCTCTTGGGCTTCCTGGCACTGGTTAGCGCGGGCTGGCTGATTCTTTTGATAAAGCCTTGGACTGGAGATGCCATGTCTGGAGTTTCTATTACTGTCATTGTTGTTTACAGGCCAGGCGATGGCGCAGAGCCATATCAGGGATTTAACCATCTCAAACCGTAACCATACCTCACTGGAGGTGGGGGGGGGGGGGGGGGAGAACATCTGGAAAAGAAAATTAAGTACACATACCGATGCATTCGCGTACATAATCTAAGGGTGTGCCCCTGGCGTTGACCAGTTCGTCCGATTTATCACCAGGAGATTTGAAAAAAAAATCAAACCTGAATACAAGTATAAACATAACTAAGGACATTTAAACATATATAAAAACGAGCCTAAGTTATCTAAAGCTGCTTCTGCACATCCATTTCCTTAAAGCCAAAAGTGCACTTAATTCATGTGTCCAACATCAATCCTAGGAAAAAGTATGTAAGGCTTTATGGAATACTACAGGTGAATAGACCACCAAGGCAAAAAAAAAAAAAAAAAAAAAAGAAAAAGAAGAAGAAAAAAAAGAAAAATGATAGGAAAAAAAATGACAGAAAGCAAAAGAGCAAGGCAGAAACAAAGACAGTGACAGAGAAAACAGGAAATTTAGAAGCAAAGAGAGAGACAAAAACAAACAAACAAAATTTCTAGCACAGAAGTTCCACAAAGCGGGGAGGGATACTGTAAAAACCAGCCCCCGGCATTCCCACAGGGGGAATGTCCCAGCCAGTAAACATGGCAGTTGGCCTTGTTTGCTGGTGCCCATCTTAACTCTTTGACTCCCGCTCTCTGTCCACCAGCAGCATCCTGCATCGTCAACCATGTTCGTCATCATCATTAAGTGCCCTGCCGCGTGGCGTTGGCGATCATGGCCCTCCGAATGTTTCTATCCCTTGTTGCCGCAAACACATCTTCCACCCTCTCTATTCCGTCCATTATTTTCTCCCTGGGTCTACCTGGTGCTCTCTTTCCCTCCAGCTTTCCTGTTGTGACCAGGTGCTCTAATTCCCCTTTCCTCATAAAATGGCCTATAAATGTTGCCTGTC
>JAPXFY010000031.1:15688308-15693308 GCA_030674185.1 Monoplex corrugatus | reverse complement strand
GAGAGAGAGAGAGAAATATAAAGACAGACAGACAAAGACAGACAAATAAACACACAGACACACATGCACACATGCAAAGAGAGAGAGAGAGAGCGAGAGAGCGAGAGAGAGAGAGGGGGGAGGAGGGAGGGAGGAGAGAGGAGAGACAGAGGAGAGAGAGAGAGATTGAGAGAGAGACAGACAGACACAGACACCCAAACACACACACACACACACACACACACACACACACACACACACACACACATACACACATACACACATACACACCACACACATACACACACACACACACACACACACACACATACACACACACACACACACATCATTCATCTGTCTGTCAACTAAACAACTAAACGTACATGTACCTCACTACAACTTCTGGTCACATATGGTCGGTGTGTGTGTGTGTGTTGGGGAGGGGGGGGGGGCGAGGGACTGTATGACTGTATACGCAATAGTTGTACAGTGACTGTGTGAATGAATGATGTCTTTGTCTGCTTAATCTGCTTTGGTTTTGTCTTTTTTTCCCCCTGGGATTTCTTGAATACCATTGATGTAGCAGATAATTGTTCGTATAGTTTCTGCTCTTCTCTCTGTCTCTGTCTCACACAGTCCCTATGTCTCTGTCTCTGTGTCTGTCTTTCTGTCTGTCTCTCACTTTCTCTGTTTGTATCTTCTCTCTCTCACTCTCGTTCTCAATCTCTCACTCACTCACTCTCTCTCTCTCGCTTTCTCTGTATCTTTTCTCTCCACCCTCTCTGTGTGTATATATCTCTCATTCTGTCTCTTCTCTCTGTCTGTCTGTCTGTCTGTCTGTCCGTCTGTCTCTCATGCATCTCTCTCATGCATCTCTCTCATACATCTCTCTCTCTCTCTCTCCTCCATCTATCTATCTATCTATCTATCTATCTATCTATCTATCTATCTATCTATCTATCTATCTGTCTGTCTATCTATCTATCTCAGTCTATATCTCTCGTTCTTTCTGCCTGTCTCTGTCTGTCTCTGGCTCTCTGTCTCTGTCTCTCTCTCTCTGTCCATTTATCTCTCACTTACTTATTTTTTCACTTTCTCACCTTCTCTCTTTCTCTCTCCCTCTCTCTGTCTCTGTCTCTGCTTCTCTCTCTCTCTCTGTCTCTGTCTCTGTTTCTCTCTCTCTCTCTCTCACGCCTACAGTATCTTTCTCTTCCTCCCTCTCTCATTTATGTCTGTATATTTCTCCCTCCCCCCTTTCTCTCCCCCCTCTCTCTCTCCCCTCTCTCTGTCTGATTATCTGTCTCTATGTCTCTGTCTGTTTTTCTCTCTCCCTCTTTCTCTCTGTCTCCCTCCCCCCTCTCTCTCTCCCTCTCCCTCTTTCTCTCTCTCTCTCCTTTCTATCTGTCTGTCTCTGTCTCTCTCTGTCTCTGTCTCTCTCTGTCCATCTCTGTGTCTATCCCCCGCCCCCCACCTTTCTCTTTCTCTAGTGAAAGAACGGTAGAGCGAACATTGATGAGTTTGAAATTCACAGGAAGATGTTTCCTGCCTTGTAATGACGGGACGCTCAGTCATTCAGTCTTTCATTCATCCATTTATTTAGTCCACCGTTCACTTATTTATGCATTTATCCATTCAATCTTTTGTTCTTCCCTCCTTCCTTTCTTTCTTCCTTTCTTATTTCCTTCATTTATTTATTCGTTTATTCATCTGCATTTTCATTCATATTTTCATTCATCCATGGGCTCATTCATTCACGCATTTATGTATTCAATTATCAAATCATATATAGATTCATTCACTCATTTGTTCGTTCATTTGTTCATTCATAGCTTATTTATTTGTTCATATGTTGATTGATTAATTAATTCATTCATTTCTTTGTTCATTCATTCAGTCAGTCAGTCAGCCAGTCATTCTTTTGCTCATTCATTCATTTATTTATTCATTCATAAGGATTCGATCGTTCCTTCATTGTGTTTTTGTTGTTTGATTTGTTGTTGTTGTTGATATCTTTTTTCTTTTAATGTCTTTTTGCTGCTTTCCTTTTCTATTTCTTTTGTTGTTTTTTTCCTCGTTTGTTCTGTCTTTCCTTTTTTTTTTTTTTTTTTTTTCGATTTCTTTGGATTTTTTTTCTTTCGTTCCTCTTTTACTTTGTTTCATTCTGTCTTTTCTCTCCCCACCCCCCTTTCTTTGAAATCGTTTGTCCATTTTTATTCTTTTACTTTATCTTCTCTCTGTCTCTCTCTCTCTCTCTGTTCCTGTCTCCTGCTCTCTCTCTCTCTCTCTGTCTCTCTCTCTCTCCCCCATCTCCTGCTCTCTCTCTCTCTTTCGCTTTCCCTCCCTCCCTCTCTCTCTTTCTCTCTCTGTCTCTCTCTCTCTCGCTCTTTCTTATTTTCTCTCTTTCTGTATTCTTATACGTCTGTGTTGTTTTCTTTCTCTTTCTTTTCCTCTTTCTTCTTTACTTTTCTTTCTTTCCTTTTCATTTCCTCTCTCCCGTTCTTTCTTTTTTCTTTCTTCTTTTATTTTCTTGTTTTTCCCCGTTCTCTCTCTCTCTCTCTCTCTCTCTGTTTCTCGTCTTCTTCTTCTTCTTCTTCTTCTTCTTCTTCTTCTTCTCTCTCTCTCTCTCACTCTCTACCTGTTTTTCTTTATTCTTCTATTCCATCTTTCCTTCCCTTAGACTGTTTTGTTCCTTATCATTCTTTTTTTTTTCTCATTTTATTTCCTTCTCTCTCTCTCTGTCTGTCTCTCTCTGTCTGTTTCTCTCTGTCTGTCTGTCTGTCTGTTCGTCTGTCTGTCTGTCTGTCTCTCTCTGTTCTATCTATCTATCTATCTATCTATCTCTCTTATTCCTTCATTTTTCCTTTATTTTGTTCTGTCTCACTACATCTATTTGAATACGATCAGATAAGCGTGACAGGCAAGGACAGGAACTGTTGAACTCCCAGCAGTGGTGCAAAGTCTCCACTGGTGGGTGGCTTCCTGGCGGCTTGGCACTTTTGGCTCCCCTGGACTTCCTGGCTGAACGAACTTAAGGTTGGTGGTTTATTTGTGGAGGCAGACAGGGCGGTGTGGGTTTAACTCCATTGAGGCGGCACAGACGTTAGGACAGAAAGAAGGGGGGGGGGGGGAGGGAGAAAAAAAGAAAAAGAAAGAAAGTCGCCGTGATGTAGTAGTAGCGCAAAGGATTATTGACTGGAAGGTTGTAGGTTCGAATCCCCATCAGTCCCTACAAAAATCATTGTGGGATTCTTTTTGGCTCTAAAACGATTCCTACCCAGAGGTGGGCTTGCTATGGGTTCATTGGGAAGACTGGGACCACACAGTCGAGTCTTATCCACTTCATGGATATGTCATATCATTGAAGGTATTGCTCAAATCGTCTGACCTGCATCTGGCAGGTGTCTGTATCTCTCGGGTCAGGTTGATGCCAGGAGATATTACGATAGCAAACGTAGAGTACAGCCCTGTCACAGTCTCAATCCTAGATGGAACTAATTTGTTACCCATTCTCACAAATGGCACAATAAGTCTCAGTTTAGGCACTTTTAGGTTTTGGTATCACTATAAAGTTTAGAATCTCAGCTTTCAAATGGTACTAAAGTTGAGTTTCAGGCTACAGAAACAAAAACGTTATGGGCTTTCAAAGATGAGAGGGGTCAAGTCAGCCATTTTGAGAAAAACAGTGTTTAAGAGAATAGGTATGAATTGAAAGGGTGTGGTCAGAAACTCCTTAGCAACAAACATCAAATATCAACCAAATCAGCTGAAATTCCATACTTCCCTTGTTTACTTAATTGTCCATCCATCCAAAACAACAAAAAGAAAAAATAAACTTAAGAAAAGCGTACTTTAATCACCAAAATATTACGGAACTTGTGAATATTTTGAAAGGATGATAGTAGCACTTACCACACATTAAAACACAAAAAAATGATAGTTATCGATTGAATTTGACTTTATTGTGTTAGGACATGGTGTAAAAGTGGTTATAGGGCATGAAAATGCAGAAAACTCAAAATTGACAAACGTGTCCCTGTTCAGTTTTCGGCCCACAGCAGCAAAAGGCCTCTCCAACTTATTGTACCTTTTTTCAGAACGGGTCACAATTAGTGTCATGATTGTGGCCCCCCTCCTCTCCCTTCTCCTTACTGCACCATAAAAACTGTGCCAGCTTCTCAAGCCATTAAATTGGCGTAGAAAATGTGACAGAAAAACAAATCAAAACAGTGAACACAAAGGAATTTTCCCTAAGCACGATGATCCTGAAAGAAAAAGCATGACAAGCGATGTTTCGTCACATAGTGAAGCAGGAAATCTCTTCCTGTCTGTTCATCCTTCTCTGTCATTTTCTAGTCCAGTCATTACAGTTTAGTCCAACCTTATCATTTAGGGACAAAGAAAGTGAAAGAGAAACTTCAAACTTCAAAACACTTTTGTCATAGATAGTTGCATTAAATCCCACTGGACCTTGTCTTACAGTTCATCCTAGCTATTTTGTGCGTACCGTATATAAGCTCACAAGCATAAATACGAAAATCAAACATGAAAACGAAGCAAAAAAATAGAATAGAAATAGACGCTATAAGAACTTCTTCTCTTCTTCTTCTTCTTCTTTCTTCTTCTTCTTCTTCTTCTTTTCTTCTTCTTCTTCTTCTTCTTCTTCTTCTTCTTCTTCTTCTTCTTCTTCTTCTTCTTCTTCTTCTTCTTCTTCTTCTTCTTCTTCTTTCTTCTTCTTCTTCTTCTTCTTCTTCTTCTTCTTCTTCTTCTTCTTCTTCTTCTTCTTCTTCTTCTTCTTCTTCTTCTTCTTCTTTATTTCTTTTTTCTTCTTTATCTTCTTTATCTTCTTTATTTTCTTCTTTATCTTCTTCTTTATCTTCTTGTTGTTGTTTTGTTCTTCTTGTTCTTCTTCTTGTTCTTCTTGTTCTTCATCTTCATCATCTTCTTCTTGTTCTTCTTCTTGTTCTTCTTCTTGTTCTTCTTGTTCTTCTTGTTCTTCTTCTTCTTCTTCTTCTTGTTCT
>JAPXFY010000031.1:15678308-15680808 GCA_030674185.1 Monoplex corrugatus | reverse complement strand
TGCTAACGGGGCACACATCATCTGTAGGGAATTTAATCCTTATGAAGTTCACTTTTTTCGTTCCTCCTTGCCCAGATCCAGCTTGAGCTCCTTTCTGCTGCCTCTGCCATCGCTTTAAGGGCTCTAGTCCTCTTCTTCCCAGAAATGGCGAGTTGTTTCATGAGATCATAAGCGGAGGTGCCCACAAACCCTCTTGCCCCGACCTCTATGGCGAAGATTTTGACCCGCAGACCTGCTTTCTTCAGGGTGCTGGCAAGACCGGCGTATTTTTCGGTCTTGTAGATATGTGCTTCTTCCATTCTGCTTTCGTATGGCACAGTGAGTTCTATCAGAATCACTTGTTTCGAGGAGTCAGAGTGGAGAGCGATGTCTGGTCTCATGCCTGTCTTGCTGATGACATCTGGGTAATTTCTCCACTCTGGGAGGTCTGCTGTACACTCCCAGTCGACTGCTCCATCCAGAAGACCCTTTGGCAATGTGCTGGTTGTCATAGCACTTTCGGGCCAGACCTGTTTCCCTCCTGCTTTGTAGAACGTTGTCATAGCAATTGGTGCGTTTGGGGTCATGGTTTTTTCGCTAACCACATCTGTGATCACTTTCAGAACTTGGTTGTGCCTCCATGTATACCTTCCTTGGGCTAGCGCTACTTTGCAAGAGCTTAGGACATGTTCCACTGTTTGTTTCTTCTGACAGAGCGGACATGCTGGGTCGTCTGATTTCCCCCATTTCACTAAGTTTGCATTCGAGGGGAGCAGGTCATATACAGATCTGAGGAGGAAGCTTATCCTTAGAGGAGCCATGTGCCACATATCGTTCCAGCTGAGACTTCTTTGGAGTGCACTGTCCCATGTTGTCCATTGCCCCTGTTGACCTTGCTGGACTGCCTTCTGCACTCTTTTGACATCTTCTTCTTCCTTCAACTCCTGTATGATCATGTCTCTTTTTTCCTTCCCTTTGGCTTTGGACCACCACTGCATTTTTGTTGCTCCCAGTCCCTGTCTGTTGGTTTGCGTGTGTCCAATTATTTCTTTGATGCTGTGGTTTCTCTTGGCATTGTTTACAGCCTCTTGGACTTTCCACTTTCTGCCAGTTCTCAGCTTTGGATGAACTGATCTCACGATATTGTCTTCCGATTCCTCCAGCATGCTCAACAGTCTTGCTTTTCCAACTTTGTATTCCTCCACTATGGATTTGAGAGGTAGCTTCAGCATTGCTTGACGACAGTAGAATGCAACATCAGTGAGACCAGGTGGGACACCGAGCCATTTTCTTGTGTATTTGTTGATTTTGGCTTCCATTGCTTCGACTGTGCTGGTGCAAATGTCATAGATTAGCAGTGGCCACAGCAGCTTTGGTATCAGCATGAACTGTAGACACCAGACTTTGTATTTGCCTGGCAGTCCGCAGCTATCTATTTTCTTCAGGCCTTCTTCTGCTGTTTGCTTGGTTTCACATCCCCTTTGTGTGTCTTTCAGGGAGTCATCATACCATCTTCCGAGACTTTTTACTGGCTCTTCTGTGACAGTGGGGATGGCTTGGTTGGCTACCATGAATTTGACTGAATCTGCCACTTTTCCTTTTCGCAGTGAGAGACTTCGGGATTTCTTAGGTTTGAACCTCATTCTTGAAGAGGTCACCAGCTCATCCAGCTGCTTTAAGATTTGGTGTGTCTCTTCCTCATCCGTGGACAAGACTGTTGTGTCATCCATGAAAGCTTTCAGAGGAGGCATCTGGTATCCATCTCCCAGATTCACTGGACCTGAACTCTTCATTGCAGCTTTCAAGATGACTTCCATTGCCAACACGAACAGTATGGGAGAGATTGCACAGCCCATTGCAATGCCCACCTCTAGGTCTATCCAGTCCGTGGTGTATTCTTTGGTAGAGAACCGCATTGAGAACCCTTGGAAATACTTCCTCAGCATTGTTCGGATGTTTTCTGGGATGTGATACATTTCAAGAGCCAGCTGGATCATATCGTGTGGAACTGATCCATATGCATTCGCCAGATCAAGCCAAACTACGTCAATGTTTCTCTTCTCTGTTCTTGCTTTTTGGATGGCATCCCAAATCAACGTGGCATGTTCCAAGCATCCAGGCATTCCTGGTATGCCTCCCTTTTGGACTGACATATCCAGATACTTGTTTTCAGTCAGGTATTTTGTCAATCTTGCTGCCATAACAGAGAAGAAGATTTTCCCCTCGACGTTCAGAAGTGATATTGGCCTGAACTGATTGATGCTGCTGGAGTTCTGCTCCTTCGGAATGTACACTCCTTCAGCTCTCATCCATTGGTCGCTGATCTTCTGGTTCCTCCATGCTGATCGAATCATCTTGTGGAGCCACTCGAGCACTTTTGGGCATTTCTTGTAGAGCAGGTATGGTATTCCGTTTGGTCCAGGTGCTGACTTGGCTCTGGCTTTCTTTACTACGTTCTTCACTTCATCCAGTGTTGGTGGTTTGTTATTGAATTTTCCTTCTGGCGCTGCAGGCCAAACCA
>JAPXFY010000031.1:15660808-15663308 GCA_030674185.1 Monoplex corrugatus | reverse complement strand
TCAAATAACTTGCCTATTTTCAAATTGCTTGGTGAAGTGTTAAATTACAAACAGGTCGTAAAATTCCTGGGAGTTTACATCACGTCCAAATTAAGCTGGAATGTCCATTTTGATTATATTTTAACAAAAGCGCGAAAAACCTTAAATTTTCTAAAGATAATAAGCAAATTACCCTGGGGAATGGATACAAATGTACTGATTCATCTGTCAACAGCGCTGGTCAGGTCTAAATTATCCTACGCGCAAGAAGTTTTCTTCAATGCACCCAAATATTTACTAAAAAAGATTCAGAGCTTGGACTGCAAAAGTCTTAAAATTGCACTAGGTGTACCAACTCATGCTTCTACTCTGGAAACGTACAAAGTTGCTGGAATTCTACCTTTAAACAACCATCGTGAGTTAGCTACAGCAAAGTTTGCAATTAGAACTACTTCACAAGTGGATAATTTTGTGAGCAAAGAAATTAAGATCAGGTCTGATACTGACTTTCCAAAACGAGCAAAAAACATTTCATCACAAATTACAGCCGCAACTTACATATCTGGCCTGATCAAACAGTCCAACATAACAATGGATGAAATTGCTGAGAAACCAACGATAACGCCTATCCCTACATGGGAAATGCTAAATGCCACATTTGATCTCGATTATGCAAAAGTTAAAAAAGATGATAATGTCAACATTACGCTATCCACAGCTTGTGAACACATCGATGAAAAGTACAGTACCCACCTCCACATTTTTACCGATGGGTCAGTCTTAGCAAACCAGAGCGCTGGAGCAGCCTTTTATGTTCCAAAATTTAACATTAAAAAGTCTTTTTTCATTGGGCAAATGTATCTATATATACAGCAGAATTGGTCGCTGTTGTTCAAGCGTTGCATTATTTAATAAGCCTTCGGCCTGTGTCATTCAAAGTAGTTCTCTTTGTTGATTCAAAATCTGTATTATATGCCTTACAGTCTTTTGATACAGACACAAGACCTGACTTAATTATTGAGGCAAATCATCTAATACATTATTTAAAGATAAATGGTTCGGAAATCAATTTATGCTGGGTGCCTTCTCATGTTGGTCTTCATGGCAACAACGTAGTTGACAGAGCAGCTAAATCCGGTGCCCTCCATTCTGAAAATTCCATAGAATTACATGTTAACACCTCGGTAAAAGAAGCTTACAACTCGCTAGAATTAGCATCATGGATTCGATTTCATGAACATTTAAATGAAAAATTTGTGTCTCAAAAAAGAATCAAACTTTCAGTTCAAAATATCTGTAAAAATTTGCAGTATTCCTCGTTATATCATTTGAGATTAATTGTTATGACATATTTTCGCATTCAACTGAACGCTTTGAAAACAAAATATTGTAACAACGTTTTATGTATTTGTGGCGAACAATTCACATTGTATCACTGTTTGTTTTACTGCAGAAAGCTTCGTTCCTTTTTACCAAAGACGTTTACACAAGGAAACTATCTTGAAACGCATTTTAAAGAAGTTGTATCGGATCAAGTTTTGTTAGTTAAAATTTCAGAATCATTGGTTCACAGTCCTGTTAATGCGTTACTTTAAGATTATTATTATAATTATGATTATTTTTGTTTTGTTTTGTTTTGTTTTTATGACGATTTTTCTTTTACATTATTGATGTTAGCGTTGTTCTAGTTTCATTTCTCTGTTCATCCATATCCTTTTTCTTAAGACCTTGCCGCTTCCTTTTAATTTTTTTTACGTCCCTTACTCTGTTCCCCTCTCCCCTCCACCCCCCCCCCCCCTTATTTCATCCTCCATGCCATTTTTCCCCGTCTAATATCACTTATAGTGAAAAGACGTTAAATCAAGCAACGAACGAACATATATATATATATATATATGTGTGTGTGTGTGTGTGTGTGTGTGTGTGTGTGTGTGTGTGTGTGTGTGTGTGTGTGTGTGTGTGTTGTGTAAATCTCTCTCTCTCTCTCTCTCTCTCTCTCTCTCTCTATATATATATATATATATATATATATGTATATATATATATTATTATTATTATTCTTATTATATATATATATTATTATTATTATTATTATTATATATATATATTATTATTATTATTCTTATTATATATATATATATTATTATTATTATTATTATTATATATATATATATATGCATAGGAACTTTGATGTTAAAAAGAAAGGGAGAGTAAGAGGAGATATAAAACCCTTTTTATTCTTGTCCCCTACCAGGGCCCTTTCATGTTTAACTGTCTGGGCCATGGCTATTTCTGTTTTATTTCCAGTTGAGGGCTTGTGGACTCTCTCTCTGTCTCTCTCTCTCGCTGTCTCTCTCTCTCTTGCTCTCTCTCTCTCTATCTCTCTTTCTCTAGCTCTCTCTCTCTCTCACTCTCTCTCTTGCTCTCTCTGTGTCTCTCTTTCTCTAGCTCTCTCTCTCTCTCTCACTCACTCTCTCTCTCTTGCTCTCTCTCTCTCTTTCTCTAGATCTCTCTCTCTCTC
>JAPXFY010000031.1:15638308-15648308 GCA_030674185.1 Monoplex corrugatus | reverse complement strand
AAACGAAACTAAACAAAAACTAACCCAAACGAAACCCAAACCAAACCAAGCTAAGCTAAACTGAATTAACATAAAGAAACCTACCCTACCTACCCTAACCCTAAACCTAACCCTAACCCTAACCCTAACCCTAACCCTAACGAAACTAAACAAAAATTAACCCAAACGAAACCCAAACCAAACTAAGCTAAGCTAAACTGAACTAATATAAAGAAACCTACCCTACCTACCCTAACCGCAACCCTAACCCTAACCCTAACCCAAACTAAACCCAAACCAAGCTAAACTAAACTGAACTAACATAAAGAAACCTACCCTACCTACCCTAACCCTAACCCCAACCATAATCCTAACCTTAACCCTAAACCTAACCCTAACCCTAACCCTAACCCTAACCCTTAACCATAACCCTAACCCTAACCCTAACCCTAACTAACCCTAACCCAAACCCTAACCCTAACCCTAACCCTAACCCTAACCCAAACCCTAACGCAACCCTAACCCTAAGCCTAACTCTAACCCTAACCCTAACCCTAACCCTAACTAAACAAAAACTAACCCAAACGAAACCCAAACCAAACTAAGCTAAGCTAAACTGAACTAACATAAAGAAACGTACCCTACCTACCCTAAACCTAACCCTAACCCTAACCCTAACCCCAACCCTAACACTAACGAAACCGAAACCAAACCAAGCTAAGCTAAACTGAACAAACATAAAGAAACCTACCCTACCTACCCTAACTCTAACCCTAACCCTAACCCTAACCCTAACCCTAACCCTAAACCTAACCCTAACCCTAACCCTAACCCTAACTAAACAAAAACTAACCCAAACGAAACCCAAACCAAACCAAGCTAAGCTAAATTGAACTAACATAAAGAAACATACCCTAACCTTATCACTAACCCTAACCCTAACGAAACCCAAACCAAACCAAGCTAAGCTAAACTGAACTAACATAAAGAAAACATACCCTACCTACCCTAACCCTAACCCTAACCCTAACCCTAACCCTAAACCTAACCCTAACCCTAACCCAAACCCTAACCTTAACCCTAAAACTAACCTTAACCCTAACTAAACAAAAACTAACCTAAACGAAACTCAAACCAAACCAAGCTAAGCTAAACTGAATTATCATAAAGAAACATACCCTAACCCTAACCCTAAACCTAACCCTAACGAAACCCAAACCAAACCAAGCTAACCTAAACTGAACTAACATAAAGAAACCTACCCTACATACACTAACCCTAACCCTAACCCTAACCCTAAACTTAACTTTAACCCTAACCCTAACCCTAACCCTAACCCTAACCCTAACCCTAACTAAACAAAAACTAACCCAAACGAAACCCAAAACAAACCACGCTAAGCTAAACTGAACTAACATAAAGAAACCTACCCTACCTACCCCAACCCTAACCCTAACCCTAACCCTAACGAAACCCAAACCAAACCAAGCTAAGCTAAACTGAACTAACATAAAGAAACCTACCCTACCTAGCCTAATCCTAACCCTAAACCTAACACTAACCCTCAACATATCCCTAACCCTAACCCTAACCCTAAACCTAACCCTAACCCAAACCAAACCAAACTAAGCTAATCTGAACTAACATAAAGAAACCTACACTACCTACCCTAACACTAACCCTAACCCTAACCCGAACGAATCCCAAACCAAACCAAGCAAAGCTAAACTGAACTAACATAAAGAAAAATACCCTACCTACCCTAACCCTAACCCTAACCCTAACTAAATAAAAACCAACCCAAACCAAACCCAAACCAAACCCAAACCAAACCAAGCAAAGCTAAACTGAACTAATATAAAGAAACCTACCCTACCTACCCTAACCCTAACCCTAACCCTTACCCTAAACCTAACCCTAACCCTAACACTAACCCTAACCCCAACCCCAACCCTAACCTTAACCATAACCCTAACTCTAACAAAACCCAAACCAAACCAAGCTAAGCTAAACTGAACTAAAATAAAGAAACCTACCCTACCTACCCTAACCTTAACCCTAACTCTAACCCTAACCCTAACCCTAACCCTAAACCTAACCCTAACCCTAACTAAACAAAAACTAACCCAAACGAATCCCAAACCAAACCAAATTAAGCTAAACTGAACTAACATAAAGAAACCTAACCTACCTACCCTAACCCTAACCCTAACATAACCCACCCTAACCCTAACTCTAACCCTAACCTACCCTAACACTAAACCCTAACCCTAACCCTAACCCTAGCCCTAACCCTATCCCTAACCCTAACGAAACCCAAACCAACCAAAGTAAGCTAAACTGAACTAAAATAAAGAAACCTACCTACTACCCTAACCTTAACCCTAACCCTAACCATAACCCTAACCATAACCCAAACACTAACCTAACCCTAACCCTAACGTTAACCTTAACCCTAACGAAACCAAAACCAAACCAAGCTAAGCTAAACTGAACTAACATAAAGAAACCTACCCTACCTAACCTCACCCTAACCCTAACCTAACATAACCCTAACCCTAACCCAAACTAAACCCAAACCAACCAAGCTAAGCTAACTGAACTAACATAAAGAAATCTACCCTACCTCCCTAACCCTAACCCTAACCTAACCCTAACCCTAACCCTACACTAGCCCTAACCCTAACCCTAACCCACCGTTCGCTAAAGGAAAAACCAAACCAAACCGAAGCAAGTAAAGCAAAGCAAACCAAACGAAACTAAACAAAAACTAACCCAAACGAAACCCAAACCAAACCAAGCTAACTAACTGAATTAACAAAAAAAACCTACCTACCTACCCTAACCCTAAACCTAACCTAACCCTAACCCTAACCCTAACGAAACTAAACAAAAATTAACCCAAACGAAACCCAAACCAAACTAAGCTAAGCAAAACTGAACTAATATAAGAAACCTACCCTACCTACCCTAACCGCACCCTAACCCTAACCCTAACCCAAACTAAACCCAAACCAAGCTAAGCTAAACTGAACTAACATAAAGAAACCTACCCTACCTACCCTAACCCTAACCCCAACATAATCCTAACCTTAACCTAAACCTAACCCTAACCTAACCCTAACCAACCCTAACCCTAACTCCTAACCTTAACCCTAACCTAACCCTAACCCTAACCCTAACCCTAACCACCCTAACCCTAACCTAACCTAACCCTAACCCTAACCCTAACCCTAACTAAACTAACCCATAACCCAAACCCTAAGCCTCTAAAACCTAACCCTAACCTAACTAACCATCCAAACGAAACACAAACCAAACCAACCGAAGTTAAACTGAACTAACAAAAGAAACCTACCCTACCTATCCTAACCTAACCCTAACCATAGCCAAACACTAACCCTAACCCTAACCCTAACCCTAACCCTAACCCTAACCCTAACCCTAACCCTAACCCTAACCCTAACCCTAACCCTAACCCTACCCAAACCCTAACCCTAACCTAACCTAACCTAAACCTAACCTAACCCTAAACCTAACCCAAACGAACCAAACCAAAACCAAGCTAAGCTAAACTGAACTAACATAAAGAAACCTACCCTACCAACCCTAACCCTAACACAACCTAACCTAACCTAACCCTAACCCTAACTACAACCTAACCCTAACCCTAACACTACCCTAGCTAAACAAAAACTAACCCAAACGAAACCAAACCAAACCAAGCTAAGCTAACTGAAATAACATAAAGAAACCTACCCTACCTACACTAACCCTAACCTAACCCTAACCTAACCCCAACCCGTACCTAACCCTAACATAACCTAACCATAACCATAACTTAACGAACCCAAACCAAACCAAGTAAGATAACTAACTAACATAAGAACCTACATACCTACCCTAACCCTAACCCTAACCCTAACGCTAACCCTAACCCTAACCCTAACCCTAACCCTAACCCAAACGAAACCCAAACCAAACCAAGCTAAGCTAAACTGAACTACATAAAGAACCTACTCAACTACCTAACCCTAACCTAACTCTAACCCTAACCCCAACCTGAACACTAACCCTACACCTAACCCTAACCCTAACCTAACCCTAACCTAACCCTAACCTAACCGTAACCCTAACCCTAACCCAAACGAAACTCAAACCAAACCAAGCTAAGCTAAACTGAACAAACATAAAGAAACCTACCCTACCTACCTTAAACAAAAAACCCTAACCCTAACAATACGTAGCCCTAACCCTAAGCTAACCTAACCCTAACCCAAAGCTACCTAACCTAACCCTAACACTAACCCTAACCTGAACCTACCCTAACCCAAACCCTAACCCAAACCCTAACCCTGACCATAACCTTAACCCTAACCCTAACCTAACCAAACGAACCCAAACCAAACCAAGCTAATCTGACAGAACTAACATGAAGAACTACCCTATTACCCCAAACCATAACCTAACCCTAACCCTACCTACCCTAACCCTAATCTAACCCTAACCTACCTAACCTTAGCCCTAACCCTAACCCTAACCCTAACCCTAACCCACCCCAACCTAACCCTAACCCTAACCTAACCCTAACCCTAACTAACCCTAACCCTAACGAAACCCAAACAAAACCAAGCTAAGCTAAACTGAACTAACATAAAGAAACTATACCTACCCTAACACTTACCCTAACCACTAACCCAAACCCTAACCCTAACCCTAACCTTAACCCTAACCAACTAACCAAACAAACCAAACCACAAGCTAAGCTAAACTAACTAACATTAAAAACCAAACCTACCTAACCCTAACCCTAATTACCTAACCCTAACCTAACCCTAACCCTAACCCTAACCCTAACCCTAATCCTAACCATAACCAAACAAAACAACTCAAACAAAACCAAGCTAAGCTAAACTGAACTAACATAAAGAAAACCTAACCTACCCTACCTAACCCTAACCCTAACCCTAACCCACCCTACCAACACTAACCCTAACCAACTAATTCCTAACCCTAACCCTACCCTAACAACAACCCAAACCAACCAAGACTAAGCTAACAGAAACTAACATAAAGAAACCTACCTACCTACCTAACCTAACCCTAACCTAACCATTAACCTACCCTAACCTAACCCTAACCTAACCTATACCCTAACCCTAACCCTAACCCTAACCCTAACCATAACCACTAACCATAAACCAATAAACCTAACCCTAACCCTAACCCAAACCAAACCCAAACCAAACCAAGCTAAGCTAAACTGAACTAACATAAAGAAACCTACCTTACCCACCCTAACCCTAACCCTAAACGAAACGAAACTCAAACCAAACCAAGCTAAGCTAAACTGAACTAACATAAAGAAACCTACCCTACTTACCCTAACCTTAACTCTAACCCTAACCCTAACCCTAACCCTAATCCTAACCCTAACCCTTAACCCTAATCCTAACCCTAACCCGAACCCTAACCCCGAACCCTAACCCCAACCCTAACCCTAACCCTAACCCTAACTAAACAAAAACTAACCCAAACGAAACCCAAACAGAACCAAGCTATGCTAAACTGAACAAAAATAAAGAAACCTACCCTACATAGCCTAACCCTAACCCTAACCCTAATCCTAACCCTACCCCTACCCCTACACCTAACCCTTACCCTAACCTAACCCTAACCCAAAACCTAACCCTAACCCTAACCCAAACGAAACCCAAACCAAACCAAGCTAAGCTAAACTGAACTAACATAAAGAAACCTACCCTACCTACCCTAACCCTAACTGTAACCCTAACCCTAACCCTAACCCTAACTCTAACCCTAACCTGAACCCTAACCCTAAACCTAACCCTAACCCTAACTAAACAAAAACTAACCCAAACGAAACACAAACCAAACCAAGCTAAGCTAAACTGAACTAACATAAAGAAACCTACCCTAACCATAACCATAACCATAACCATAACGAAACCCAAATCAAACAAAGGTAAGCTAAACTGAACTAACATAAAGAAACCTACCCTACCTAACCCTAACCCTAACCCTAACCCTAACACTAACCCTAAACCTAACCCTAACCCTAAACCTAACCCTAAACCAAACGAAACCCAAACCAAACCAAGCTAAGCTAAAATTAACTAACATAAAGTACAAACCAGAAGAACAAGAAAATCAATGTAAGCGCATCTCCAACAAGACAACACAAAACAAAACAAGCGCAAATTTTCGGCCAACTAGCCTTTGTCAAGCGCGAACGCACGGTCACAGACAAATCACAGACACCAAACAATGGATAATAAAAACGGGACTAAAAACTTCCCTGCCGCCTCGTCCAGTGGGTTAGAGATGGAATGCCCATGTCATCATGAGCAGTAGTAAGAAAAGGGGAGAGGGGAGGCAACTGTGATGTCAAAAGGGAAGTGAGATAAGTTCTGCAATTTTGAGAAGTGGCCATGCTATATCGGTATAGCCCTGTTCTGAAGAAGGCACAGGGCAAGAGCCAAGAGATAAGGGAGTAGATTGTGCCCGGTGCCAAGAATCTGGTAGGCGTGGGAACAGGAAGAGACATGAAACGGCATGTCTGAATTTTGTTACTCATGGTTTGTCGTTAAGACCATGTGGTTTGCGTGTTCCAAGTTTATTTATGAGGTGGGATTCTCTGTCTTTCCTGTCTGTGGTGCTGTTATTGTGTAGAAGCCACAGACCTTTCACTCGGATGTCATTGATTGAGTGGTCTGATTGGTTGAAGTGATTGGGGATAGTTTTATCCCTTTGGTGGCGGATATCAGCCAAGTGTTCTTTGAAACGTGTGTCAAGAGTGCGTCCAGTTTCACCAATATACAATTGGGAACATTTAGAGCAGCTGATCAAGTAGACAATGTTATAAGTTTGACAGTTGAAATGTTTTGTAATTCTCATATGAGATTTGGGGCCTTTGACTGTGGTGGCTGAGCACAAGAAAGGACAAGTCTTGCATTTAGGTTTGTTGCATGGAGAGGTTCCTGGAGGTTGGCTGACTGGTTTGCTGAGATTCGAATGCACCAGCAAGTCGCGGAGATTGGTGTCTCTCTTGTAGACGAGCAAAGGGCGCTTGTCAAAGGTTTCACCTGTAGTGGGACTGGATCGCAAAATGTTCCAGTTGGACAAGATGATCCTTTTTATGAGGTGCATGGACGGGTGGTAAACTAGATTGAGGACTGGCCGATCCTCTGTGACAGCTTTGGGCTTTGAATGGAGGGCATTTGGCCGAGAGACAGAGCTGACTTTTTTCCGGGCTTCATTGATGACCTCGGGTGGGTAATGTCTGCGCAGGAAAAATCTAGTCATTTCAACTGTTTTGTCCTGAAAATTGTCTTCGTCTGAGCAGAGGCGTCGTAGTCTCAAGAACTGCGAGTAGGGAATGCTGTTTCTGGTGTTGGAAGTGTGAGATGATTGGTAGTCCAGGTAGGAATGTGAATCTGTAGGTTTGTAGTGGACTGTAGTGACTAGTTGTTCAGATTGAAGGGAAACTTCGATATCCAGGAAGCTTATGGATGTGTTTGAAATTTCATATGTGAACTTGATGGATGGGTGAAACGTTTGAACGTAGTGGATGAATTGTAAAAGTTGGTCATGATCGAGGGATGTCATGCCAATGCAATCGTCTATGTATCTTTTGTATAATTCAGGTTTGGGTTTCTTGTATTGTTGTAGGATATGTTCCTCCAAATATCCCATGAATAAGCAGGCATAGCTGGGGCCCATCTTAGTACCCATGGCGACTCCGCTAACTTGCCAGAACGTCTCATCTCCGAACGAAAATGTGTTCATGGTGAGAACCAGTTCGGCAAGTCGGACAAGGGTTGAAGTGGACAATGTTTGGTCACGTCGTTTGTCCAGAAAATGTTGGAGAGCTTTTAACCCGTCGGAGTGGGGTATGCTGGTGTACAGAGAGGTCACATCCAAAGTGAACAGGTATTGGGGTTTGAAGGTGTGGTCTTCATTTAATATTTGAATCAGATCCAATGTATGGTTAGTGTCTTTGATGAAGGTAGGCAAAGCCTGGACTATAGGTTGCAAAATGTGGTCAAGAAACTGAGAAATGTTTTCAGTGGGGCAGTTGCAAGCTGACACGATAGGACGGCCAGGATTGTTGGCTTTATGTATTTTGGGAAGTAAATAAAAAAGTGATTGGACTGGAAGTTGTTTGATGAGTAGTCTGGCAGTGGGGGGCAGCTGCTTAGAGGTTATGAGATTGTTGATAAGTTTGGATATCTTGGCATGATTGGTCATGTGGGCAGGTTGGTCCAACTTTTTGTAGAAGGCGTGATGGTGGAGTTGTTTCTGGGCTTCCTTGATATACAGATGTCTGTCCCAGACTACAATTGCACCCCCCTTGTCTGCTGGTTTGATGACAATGTCGTCTCTGTTTTTGAGGGAGTGTAGTGCGTCCCTTTCTTCTTTGGAGATGTTGGAATGTTTCTTGGGTCGCATGTTGAGACAGTCTATTTCTTGGTGGCATTTGTTGATGTAATGTTCAACTTCGGGAAAGGTGTTGCGGGGAGGTTCCCGATGAGAAGGCTTATGGAAAAGTTTTGTGAATAAGTCAGCATCAGGATTCAATTTTTGTTTGGGAGGATGTCCCAGTACTGCCATCCAACGTAGGGATCTAAAAAATCGTTGGCAGCTATTGATAGTTTGGTATTTACTGGCGGATGGTTTTAAAGGGACAAATTTGAGGCCCTTTGAAAGGGCTGACACTTCCGCCTCAGAGAGTGGTAAGTTTGAAGGAATGCAATGTACAAGGGGGTGACGTGAAGAGCTAGAGAGGGGGCTGGGTTGCTGATAGGTGTCAAGAACGGTGCAGACGGGTTTGCAGTCTTGTTCAAGTTGGTCAATTTTTTGTCTTTTATGGTTTGCATGTGTTTTTGTAGTGACGCATTGAAATTGATGACGGTGGTTTTAATGAAGAGACTGAGAGTTGGGTTTAGTGTTCTGCTGATTACAGAACTGAAGTATTTCTGAGATTTGTCGGCGATGGACAGTTTGCGTTCTAAGTGTACTATGTGGGTTTTCATGATCTGTTTGCTTGCTTTAAGAAGGATATTTTTAGTGGCCTGCAAAAGTTTTTTATTTTCACTGTCGGAAGGAGTGTGTTTGAGTTGAACCCCTTTCGGGATGAAGTTTCTGCGTAAGCAACAACGCAGAAAGTATAAATGACTGTTTGTTTTTGTTTTGGTGAAACAGATTTTAGAATAGGATACAGCGAGTGAAAAAAGCGGAGGAGGAAGAGATCGGAAACCAGACAGAAGACGGGAATGTAAGTAGGTTGGAAAATGTGACATTCTGTAAGAATCTGAGATAAAAGCAAGAGGATAAAAAAAGGCTAAAACAATTTTAAAATGTAGTAAATAAAAGACTTAGTACAAGACACTTATACAGATAAAACGCAGATAAAACGCAGTAACCTACCCTACCTACCCTAACCCTAACCCTAACCCTAACCCTAACCTTAACCCTAACCCTAACACTAACCCTAACCTAAACAAAACCCAAACGAAACCAAGCTAAGCTTAACTGAACTAACATAAACAAAACCTATCCTACCTACCCTAACCATAACCCTAACCCTAACCCTAACCCTAACCCTAACCCTAACCCGAACCCTAACCCTAACCCTAATCCTAACAATAACCATAACCTAACCCTAACCCTAACCCTTACCTTAACCCTAACCCAAACGAAACTCAAACCAAACCAAACTAAGATAAAATGAACTAACATAAACAAAACCTACCCTACCTACCCTAACCCTAACCCTAATCCTAACCCTAACCATAACCATAACCATAACCCTAACCCTAAGCTAACCCTAACCCTAACCCTAACCCTAACCCTGACCCAACCCCTAACCCTAACCCTAACGCAAACTAAACCCACACCAAACCAAGCTAAGCTAAACAGAACGAACATAAAGAAACCTACCCTACCTACCCTAACCCTAACCCTACCTACCCTAACCCTAACCTTAACCCTAACCCTA
>JAPXFY010000031.1:15628308-15633308 GCA_030674185.1 Monoplex corrugatus | reverse complement strand
GAGTTATTAGCTCCCCGTTTGGCAGCCCTGTCAACTTTATCATTATAACGAAAAGAACTATGAGAAGGTATCCAGCAGAAAGTAATATCAGTGCCTCTTAAAGATAAATTATGAATCAAGTGACTAATTTCCAGAATCATTTCTGATCTTGTTTGTAATTTTGATAATTCAAGAGCCTGAAGTACTGATTTTGAATCCACGCAAAAAAGTGTTTGAAAAATTGTCCTAGGAAAACTTATCATAAAGTTTAAAGCCATTAATATTGCAAAAAGTTCAGCTGTAAAGATAGATTTATCAAGTCCTATGTAGAAAGATTTTTCAATTTTGAGAGCAGGTATTAAAAACGCTGAGCCTGCTTTTCTTTCAATTACTGATCCATCAGTGTAAATTTTCAAATGATCGGAATATAAGTCGTCTATATGACATTTAACCTGACTTGCCAGTAAGTTTACATTGTCTCCTTTTTTTTAAGTTAGTGTGATGTACGTCAAATTGTGCTCTTTGGAGTTCCCAACTGGGTACTGGCGAAAAGGAAGGTCTTATAGATACAGGATCTACGTGTAGATCAATTCCTGAACCTTTCATGACGTCAGATGTGTATGTTGCAAGAGTGACCTGTGAAGATATTGATTTAGCTCTTTTTGGAAAGTCGATATCTGATCTCAGTTTAATTTCTGTTTCAGAGATGTTTTCTACAGTGGTGTGTCTTAACAAAAATTTAGTAGAAGCGACTTTCCTTTGCTCATCAAGTGGCAACAGTTTGATTTCAGTATATGTGCGAAGACAGGAAGCATGCATTGGAAGACCCAGTGCAAGTTTGAAACCTTTACAATCTATGCTCTGCAGTTTTTTCATTAAGTGTTTCGGTGCACTGAAGAAAATTTCTTGGGCATAGGTTAATTTAGATCTAACAAGCGATTTACAAAGATGAACAAGTGTTGATGAATCTTGACCCCATGCCTGTTTGCGAACTATTTTTAAGAAATTTAAACTTTTTTGAGCTTTGGTTAATAAGTATTCAATATGCTGATTCCAAGATAATTTTGCCGTAAGAAAAACTCCTAAGAATTTAATTGACTCATTAAACTGAAGAAGAGTATCTCCCAGTTTGAAAGTGGGAAGATTTACTGGGTTAGCTCCATTATTAAATAAAACTATTTTCGATTTTTCCAGGGATAGATGTAACCCATTTTCTACCACGTATCGTGCTATTTTATCAAGTTCTAATTGGTAGCATTTGCGTGTATAATTAATACAGCGCAAAGGAGTTTTCCTTTTCATATTTACCTGCATCCACATGCATAAATCGTCAGCATATTGAGCTAAAACTACATGCTTAGATACTTTACTGGGTAAGTCATGCATTAATATCATGAAAAGAAGGGGAGCTATAACGGATCCCTGAGGGATACCCATTTGAAGAATTCGTTTCGTGGAATATACATTTTCAATCCTCGTTTGAAATACTCTGTTTTCTAAGAAACACTTAACATAGTCAAAAATGTGACCTGTCAGCCCAATACTTTTAAATTTAAATAACAATCTGGAGTGCCACACTTGATCGTATGCTTTCGTTATATCAAAAAATGTAGCTAAAACACATTGACGTCTTGCAAATTGTTGTTTTATGTTAGTAGTTAGCTTTGTTAGGATTTCTACTGGTGACCTGCCTTTTCGAAATCCTGCCTGATTTACTGGTATTATTTTATTCTTTTCACAATAGTGCATCAGTCTCTTTAAGATTATTTTCTCCATTAGTTTACATACATGTGATGTTAATGCAATTGGCCTGTAGTTTTTCAGATCGGTATTACATTTACCTGATTTTAGTACAGGAACCACTATCGTTTCTTTCCAGTTGTTGGGCATTTTCCCACTATTCCAGCATTTTTGAAATATGTCATGTAGCAAAATTATAAAATTTTCTGGTAAATTTTTCAGCATCTCATTGGAAATTGCATCTAGTCCAACTGACGTTTTTTTACTTGGAAGGGACTGAATGGCATCTTTTAATTCTTGAAGTGTGAGTGATGCATTCATGTAGTGAGTATTATCAGAGGCAGGATCCTTATATACATCTTTCTTTTCTTCTCGTTCCCTATAGTCTCTACTAGAGACAGGAAGTCCTTCTACACGACAGGTCTCAGCAAACACGTCTGCAAAAGCTTCTGCTTTTTCCAGTGAGCTAGGAAAAGGGTTATTTTCTAGCTTTACTGGAATTGATGGCAACTTAATCCCGTTTTTCATTAATTTTAGTTTTTCCCAAATCTTTATCATGTCTTTGTGGTCATTTACTTCACATTTACAAAAAGACGTCCAGTGTTGTTCTTTGGCTTGCTCTATGATTCTGTTACACTTAATGTTGGCACTTTTCATCGCTGTATGATTTTCAGGTGACCTGTTTGCTAAATAGATTTTGTATTTTTCTTTCTTTTCGTTCACTGCCTTTTGACAATCCTCATTCCACCAGACATTTCCATGATGTTTTCCTATTTTCGACACTGTAAGTTTTGGAATTGAAATGTTAGCAGCTCTTAACAGTGAGTTACAGAAAACTTCGTACATGTCGTTTATGTTCATTGCTTCAGATAGATCTGTTCTTGTCTTTTCAAGGATTGCCTTAAAACTGATCCAGTCAGCGTTTTTATAATTAAACTTGGGTAAACTATCTTGTGGCATGGCGTCTATTTTAGTAGTATGGTTTAGGGTAAGACGTATGGGGATGTGATCTGATCCCAACAAGTCATCCTCTGTTTGCCACGTGGCGTTTGGGGCTAGGGATGGTGAGATTAAAGTGAGGTCGATAGCTGTGGGTCTGTGGGTTGGTATATCGGGGATCCGGGTAACGTGTCCGTTGTTAAGTAAATATAAATTGGAATCTACAATATTTTCGATCAACTTGTTGCTTGTTATGTTTGTGCAATACTTTTCCCAAAATGGGGCATGTGCATTAAAATCACCTCCAATTATCCACTTGTCATCCTGATCTTGAAAGTGTCTTAACCATTCAGTGTTCACAGAATCTGGGCCTCTTGGTAAGTATACAGAGGCCATATTCACAACTAACGATGAGGACAATTTTATAATGATTGCACATGATGAAATAAATGCGGTAGATTTAGGTACTGGCGATGTTCGTTCACAATAGTTCAGTCCTTCCCGAATGTATATAGCTGTTTGTACACGGCCACCGTCATTTACAGAGTCACATATTGGTGGATAATAAAAACCGGATATTTTAGGTAATTTGGTTTTGATGGTATTCAGCGACTGTAGAAGCATGACATGGACGTTTTTAGAAGAGAGATAGTTACTCAAATATGAGATGTTTTTAACAATGGAACGAGTGTTCCACTGAAAAATGTTGATATCACTTACTACACACGTCTTCATGAGGAACGGTTGATAAACTTTAGAACAATATGGTAAGTTTAGATAATTCAATATTCATTTAACTTGGAATCAAAAGGTACAAATAGCATAAAAACGAAGTAGGTAAACAAGTAAATAATTAAGTAAAACAATATAGTTGAGAGCTGAACGAAGAGGAACTGAATCTGGGCTGAATCTAAAATGACCAGGGAGAGAAGAAAAATTGAGAGTGGAAGCCGGGTCTTTGTTGATGTCGTTGCCGGTTTGATCTCCTCCTCGGTTTTTCCCAGAAGAGCTGATGGATTTGCCTCCCTAAGTTTCTGGCCAGAACGCTCGCCCCTCTGGTGGTTGGATGGACGTCGTCCTGGCTGACTTGAGTGTGACTGATAGTTTGGAGATTATCATTGTTGACATAGTTGACACTTGCTGCTTTTAGGAGTCGCGCTTTTGTCAGGGCATTAAGCTCTCTTTTTACGTTTAGGTGTTTGTCCCTCACAGGAGCGACCTGACTGACCACTACCTTTGCTTTCGGAAATTGTGTGTTGATGATTTTCACACATATTTCTAGGTTTATGCTGCATTCAGTGGGCTCCTTTGTTTTCAAATCTGTAATCCCCACATGTAGAACAACACAGTCAGGTTCAGGTGTCAGTTCTTCTTTCGATTTTTCAATGGCTGTCTTACAGTCGTCGATGGTACGGATTTTCTCGTTGCCACCTGAAAACCGTAAGAACAGCCCAGTCTCTTTCCATCCACTTTATTTAGGACGGAGTCGTGGATGATAAGGACACGTGGAAGAATATTAGATTTCAATCTGGAATGTGCAGATGATACCGCTGTTTTGACGTCACGGTGAGGTTTTGTAGAGGCGTCTGGTCTTTGTTTGACGTCATTTTTCCTTCCTTTAGGTGTTTTTTCCTGATCTTTCAGTTTTGGAGGTTGTATGTGTGTGTGTGTGTGTTTGTGTGTGTGTGTGTGTTGTGTGTGTGTGTGTGTGTGTGTGTGTGTGTGGTCTCTCTCTCTCTCTGTCTCTCTCTCTCTCTCTCTCTCTCTCTCTCTCTCTTTCTTGTCTCTGTCTCTCTGTCTCTCTCTGTGTCTCTGTCTGTCTGTCTGTCTCTCTCTCTCACTGTGCGTGTGTGTTTGTGTTTGTGTTTGTGTGTGTGTGTGTGTGTGTGTGTGTGTGTGTGTGTGTGTGTGTGTGTGTGTGTGTGTGTGTGGTCTCTCTCTCTCTCTCTCTCTCTCTCTCTCTCTCTCTCTCTCTTGTCTCTGTCTGTGTGTGTGTGTGCGTGTGTGTGTGTGTGTGTGTGTGTGGTCTCTCTCTCTTTTGTCTCTCTCTCTCTGTCTGTCTGTCTGTCTCTATCACTGTCTCTCTCGCTCTCTCTCTCTTTCTGCACGTGTGTGTGTGTATATGTGTGTTTGAGAGAAATGGTCATTTTCTGTGATTAAAAGAGAATAAAAAAAAGATTAAAGGGAGAGAGGGAGGGACACATTTAAGAAAAAAAGAAATCGAGTGTATCACACAAAGGCCCTTGCGTGTAGACATACGCGCTCGCGCGCGCGCGCGCACACACACACACACACAAACACACACACACGCACACACACGCACACACACACACACACACATA
>JAPXFY010000031.1:15610808-15613308 GCA_030674185.1 Monoplex corrugatus | reverse complement strand
AGAAAGTACGTAAGACTTTATCAAACACACACAGGTGAATGGACCAGCAAGGCAGAAAATGATAGGAAGAAATGACAGAAAGCAAAGAAGGAAGAAAGAAACAAAGAGAGTGACAGAAAACGGGACATTTCTAGCACAGAATTTCCAGAAGGTGGGGTTACTATTTATAGTGAAAGAGCCCCACGGAGTGTTCTAAATACTTAACGCTGTATCACTCTAGGATACTGTTTAAACTAGGTAACTGATGACTGGGTCCGAACGGGTCGTGCAGCGCATGGACAACCTTCTCCCACCCATCCCTTTGCTTGGTGAAACGGCTACCATGTGACGTCAGGAGTTGGCAGTTGATTATCCGGAGAGTGGTGAGGCATTGGTGCTCTGGGTCCCATCCAGTTCCTTTTGGTGTTTCTTGATCACTTAGGTCTCTCATTGGACCTACAGAACACTTAATCACTCAAAGATGGTAGCATTCGGTGCCACTGGACCTGTTTTACAGCTAGTCCTTTCTACTCCACTACGCATTAAGCATAAACACATTTGGAAAAGAAAAAGAAGAAAAAAGTCATGGAAAAAAAAAGGGGGCGAGGTGACACGTAAAATTTAACGCCATGATGAAAACATGCACCATGACACACACAATGTCATGGAAGTTATAAAAAATGACTAATATCAAAAGACTGATTTCTGTAGTATATCCCACCCACAGCCCCATCCACCCACCACCCCCGTGGGGATACCGGAAACTAATTCAGTATAAATAGCATCCCCACCTTCTGGAAATTATGTGCTAGAAATATTTCCTGTTTTCTGTCACTCTCTGTGTTTCCCGCTTCTCCTTTACTTTCTGTCGTCTCTTCTTATCATTATCTGCCTTGCTGGTCCATTTATCTGCATCATCGTCATCAGGTGCCCTGCCGCATGGCGTGGCGATCATGAACTTCCATCTGTCTCTATCTCTCGTTGCCCCTAGCATCCCCCCCACCCTCCTCGTCCCCAGACACTCTGCAAGTCCGTCCAGCATTTTCTCCCTGGGTCTACCTGGTGCTCTCTTTCCCTCTAGCTTTCCCGTTGTGACCAGGTGCTCCAAATCCCCCCTTCCTTATAAAATGGCCTATAAATGTTGCCTGTCTTTTCCTAATCTTCCTTATGAGTGATCCACTTGTGTCTGCCTCCATCAAGACCGTCCCGTTTGTTTTCTCTGTTGTCCATGGAACTCTCTTTATCTGCATGCGTTCTATAAAACCTTACATACTTCTTCTTAGAATTGATAATTGTCCTGTGTATTTAAGTGCTTTTTTGCTCTAATGAAATATGACCTGCAGAACCAGTTTCAGATAAATTAGGCCTGCTCATATATACGTGTTTTAGTGTCCTTAGTTATTTTTATATATGTGTAATCGTTTTTTTAAACCTTCTGGTGATAATCTGGACAGAGTAAAGAACGTTAGGGGCATATCCTTAGATTATGTGAAAATGCTTTGTTATGAATACTTAATTTTCTTTTCTAATTTTACCTCCAGGTTCAAATACAGAAAGTGTTGAGATGGTGATAGCCCTGATATGGCTGTGCATAATCGCCTGAGCTTAAAACAGGTAAAGGTAATATAATAAAGTTTAAATACCTGGGAACGGTCATTTCATCAGACGGCAGATGCACACCGAAAATAGTCGCAGAATCGGCCAAGCCAAAACAGCATTCAAGAAGATGACAAGCATTCTTACCAACAAATGCCTATCAATTAACATCAGGAAGAGAGTTCTTGAATGTTATATAGAACCAATACTCTTGTACAGATGTGAGGCATGGACAGTCAACAAGCAAAGCCAGAACAAGATTGAGGCAGCCGAGATGTGGTTTCTAAGAAGAATGTTAAGAGTTCCATGGACAGCAGAGAAAACAAACGAGACAGTCTTGATGGAGGCAGACACAAGTAGATCATTCATAAGGAAGATTAAGAAAAGACAGGCAACATTTATAGGCCATTTTATGAGGAAGGGGGATTTGGAGCACCTGATCACAATGGGAAAGCTGAAGGGAAAAGAGCACCAGGTAAACCCAGGAAGAAAATGCTAGACGGACTTGCAGAGTGGCTGAAGACGAGGAAGGTGGAGGAGATGCTTGGGGCGGCAAGAGATAGAGACAGATGGAAGTCCATGATTGCCAACGCCATGCGGCAGGGCACCTGATGATGATGATGATGATGACTCTTATAACATGGCAATTGATCAGGCGCTTTACAGTGGCATGAGAGACAAAGATAGACACACGCAATGCATATATATATATGGCAGCCCCAAACAACAATAGTAACATAACAATAGTAAGTAGTAAGAAACTCTGGGAGAGTAGGGTAGCAGAAGGTCCTCAAAGGAGAAACCCCCGCCAAGCAAATGTTTCAGTCCTTAACTCCTGACACTCTAAAGGGGCGGGGCTGCATCAAGGTCATGACTCCTGGGATGCCCTTCTGAAGTAACTACAGTAGTGACATAGCAATAATGT
>JAPXFY010000031.1:15568308-15570808 GCA_030674185.1 Monoplex corrugatus | reverse complement strand
CAAACGTGGAAAACTCAATTTGCCGCCTGCCGGTGCAAAAGAACAATGGGAGAAATTAGATGAGGAACTTGTCCTTAAGCTGAATGCGCTAATAGGGAACAGTACACTGGAACACAAACTTGACACATACGGAGACATCATATACTCTATCTGCAGGGACACTTATGGAGTGAAGCAGCCAAAACAAAAACGCCTCCCCAGAAATCCAGAAGACAGCAACAGATGGAGAGCATCCGGAGGGAGAAAAGGAAGCTTAAAAAGCGAATGAAAACTGCCTCAGAATTCGAGAAGCAAGGGCTCCTGGAACTCTGGAAAGATCTGAAGGCCAAACACAATGCTCTCAGCAAAGTGGAATCAGCAAGGCGAAGAAAGAGCAAAAAGAAGAAGACTCAAGATCGTTTCTTCAAAGATCCCTTTGACTTTTCAAGAAAGCTGTTTGAACAACCCAAATCAGGGACTCTCACAGTGGGCAAGGAAACCCTAGAGCAGCATCTCAGGGAAACATATTCCGATTCTCAGCGCGAGGCACCACTTGAAATCCAGAATCTGGTTTGGCCTGCAGCGCCAGAAGGAAAATTCAATAACAAACCACCAACACTGGATGAAGTGAAGAACGTAGTAAAGAAAGCCAGAGCCAAGTCAGCACCTGGACCAAACGGAATACCATACCTGCTCTACAAGAAATGCCCAAAAGTGCTCGAGTGGCTCCACAAGATGATTCGATCAGCATGGAGGAACCAGAAGATCAGCGACCAATGGATGAGAGCTGAAGGAGTGTACATTCCGAAGGAGCAGAACTCCAGCAGCATCAATCAGTTCAGGCCAATATCACTTCTGAACGTCGAGGGGAAAATCTTCTTCTCTGTTATGGCAGCAAGATTGACAAAATACCTGACTGAAAACAAGTATCTGGATATGTCAGTCCAAAAGGGAGGCATACCAGGAATGCCTGGATGCTTGGAACATGCCACGTTGATTTGGGATGCCATCCAAAAAGCAAGAACAGAGAAGAGAAACATTGACGTAGTGTGGCTTGATCTGGCGAATGCATATGGATCAGTTCCACACGATATGATCCAGCTGGCTCTTGAAATGTATCACATCCCAGAAAACATCCGAACAATGCTGAGGGAGTATTTCCAAGGGTTCTCAATGCGGTTCTCTACCAAAGAATACACCACGGACTGGATAGACCTAGAGGTGGGCATTGCAATGGGCTGTGCAATCTCTCCCATACTGTTCGTGTTGGCAATGGAAGTCATCTTGAAAGCTGCAATGAAGAGTTCAGGTCCAGTGAATCTGGGAGATGGATACCAGATGCCTCCTCTGAAAGCTTTCATGGATGACACAACAGTCTTGTCCACGGATGAGGAAGAGACACACCAAATCTTAAAGCAGCTGGATGAGCTGGTGGCCTCTTCAAGAATGAGGTTCAAACCTAAGAAATCCCGAAGTCTCTCACTGCGAAAAGGAAAAGTGGCAGATTCAGTCAAATTCATGGTAGCCAACCAAGCCATCCCCACTGTCACAGAAGAGCCAGTAAAAAGTCTCGGAAGATGGTATGATGACTCCCTGAAAGACACACAAAGGGGATGTGAAACCAAGCAAACAGCAGAAGAAGGCCTGAAGAAAATAGATAACTGCGGACTGCCAGGCAAATACAAAGTCTGGTGTCTACAGTTCATGCTGATACCAAAGCTGCTGTGGCCACTGCTAATCTATGACATTTGCACCAGCACAGTCGAAGCAATGGAAGCCAAAATCAACAAATACACAAGAAAATGGCTCGGTGTCCCACCTGGTCTCACTGATGTTGCATTCTACTGTCGTCAAGCAATGCTGAAGCTACCTCTCAAATCCATAGTGGAGGAATACAAAGTTGGAAAAGCAAGACTGTTGAGCATGCTGGAGGAATCGGAAGACAATATCGTGAGATCAGTTCATCCAAAGCTGAGAACTGGCAGAAAGTGGAAAGTCCAAGAGGCTGTAAACAATGCCAAGAGAAACCTCAGCATCAAAGAAATAATTGGACACACGCAAACCAACAGACAGGGACTGGGAGCAACAAAAATGCAGTGGTGGTCCAAAGCCAAAGGGAAGGAAAAAAGAGACATGATCATACAGGAGTTGAAGGAAGAAGAAGATGTCAAAAGAGTGCAGAAGGCAGTCCAGCAAGGTCAACAGGGGCAATGGACAACATGGGACAGTGCACTCCAAAGAAGTCTCAGCTGGAACGATATGTGGCACATGGCTCCTCTAAAGATAAGCTTCCTCCTCAGATCTGTATATGACCTGCTCCCCTCGAATGCAAACTTAGTGAAATGGGGGAAAGCAGACGACCCAGCATGTCCGCTCTGTCAGAAGAAACAAACAGTGGAACATGTCCTAAGCTCTTGCAAAGTAGCGCTAGCCCAAGGAAGGTATACATGGAGGCACAACCAAGTTCTGAAAATGATCACAGATGTGGTTAGCGAAAAAACCATGACCCCAAACGCACCAA
>JAPXFY010000031.1:15535808-15563308 GCA_030674185.1 Monoplex corrugatus | reverse complement strand
CCCCTTGAAGGAATTGGTGTGGGAACCTTTTGTGAGGTGCGCCAGACATGACAGAGTGAGGGTGACAGCACGTGCGGTGTCCAGTCACCGGACGTGAGTGTCCATAATGTCCATAATGGACCGGTCGACTTTGTCACAATGGCGTCCTTGTTGTTCGGGGGAAGGACAGAGGTCACTCCCCAGTTTGTACCCCCTTGTAACCCACACAGACACATACACACACACACACAGACACACAGACACACACACACAGACACACACACACACGCACACACACACACATACACACACACACAGACAACACACACACACACACACACACACACACACACACACACACACACACACACACACACACACACACACACACACAGAGTATGTATCTGTTCCATCCATTTCAACTTTCTTCTTCGTCTCCTTTAGTTTACCGAGCAACGTTTTCCATGGTGGTGACTTATCTTTGTTAAATATAAATGTTTGAAAATCATCTCAAATACAATAATGAAAATCATTTATTAAAATTTATAGACTCAGCAAGACAGAAAGAAAGGAAGACAGCAAGACAAAAAGGATGACAAGATAGAAAGAAAGGAAGACAGCAAGACAAAAAGGATGACAAGACAGAAAGAAAGGAAGACAGCAACAAAAAGGATAACAAGACAGAAAGAAAGGAAGACAGCAAGACAAAAAGGATGACAAGACAGAAAGAAAGGAAGACAGCAAGACAAAAAGGATGACAAGACAATGAAGGAAAGCAAAGAAGAAGAGACAGCAAGAGACAAAAAGGATGAACAAGACAGAAAGAAAGGAAGACAGCAAGACAAAAAAGGATAACAAGACAGAAAGAAAGGAAGACAGCAAGACAAAAAGGATAACAAGACAGAAAGAAAGAAGACAGCAAGACAAAAAGGATGACAAGACAGAATGAAAGGAAGACAACAAGACAGAAAAAGGAAGACACAAGACAGAAAGAAAGGAAGACAACAAGACAGAATGAAAGGAAGACAGCAAGACAGAAAGAAAAGGAAGACAACAAGACAGAAGAAAGGAAGACAACAAGACAGAAGAAAGGATGACAAAGACAGAAAGAAAGGAAGACAGCAAGACAGAAGAAAGGAAGACAACAAGACAGAAAGAAAGGAAGACAACAAGACAGAAAGAAAGGAAGACAACAAGACAGAAGACAGAAAAAAAGGAAGACAACAAGACAGAAAAGAAGGAGACAACAAGACAGAAAGAAAGGAAGACAAAGCAGAAGAAAGGAAGACAACAAGACAGAAAGAAAGGAAGACAACAAGACAGAAAGAAAGGAAGACAACAAGACAGAAAAAAGGAAGACAACAAGACAGAAAGAAAGGAAGACAACAAGACAGAAAGAAAGGAAGACAACAAGACAGAAAGAAAGGAAAACAACAAGACAGAGAAGAAAGGATGACAACAAGACAGAAAGAAAGGAAGACAGCAAGACAGAAAGAAAGGAAGACAACAAGACAGAAAGGAAGACAACAAGACAGAAAGAAAGGAAGACAACAAGGAAGAAAAAAGGAAGACAACAAGACAGAAAGAAAGGAGACAACAAGACAGAAAGAAAGGAAGACAACAGAAGAAAGCAAGCAACAGACAGACAGAAAGGAAGACAGCAAGACAGACAGAAAGGAAGAAAGCAAGACAGAAAGGAAGACAGCAAGACAGAAAGAAAGGAAGACAACAAGACAGGAAACAGCAAGACAGAAAGGAAGACAACAAGACAGCAAGACAGACGAAAGGAAGACAGCAAGACAGAAAGGAAGACAACAAGACAGACAGAAAGGAAGACAACAGACGAAAGAAAGGATGACAGGAAGACAAAAAGGATGACAGGAAGACAAAAAGGAAGACAACAGAGAGAAAGAAAGGATGACAGCAAGACAAAAGGATGACAGGAAGACAAAAAGGATGACAACAAGACACAAAGGATGACAGCAAGACAAAAGGATGACAGGAAGACAAAAAGGATAACAGGAAGACAGAAAGGAAGACAACAAGACAGAAGAAAGGATGACAGGAAGACAAAAAGGATGACAGGAAGACAAAAGGATGACAGGAAGACAAAAAGGATGACAGAGACAAAAAAAGAGACAACAAGACAAAGAAAGGAAGACAAAAGACAGAAAAAGGAGACAACAAGACAGAAGAAAGAAACAAGACAGAAAGAAAGGAAGACAAGACGAAGAAAGGAGACACAAGACAGAAAGAAGGAAGACAAAAGAAGAAAAAAGAAGACAAGCAAGAAGAACAAAGGAAAGACAGAAGACAAAAAGGAAGACAACAAGACAAAAGAGGAGACAGAAAGAAAAAGGAGACAACAAGACAAAAGAAGAGACAGAAGACAAAAAAAGAGACAAAAACAGAAAGAAAGGAGCAACAAACAAAAAGGAGAACAAAGAAAAAGGAAGAACAAGAAACAAGACAAAAAGGATGACAACAAGACAGAAAGAAAGACAACAAGACAGAAAGAAAGGATGACAGGAAGACAAAAAGGATGACAGGAAGACAAAAAGTATGACAGGAAGACAAAAAGGATGACAACAAGATAAAAAGGATGACAGCAAGACAAAAAGGATGACAGGAAGACAAAAAGGATGACTGCAAGACAAAAAGGATGACAACAAGACAAAAAGGATGACAACAAGACAGAAAGGATGACAGGAAGACAAAAAGGATGACAGCAAGACAAAAAGGATGACAGGAAGACAACAAGGATGACAGGCAAGACAAAAAGGATGACAGGAAGACAAAAAGGATGACAGGAAGACAAAAGGAAGACAACAAGACAGAAAAGAAAGGATGACAGGAAGACAAAAAGGATGACACAAGACAAAAAGTATGACAGCAAGACAAAAAGGATGACAGGAAGAAAAAAGGAAGACAACAAGACAGAAAGAAAGGATGACAGCAAGACAAAAAAGAGAACAGAAGATAAAAAGGATGACAGAAGACAAAAAGGATCACAAGAAGACAAAAAGGATGAAACAAGACAAAAAGGATGACAGGAATACAAAAAGGATGACAGGTAGACAAAAAGGATGACGACAAGACACAAAGGATGACAGCAAGACAAAAAGGATGACAGCAAGACACAAAGGATGACAGCAAGACAAAAAGGATGACAGGAAGACAAAAAGGATGACAGAAGACAAAAAGGATGACAGAAGACAAAGGATGACAGAAGACAAAAGGAAGACAAAAGACAAAAGATGACAGAAGACAAAAGAAGAAGACAAAAAGGATGACAGCAAGACAAAAGAGACAAAGCAAAAAGGATGACGAAACAAAAAGAAAACAACAAAAGGATACAACAAAAAAAAAGAAGACAACAGACAGAAAGAAAGGAACAGAAGAAAAAAGGAGACAAAACAAAAGAGACAGGAGACAAAAAGGATGACAAAAGACAAAAGGATGACAGAAGACAAAGGATGACAGGAGACAAAAGGAGACAAAAAAAGGAAGACAACAAGACAAAAAGGAAGACAACAAAACAGAAAGGATGACAGAAAAGACAAAAAGAGAAAAGAAAAGAACAAGACAAAAGAAAGAAGACAAAAGACAGAAAAAGAGCAACAAAAGAAAAAGAAAAAGAACAGACAAAAGGAAGACAAAGAAAGAAGAAAAAGAAGAACAAGACAGAAAGAAGGACACAAGAAAAAAAGAACGAAGAAAAAGAAAGAAGACAAAAAGACAGAAAAAGGAGAACAAGACAGAAAGAAGAAAAAAAAAGACAGAAGAAAGAAGACACAAGGACAGAAGAAAGGAGACAGAGACAAAAGGAAGAAGAAAAGAACAGACAAAAAGGAAGACACAAGACAAAAAGAGCAGCAAGACAAAAAGGACAAAAAGAAAGGAGAAGAAGCAAAAGAAGGAAGACAGAGACAGAAAAAAGGAGACAGCAAGACAAGAAAGAGACAAGACAGAAAAAGGAGACAAAAAGAAGAAGAAGAAGAAAAAAGAGACAGAAAAAAAGGAAAGAAGACAAAAGAAAGAAGAAAAGAAGAAAAAAGGAGACACAAGACAAAAGAAGAGACAAGACAGAAAAAGGAAGACAGGAGACAGAAGACAGACAAAAAGGATGACAAGACAAGAAAGGAAAACACAAGACAGAAAAAAGGAGACAGAAGACAAAAGGATGACAGCAAGACAAAAAGATAAGGAAGACAAAAGGATGACAGAAACAGAAAGGAAGACAACAAACAGAAAGGATGACAACAAGACAAAAGAAGACAGCAAGACAGAAGAAAGGATGACAGGAAGACAGAAAGGAAGACAGCAAGACAGAAGAAAGGAAGACAGCAAGAAGAAAGGAAGACAGAAGACAGAAAGGAAGACAGCAGACAGGAAGACAGACAAGACAGACAGAAAGAAGCAAGACAGACAGAAAGGAGACAAACAAGACAGGAAGACAGCAAGACAGAAAGAAGACAGCAAGACAGACAGAAAGGAAGAAGCAAGACAGAAAGAAGAACAGAAGGCAGGGAACCAACAATATAGAAGTATCGAAGAAAAACCAAGACAGTACATTTTTTCATATTAGTATTTTCATTGCGAACATTTTTACAAAAATAACTGAATAAAAAAAAAAGAAAAAAAGAAACAAGAACTGACCAGCAAAAGTTCACTTGATACATTCATCACGATCAAACAACAGGCAATAAATTAAGTACACATGTGTATGATTTATATCAGAATTTATTCTGATCATAAAAATTAAACGACATGAGGGTGATCAATATTTTCAGTGGCGGTGCACAGCTGAAGAGGTCTCCTAAGTATCCTTGTTCGTCACAGACATACACAACTAGTAAGAGAATGCATAATCATTGACAGTATGAAATAAACACATCATGAATATCTGCAAACATGATGAAGAATCAAAAATAGACATGATGCACACTCATTCAAAACAAAGCAACTTGAAAAAAAAACATAAGCATACTTTTGAAAAACTAATGCATACTTTCAAAAAACATAATGCAAATTCAAAAACATAATTCATATTCAACATCAAATCAATATGTACACAATGGCTCGTTTAATTAACATACACATCATGGACGAAATGACTGGAATCACAGAAAATCTTGGAACATGTACACACGCATTATGTCCGTGCCTTGTTTACATCAACTGGCAACACACACCTTGGTCCGTGTGTGTGTGTGTAGCGAGCCAGCATGCTAGTCTCTTTGTTCCCCCAACACAATCATGATAATGTCTGGTTGAACAATCCCCCAAAGTTCTCGGCAAGTCTTGAGCTCTTTGGGCAACTTGTGCGAAAAAAAACAACAGCACGTTGTTTCCGTCTTGCCTTGTTCCCACAAATGTCTTGTTTTAACCATTCATTCCCACAGACTCTGGAATTGGGGAAAATGGGAAATTCTGGGAATTGTCAGGGCACTGTAGGAAGTCATTTCCCAGACCGTTTAAACCCCATCAGAGTCTGACAGTGTTGAGTGTCAACTGAACACACTCGCATCACTGTATGGCCACAAGACTAAAGAGAACCCCCCCCCCCAAAAAAAAAAAAAAAAAAAAACACACTTCTGTCTGACTGGTGTTAATAAATAAGTACTGTATATATCATTCATAAAATATCTTCCAACGTTAGAAAATATCTACCTCTCAAATGACTGGGCATCTTATATTTCTAATCTGCATTTTCACAAAAATATTCTCCCACAGAAAATAACTTAAAAATTAAAAATACCTGGGCATGAGAAAATAATCCAAACACTCTAGTACCTGGGTATTTTGTACTCTTAATCTGCATCAACATACCCAGGAGAAGTCTCTTCTAGTTACATTTTGTCAGCGTACGTGAAATGCCTGATCTGCCTACAGCTCGCAAAAATATCAGCTATTTCATCTCTGTTATGGAACTCCAGAGTTGTCAACTGGTCTCATCTTCGTCATCGCGGATTTCATGAATGACAAAATCTGTTTAAAGAAGGCGGCAGCAGACTGTCAATGCCCAATGTTCCTTATCTTCGTCATAGCGGATTTGGAGAAAGTATTATTACAAAGTCTGTTTGACGAAGCGAGACGGCAGAGTGACAACTCTGAATCCTAAACCGCATCATTGATGCTTTCACTGCATCGATCTACAGGAAGCTGGAGGGTCCATCATTCTGTCCACCAGCTTTCGGAGCAGGAAACTGGTGGACAGGATGAGGTAGTGAAAGACTCAAGCTTATGTCGTATACAAGACATACGAAATGTTGAAAAGACTTCTTAAAACACGAAAGGCAAACAAAATGCTACGTTCTTTTTTGTTTGTTTGTTTGTTTTTGCGCTGTTCCTCTTTTAGAACTCCTGGAATGACCATATCCAAACCATATTCATAAAACAAAATGTCCACATTATGTATGTGGGCAGTTTGTTTTTGCCATAGTCATATTTTCATAAATAATAGTATACTGTATGTAGGCAAGGTTTTTTTTTTCTAGTTCAAACCAGAGCTGAAGCCCGTGTTTTATATTCAACAGAAATGTTGCAACATTGCACCATGTGGCTGATTATTTGTCATCCGTAGTCTCACTCTCCCATCTGTGAGCAAGGTTTGCAACGTCCAACGAATGGAATTCAGTCTCAATCTCAATGTCCCAGCAGCTGTATCAAAAGTCAAAACCAGCCACTCCACCACATTCAGTCTCGAGTCTCAATCTCGAAAATAAAATGTACACGATTCTTCCAACACATTATAGAATCTTCAATCTCAACACAACTGAAATTGCTACCATTTCCAAATCTCTGGCAATATCAATGTCAATGATATCATTGTACTCAGTAGACTTCCACAGAAAGTCAGTTATAAAAGTGAAGGTCAGCCGCCACCTTGGACACAAACACGCTGGCCTCCACGACATCCCTCCCTCCCATGAACACCACCCTGGCCAAACAGAAGACAATCACTGACCATTAGAAGATCTCCCTGCGTACAAGACCTCTCTGGCACAAAGAAGACCATCTCAATATAAAGGAAATCACCACAGAGAGATCCCTTAGCCACGAAAAAGACTTCAGCAGCAGAGAGAACGCCGTGGACCCATCCACACAAGAAGACCACATCGGCCATAACTATGATCCCTCTTGGTCAGAGTGACCACTGTGGCCACAGACAGGATAACCTGGACAGCAAAGAAAATGACCCCAAGAACATCTCCAGGGACAGAAGAACCCAATCACCCCAATCTGAGTGTGAAGAAGCCACCAGGATCCCAATCCTAACGCCCTCACCGTAAACTCAGTGCAAAGAAGTCAAAAGGCACGTAGCCCAACTCCCTCACCACGAGTTCAATGTGAAGAACCCACCAGAATCCCAATCCAACCCTCTCACCCCAAGTTCAGTGTGAAGAAGCCACCAGAATCCCAATCCAACCCAACCCCCTCACGCCAAACTCTGGGTGATGAAGCCACCAGTCATCCAACCCCCAACCCACCCCTATCAGCCTGACACGAGCTTGAACAAGCCGAAGACGTTGGTCTGTGGCAGGTTGTACAGGTAGCTGGGGAAGGACACGATCACCTTGATGACGTCTCCCTTCTGGAACTCGAAGGTGCCTTCCAGGTCCGAGCTCTTGATCTCCCGGGACAGCAGGTAGACCCTGTCCAGCAGCAGGTAGACGCGAGACCCCCTGGAGATCCTGGTGATGGAGTGGTCCACCACCAGCTGCTGTGACTCCAGCTTGTTGCTGTTGGTGTCGAAGGTGAGGTGGGTGTACACGTGGTAACGGCCAGAGGTGGGGATGGTGATGGTGCCATTGACGTAACGCAGGTCGTCAGAGATGAAGCTGGCCCCTGTGTCGTCCCTCACGTTCCAAGACAGGTAATCTGTTGGGTGGACAATACAGAAGATTTGTGATAGTTTGCCTGCTTGACCTGTGGTTTGAATTAAAAGTTTGTCATGTTTTGTGGTTTGGTTTATTGCTTACATACATGTACAGCCACTCATGTCGGTTTCGTTTTGTTTGAGGCTTAAATTAAAGTCTGTGGCAAGTTTTGTTGTTTGGTTTGTTGCATAAATAGACAACTGTGTGTTAGTTTGCTCGTTTGTTTTGTTGCATAAGTAGACAACTCCATGATAGTTTGTTAGTTTGGTTTGTTGCATAAATAGACAACTCTGTGTTAGTTTATTCGTTTGACTTGTTAGTTTATTCGTTTGATTTGTTGCATAAATAGAGACGTCTGGGTTGTTTTCTTTGTTTGGTTGTTATTATTGTTGTTGTTTATGGCTTAAATGAGAGATTGGTGTTATTTCGTTTATTTGTCTTATAATTTAAACATCTATTGGTATTATTAAAACAAACAAAAAAAACCACATGAAATATTATGTTTTTCACGATTATAATTACAATAACAACAAAACTGCACGTATAAAATGCACGTACGCACACACCACTATCAACACCACCATCAACAACAACAGCAACATCATGAACATCCCCAGGCAGACACAAGCAGCAGCCCCACCGAAACGAACATGAACACTTACGTTGGTCAGCAGGCAGGGATTTGAGCAGCGCTTTGGACTGCATGACGTCCAGAGTCAGGTGGGCAGCCGAGGGACGTTCCCTGAACTGGGGACTGTCCTCGTTGGGCTGGTCTGCAACACAAAGGTCAAGGTCAAGGTCAACATCGAGTCAGACACTCAGACATAAAACAAAACAAAACAAAAACCAAAAACCCAAAAACGGTAAGGTCATGTCATTAGTAACGACTGTCTGTTTTTAGGACACAGAAAACATCATCATTATCAGCCTAAGGCTTTTAGCCCCCCTCCCCCCAACCCGAAAGACCCGAACGGAACTGCTGCCTCCAATGCGGGTTAACTCTTTGACTCCCGCACCCTATCCACCAACTGCAAAAACTTAACCCTTTGTCTCCCTCACCCTATCCACCAGCTTCCTAGGATAGGGTGAGGGAAACAAAGGGTTAAGTTTTTGCTTCGCTAGCATGACTGACAATACAGGATGCTGGTGGACAAGGCGCGGGAGTCAAAGGGTTAAGGACAGCGCCAAATATCGCGCAACTCCGCTCCCTCTGCAAAGCAGAGAGGTTGGCATTAATGCACATTATCTGCCTAGACAGACAGTGCTTGCAGGAGTCCTGGCCTGCTTAAGAGAAGAAGATTCAACGAACAACAAAACATCACTGTTATTTCCCCTTCTACATTGTGTGTTTATGTTTATTTCTATGTTTGTCTTTTATTTTTTACGCTTGGCAAAGGCTAGCTGACCAAAACATTTGCGGCAGTCTCGCTTCATGAATTCCACAAATCGATCTCATTCTATTTTCGGGTGTTTCTGATCTCTCTTTGCTTGAATACTGACAATCACAATATAATTAATCATAGAGGTCGTTCATCTTTCCAATAAAATAGAATAAATAATAAAATACAATAAAAGATAGGCATCACAGAGGCAGTTCATCGTTCCAATAAAATAAAATAAAATATTTAAACAGAACAAAGATAGGCATTACAGAGGCAGTTCATCTTGCCAAAAAATAAAATAAAATAGATAAACAGAAAAAACAAACAAACAAAGGCATTCATGTTGTCGATACAATATCGGTGTGTCTTATTAACTTTTCTATCGTCGCACATTATTCGTGTTATTTTGATATCAGCGCCGGTTTTTAAAAACCTAAACAAATGTCAAAATATCAACGGACTGTCATCATCAACATGGCGTTGGCCATCATGGCCCTCCATATGTATCTATCCCTTGTTGCCGCAAGCACAATCTTCCATCCTCTCTGTTCTCAGCCACCCTGCAAGTCCGTCCAATAATTTCTCCCTGAGTCTACCTGGTGCTCTCTTTCCCTCCAGCTTTCCTATTGTGACCACGTGCTCTAATCCCCCTTTCCTCATAAAACGGCCTATACATGTTGCCTGTCTTGTCCTAATCTTCCTTATCAATGACCTTCTTGCGTCTGCCTCCATTAAGACTGTCGCTATCCCTTTATTATTAATGTCCTCACCTTGGGTGCCTGGGCAGTGTGCTCGAACATAGTCCCTCGTCAACTGAAGCTGGAACAAAACAAAACAAACACAGGTTAAGTACAGAGAAGTCAATGACACACAAAAAACGTGTCCTTTTAAAAGTGAATCATTTTTTTTTCTTCACAAGTTCAAAAAAAAAATCTGATACCATTTTAATAAACATGACACATTAATGAACCCGAAAACGAAACCTAAAGTTTTGAGTCGATTCACCCTTCCTCTTGGACGCGAACCCAGACAATCAAACATCTATTCTTCTTCTTCTTCTTTTTCTTCTTCTTCCGTCTTCTTTTTAATATTATTATCATTTATTCTAATTATCATTGTCATTATTATTATTATCATCATTATTGTTATTATCATTACTATTGTTGTTAGATTCGATTCACCTTTTTGGACGCGGACCAATGCAACAAAACAGTTATTACTATTACTATATTGTTATTAGTGTTGTTGTTGTTGTTGTTGTTGTTGTTGTTGTTGTTGTTGCTGCTGCTGCTGTTGCTGTTGTTGCTGTTGTTTTCGCTGTTAATTTTCCATGTACTTCTCTCACTTGTGATTTGTTCTTGGCTTTACTAGTATCTCCAGTTCAATCCCAGCTCGCGAGATAAAAACTGACCCGTTCACTGCCCATCTGAACATTTCCATCATCCTTGCGCATCAGCTTAGCGTTTCACGGGTCCCTCTCCCCCGTTTCCCCATTTCAAGACCCAGACCCCGCGAACTCACGGGGTTTGACAAGGGTTCAGCGAGTCTGCCAGGTAACTCCTGGCACCAACTCTCACATCGTTTACGCGATGGCGGACAAAGAGTATGTTTGGAGTCGCTTCTCATAGAGATTCAACGCACTCGGATAATTCCATACGCGCTCCGTCCAAATCTGCAAGCAATTATCTGGCAGATTTCCTGAGCCTGTGCCTGCCCAAACCCTTATGCGCTGGCTGTGTCTTGAAATGGGGATGGGAGGGGGAGGGGAGAGGAGGGACATGGGGCCAATGAAACGCTGACTGACGCCACCAGAATGATGGGAAACATTTAACATGGCAGCGAACAGATCAATTTGTATGTAATGCTGTGGGCTGGGATTTAACACTAAGTTATCAGATTTTTGACTCGACGGCTCTATCATAAAAAAATCAGGGATCTATCATAAAGAATCCACGTCTCTATCATAAAGAATTCACGGCTCTATCCTAAAGAATTCACGCTCTCTATCATAAAGAATTCATGGCGCTACATAAAGAATTCACGGCGCTATCATAAAGAATTCACGGCTCTATCCTAAAGAATTCACGGCTCTATCCTAAAGAATTCACGGCACTATCCATAAAGAATTCACGGCTCTATCATAAAGAATTCACAGCGCTATCATAAAGAATTCACGGCTCTATCATAAAGAATTCACGGCTCTATCATAAAGAATTCACGGCTCTATCATACAAAGAATTCACGGCTCTATCATAAAGAATTCACAGCGCTATCATAAAGAATTCACAGCGCTATCATAAAGAATTCACAGCGCTATCATAAAGAATTCACAGCGCTATCATAAAGAATTCACGGCGCTATCATAAAGAATTCACGGCGCTATCCTAAAGAATTCACGGCGCTATCATAAAGAATTCACGGCGCTATCATAAAGAATTCACGGCTCTATCATAAAGAATTCACGGCTCTATCATAAAGAATTCACGGCTATCATAAAGAATTCACGGCGCTATCATAAAGAATTCACGGCTCTATCCTAAAGAATTCACGGCTCTATCATAAAGAATTCATATATATATATATATATTCATATATATATATATATATATATATATATATATACATATATACATCTCTTTCTGTATATACATATATATAATATATAATATATATATACATATAGTTAGACAGATACATACATAGATCGATAAATCGCTAGATAGATAGATATAGATAATAGATAGATAGATAGATAGATAGATAATAGATAGATAGATAGATAGATAGATAGATAGATAGATAATAATAAATCGATAGATAGATAGATAGATAGAGATAGATAGCTAGATAGCTAGCTAGATAGATAATGTAAAAAAAATAAAGTGGGGCGTCCAAGGATTGAACGCACAATTTCCGCGTTATGAGCACGTCGCTCTAACAACTGGGTCAACGGACAAACAAACAAACAAAAGTGCTGTTGACACAGAGGCGGTGGTGACAAGCGCTGAAGCCAACTTGTTGCCACAACAGAGACCGACCAGCCTTCTGTTCCCAAGACGAAAACAACACACTCCGCTGTCAACGGTGGGAGACCTAAAGCTTCTGTGCTGGGGCCTGTTGCTAAATATTGATCCTGAAATGCATGATGCAAGAAGGCCAGCTCCTAACTATCGATTGCACGTGACACTAATTATAGAACACTCTTCACGCTCTTCGAATCACGCTCTTCGAAAACACACACACTCTCTCTCTCTCTCTCTCTCTCTCTCTCTCTCTCTCTCTCTCTCTCTCTCTCTCTCTCTCTCTCTCCATCCCCACACACATCCCCACATCCCCTCAACACACACACACACACACATATATATATATATATACATATATATGTCTATATATATATATATATATATATATATATATATATATATATATATATATATATATATATATATAGACATATATATATAATATTGAAATTCAGATTAGAATGATTATACGTTAGTGGCAAACTCGTGTTTAACATTACAAAGATATGACCGTCACTTTATCGTCGTCATCGGTCATTACAGTTTTCTTTATTTATCATTTTTCCTCTTATCATTATAATTATCATAATCTTCAGCAGTAGTAGACGTACTGTTATCGTTATCAATATACGTGATAATAATAATAGCTGTACGAACAAATGTATACACGTATCTTTGAAAGAGATGGGAAAGAAGCGGCTACAATTTCATGTTTATTTCCTATGTTAGCTGGTCAGCGGTTTGAGAAAAGAATGTTGTGTATTGTAGTCAAACCTACTCAGTGATCATACTATGAACATACACATGAACGAACGGACGCAAATGTTAGAACAAAACAATGAACGAAACCAACGAATAACTGAAAACGTACCGGTAAAGGTCTGATGAAATTCGCGTTTACAGTTGCACAAATTGGAAAATATGCATAGATCTATATAAATCCAGAATTGGGAGAGTTTTTAAAATGGCTTGACAATAGCGTCTAAGATTAATGTACTATAATCTACAGTGTTTAAAAACCATGTACTGTGTTAAATTAATGTACTATAAGCTACAATATGTAAAAAACCATGTACTGTTTCATCCCCCCCCCCCCCCCCCCCCCCCCCCCCCCCCCCCCGTTTTTCTTTTTTTCTTTTCTTCCTTCTGTCTAGATCCGTTTTGACTTCCTTCTTTTCTTGCAAAATCACTGTCCTCCTCAAGGACAGATTTGGGTTTCGTCATTCCCCGAGAATTGGGAATTCCCACCTGTTCTTACAAACAGCTATCGCGTAATCTGGGTGTGTGCCCAATCCAGGTATGGCATAGATTTATTCATGACAACATGTACTGTGAGAGAATGACAGAGAGTGGGGTGGGGGGGGGGAGAGCAAGGGGGAGGGAGAGAGAGAAAAAGAGAGACAGACAGACAGAAAGAGAGACAGAAACAGAGAAAGACAGATGTGTAGAGGTAGAGAGACAGAGAGAGAGAGACAGACAGATAGACAGCGACAGAGATGTAGAGGTAGAGGGGGAGGGAGACAGAGAGAAAAAGAGAGAGAGAGGTAGAGACAGGGAGAGAGAGAGAGAGATGTAGAGGTAGACAGAAAAGAGAGAGAGAGAGAGAGACAGGGAGAGAGACAGAGACAGACAGAGAGAGGGAGAGAGACAGGGGGGAGAGAAAGAGAGAGAGCTGAGAGAGAGAGAGACAGAGAGAACAACTGAGCCAGAGAGAAATAGAGAGGTGTTGGATTGACAAGTGCCACAGACAGAGTGAGGCAGACACTATGTCTTTGTGTTTGAGTTTGTATATAGTGTGTGTGCGCGCGTGTGTGTGTGCATGCGTGTGTGTGTGTTTGTGTGTGTGTCAAAGAGAGAGAGAGAGAGAGAGAGAGAGAGAGCATGCGATGTATGATTGTGCGTGTGTGCATGACATGCTCATGTATGCACAGCTTAATTAACATATATATGCATACACAACTGACGAAAGGTTTATTTGTTTATGTATTCAATTTCTTCATTGCATCTATCTCTGTATTTTGTTTCCCCGACTTATTACAACTTAATTCTATTCCACTTTCCTGTGCCCCAGATACGGGCCTACACTGTACAATGTTATCCGTCCGTCTGTCTGTCTGCCGTCGTGTTTCGTTTTAACTGATCCTCCTTTATGCTTGCCTTGGCCCGGAGGCTATCAATTTCGGCTGTGTTAATGACAGAGGTGGGTTGTGACAATCCAGCTGTCTACAGGTGTGTGTGTGTGTATGTGTGTGTGTGTGTGTGTGTCTGTGTGTGTGTGTGTGTGCGTGTATGTGTGTGTGTGTGTGTGTGTGAGAGAGAGAGAGAGAAACAGAGACACACACACACACACACTGACAGGCCCTGCAGGTATGTATGTACAGGTATGCAGGTGTGTGCAACGTTAAGTCCGGCATGGTTTACATTCCTGGGCTATGCTCCAGCCTCGAGTCACAGTCACACACACACATGCAGGCCTGTCATTGTTTCCTGTGGTCTGTCATTGTTTCCGGTGGTCCCACCCCGCCTGTGCCGATTCAGTCTTAAAACTCTTTTAACTCCTGTACCTGTTCACCAACTGCAAAGAAAACAAACAAACAAAAACCAGAACCCTTTTGCTTCCCTAACCCTATCCACCAAGTTCCTACATCATATCAAGAAACCTAGCGAACTTAAAAGAGGAAATAACACAACACAACAAAACAAAACAAAGAACCAACAATCAAAAGGACAAAACGAAACAATACAATAAAACCAAAACCAAACCAAAAGAACTTACCAACCGACCAAACAAAACGAAACAAAAACGAAACAAAGCAACACAACAAAAGAACCAACCAACCGAACAAAAACAAAAAAAAAACAACCAAAACATTACAAATAAAACAAAACAAAAACTACGGTTGCTTTGCGTCAGGACAGGATCGAAGTCCGCCCCCCCCCCCCACCCCCCCCCCGCGTTATCAAGCACGGTCATCTACCCTACTGAGCTAATGGTACTACAATGAGACAAAGAACAAAGAAAGTCGGCTGTGTGCATTCCAGCAATGCCAGCCCCAAACCCAAATCCGCGTACGACTAATCACCGGACAACAGACAAAACAGACAAGTGACGGAGCTCGAACAGTGCAAGCAAGGCCAGCCAGCAATAGGATTAGTCGGGTGTCGAGTATGGCCAGCTATGTATGCGAGTATGACAAGAGGCACAGGAATAGCTAGCTAGTGTAATTGGATTAATTTCTGACACTCTCTTACTGGTACAGCATTGCCTGATCTTTGCCCTGGTGAAGTACTGATGTAGGTGTGTGTGTTGGGGGTGGGTGGAGTATGGTCGGAATTTCGAGCATGTCGCTTTTTTCCCCGTGTGTGTGTTCGTTCGTTCGTTATTTCTTTTAATGTTTATTCACATACGTGCTTTTAGACGAACCTTGTGTGTGTGTGTGTAGTGTGAGTGTGTGTGTGTGTGTGTGTGTGTGTGTGTGTGTGTGTGTGTGTGTGTGTGTGTGTGTGTGTGTGTGTGTGTGTGTGTGTGCGTGTGTGTGTGTGTGTGGTGAGAGAGAGAGTGTGTGTGTGTGTGTTTGTATGTGCGTGTTGGAGGTCTGTGTCGATATTTGGCATCGATCTGATATTAAGCATTTTGTGTTTTCAAAAGTGTATGTGAGCGCGGGCGCGCGAGCGCGTGCGTGTGTGCTAAATAATAGTCTTATCAGAAGAAACAAAGTGAGGAGGAGTGGGGGAGATGGAGGGGAAGTTAGACAGCGACAGATGGCGGGGTGGAGGGGTGGTGGGTGCGGCGACAGACAGAAACTTGAAACCATTTTATTACTCAACGATAGAAGCATGAGGTCTCTCTGGGGCTATCGTGTGAAAAGCTACTGTAAACAGAAACAGAGGAGAGAGTGAAACGATATATATAGTACGTTTTACATAATTTCCAAATTCCCCCGGCACAATCGATTTGTCATACTCTTATAATCGCATTCTACGATCCAAAATATCTCCTTCTCCTCCTCCTCCTCTCTCTCTCTCTCTCTCTTTCTTTTTGTTTTCTTTTCTCCAATGTACACCAATATACGCATTTCCGCAAAACACGGATATTCACACACATAACCCAGCAAGAAATTGAATCCAGTTACACACAACCGACGAATAAAACTAACATCAAAATACCTATCCAACTGACAGCCCAACCTGCTTACTAGCCAAACACACAAATAGTCACATCCCACACGCACGCACACATAGGGATACACAAAACATAGACACAGTGACACACACAAACACATATAATGTATACAAACTGACAAATAGGCCTACACACACAAATTAAACCAGACATAGTGACACACACAAACACGTACATAAAAACAAACAGACGTACAAAGAGACAAACACACACACACACACACACACACACCACACACACACACACACACACACACCCCACACACACAACACGTACAAAGAGACAAACATACACAGACGTGCATATATACACAAACACACATAAAATATGCATATATACGCAAACACACACACACACATACACACGTGAAGTCAGTATAGGATTTGAGAAGTCCCCCGTCGGCCATGTCAACTGAGGTGGGTGCTGACGCAAAAACTGAACCAAATCAATCAAAACAACACACACACACACACACACACACACACACACACACACACACACACACACACACACAATACACACACACACCAACTCACCAGTTTACTGGACTGGTCAAAGCCAGGTACGCTGTCGGTGGTACAACACACACCATTCTGTGACCTGACGGAAATTCTCAGTCCTGGCACCCCTTCCTCCGAGCACGGGAAACAGGAATACAGCTGCTCTTTGGTGGGGATGCTCAGTCCGTCTTCACCACCACCACCAAGCACACGCCCCCCGTCAAAATCCACACGGGAAGATTGCCAGAACCCGACGAAAATCCCCACCAGGACGGCGAAAATCAAGTTCAAACCTAGCGACACCACTAGCAGGCATCGGATTGTCCTGGAGTTGAATCCTGAGCTGATTTGTCGGTACAACCGCACTGCGGCTTTTCGGGGCAAACTTTCGTGGATTTCGTTCACAGAATTGTCCGCCTCTTCCATGGAGACTGGTCTGAGGAGCGCCGGTCGGCCACCCAGCCGGGACGCGGCGTTGGGGTCTGAGCACGTGGAATCGGGGACGTCGAAATGGACGGTACCAGTCATGACGCTCTGGGGTCTGGCTCTTGTTGCTGATGTTGTTGTTGTCGTCGTCGTTGTTGTTGTTGTTGTTGCTGTTGTTGCCTTTTGGGACCCTCTCGTTGTCGTCTGAAAATGGAGAGAGATTTGGAGTTTTTTAATTTGGTGTTTTATTGTTTGGAGTTTTATTTATTATTACTTGTTATTGAACAATTTGGATGAATCATTTGTTATGATAAAAGACAGAGAAGGGGAAGAATGTTTCAACTGAGGAAGGTAGTGAGAGAGAGGGGGGGGGGGAGCGAGCGAGCGAGGAGAGAGAGAGAGAGAGAAACAGTCAGACAGACAAACAGACAGACAGACAGACAGAGAAAAAGACACAGAGGGGTGGAAGATGAGGGAAAGTGGGTGAGTTTCAATTTTCAAGCTTGTTCAAGTGGGATTCATCGCACTTGGGCCATTCCACATGCGCTCCACCTAAATTTGCCAGAAACTACCGTGCAGACCTCGCTAAACCAAACGTAAAACCATATTCACTGGAAAAATCCTGAAACGTGGGGGTGGGGGGTGAGTGGGAGTGGATTTATCAGACAATGAACTGACACCACCAGAACGATGGAAACATTAAGATGGACAGCGAACAGGCCAGTTTTTAGTGATAAGAGATAAGACGGAAATCGAAGATATCAGATCTCGACTCCACAGCTGTGTAGGAAGAAGAATTGACCACTTCACGAAGGTGCGCGCAGGTAAGTACAAAGACGGACCCGGCAAAAACAAACAGACAGAAAAAGAAGAGTGGGGGGGGGGGGGGGGAGGGAGGGGAGAGGACAACAGAAAGACGGAGAAGTCTAAGCCATCTAAGTGGCCATTTTTAAACTAATTGCGACTTAAGTTAACTCTCTGACTTCTTCACCTTGTCCACCAGCATCCTGCATTGTCGAACATGCTAACAACGCAAAAACTTAACCCTTCGGTTCCCTCACCCTATCCACCAGTTTCTTGCAGGAAGCTGGTGAACAGGGTGGGGAAGTCAAAGGGTCAAACAAACACATTTATAAACAAAAAACAGTAACCAAGGCAACCGAAACGTTCTTCCGAAGCGTATTGATTCAATCAACACATTTTGCCCGTAACTTCTCTGACATCAGTGATCAGAGCAGGATGCTTGTTAATCTCCCAGGGCTGAACTTGTGTTGTTAAACTTTACACAGAACCCACGTATTGACTGAGGTGTTTATCTTGATCTTAACCCTTTGACTCTTGCACCAACTGCAAAAAAAACCAAAAACCTTTTGACTCCCTCAGGAAGCTGGTGGATAGGGTGAGGGAGTCAAAGGGTGAAGTTTTTGCTTTTAAATTCTAGCACTGTTGACGATGCAGGGTGCTGATGGACATGGTGTGGGAGTCAAAGGGTTAAGTTTAATTTGCGGTTGTTGGAAAGGGACAGAGAAACAGATTGATTTTTAGACAGTTTTAAGTTTCATGTAGACTAGACCCTAGCAATTCGTTGACAAATCGTCGTAAAAATAAGGACCTCTTGCACGTGCCCGCGCGAGCGTGTGTATGTGCTTTTATCTCTGTGTGCGTTCGTGTGTGTGTGTATGTGTGTGTGTGTGTGTGTGTTTGTATCTGTGTGTGTGTGTATGTGTGTGTGTGTGTGTGTGTTCTTAGATAATTATTCACTCTGTCTTAAGTGTATGATAATGCCTGCTGTCTTCTCATGCAGAAATTCAAAGCCGAACATTATTATGAACCTGTTATGCCCAAGCAAATTACGGGACTGCGGAATGACGATCATGGCCGCTATGTCAATATCGCCATCACTGTCCAAGAAAATTTATAGGTAGGTTGAATGACGACCAAGGCAGCTATGCCAGGATCGCCAAGTTCCCCAAATTTGAAATGCCCAGTTTTATTGATATCGACAGCTAGAGGGCAGCTGGGAATGTTTGTAGCTGAGACAAAGACCGGTAAATGGGAATCGCACTGTATATAGGCTAGCAGTCAGTCGTTAGGAGTCACTTACTAGAGTGGGAGAGTAACTAGAGTGGGAGAGTCAGCACTGAGTCGGCACCCAGTGTGACAGTGAGTCAGTGAACGAGAGAAGTCTCCAATCTATCTTAAAGGTACGTGACTACGTTTCATCTTATACTTTTGTTAGGGTAGGGATAGAAGTAGGTAGTATGTTTTCTTTGCCATGAAGCAGAGAGAGAGAGAGGGAATAGAGTAGGAATTATGGAAGTGCTCAGTATTTCAGTGATAAGTAAGTTAGTGAAGATTCGTAGTGCATCTTAGGGTTTTAGGACTATTAGGATTCATGGCACACACGCTTGGTGAATTACGCTTTTTCTTAATTGAATAAAGGCTTTGTAGTTATCAATTTATGTGTGGACTGCTTTGAGAATCAGGTCCAGCGTATTTGTGTATTTCTTCTCGTCACTCTCCTTTCTGGTTGTATGTGATGTTGGAGACAGAGTGACCCTAAATTCTCCTATGATAAAAAGAGACTAAATTCTTTCCCTGATAGATGGCAAGACCAAATTCTCCTTGCGATACTTCAAAGTAGAGAAACAATTTCTCATGCTCACCCCCAATTCCCAAACGTATCCCCCTTGCGATAGTATCACTGCCAAACTAACGAAGAAGACAGATTGGGCATATCATCTGAATAAAGATAACATCACCAAGACTGCCCTTCACTGGACACCTGAGGGAAGACGTAAAGAAAGACTCGAGAACAGTTGGTGACGAACAATAAAAGGAAACCTTATGGACACTTAGGATAGTATTCCACAGACTGACATAGAACAGACAGAAGTGGAGGACCTCCGTTACTGCCCGACACACCAATGGCATTATAATGAGCGGTACGCACAGCAAGTCATTAAGAAGTATGTGTCTCTGTGACTGTGTGTTCCAACTTAGCAAAAGTCAGAAAGGATTGCTTTTTGGAGCAATTGATTGAACCACCTAAAATTTATCATTCGCTTCCCTCAGCTGAAGAACTATGACCCATGACTCAGTCGACAAAACATGTCAGATCGCGAGGATGCGCGTGCCGGAAGCGTACAGAGATAGAGAGAGAGAAAGAGAGAGAGAGAGAGAAGAGAGAGAGAGAGAGAGAGAAAGAGAGAGAGAGAGAGAGAGAGAGAAGAGAGAGAGAGAGAGAGGGAGGGAGAGAGACGTGTGACACATTAGCACGTGAATAAAAGATTCCACACGAAAGCACATATATGCACGAAGCTATTCATTGATACGTGTGGAGAAACCGACAAAACAACGGATTTCCCAGACCACACAAAATACAGTTTCTTGGAATTACGTCACACAGGACCTCTCTCTCTCTCTCTCTCTCTCTCTCTCTCTCTCTCTCTCTCTCTCTCTTTCTCTCTCTCTCTCTTTCTCTCTCCCCATTCCTTGGAATTACGTCACACACACACACACACACACACACACACACTCACTCTCTCTCTCTCTCTCTCTCTCTCTCTCTCTCTCTCTCTCTCTCTCTCTCTCTCTCTCTCTCTCTCTCCCTCCCTCCTACCTCTCCCAATGAAAACTTCGACCAACGAAAAGAAAGCTACTAATACATTCCCAACAGAAGACGCCCACATCAACCCAATGATTAACAGGAAAACTGATAACGAATTGCGAACATCCTGCAGGACACAATGGTGACTGATTCTTAGAACGATGTCTCGTGCGGCCGTTGAAATTATCTGTTCGTCCGTCACATGCTTCGTTCTATATACACCTCTCTTCCGGTATTTTCGGTTTTACCAGATACGGTGGCGGTTGTTGGTACACAACTACACTTGTGCTAAAAACTCTCTCTCTCTCTCTCTCTCTCTCTCTCTCTCTCTCTCTCTCTCTCTCTCTCGCTCCATCATCATCATCATCATTCTCCTGCCCGTGATGGGCGTAGAGGAGAGATGAGAGACACTCTTGAAGCCAGCCGTCGCCAACCGGTCCTGTCCTCCGCCTGTCGCACCAGCGTGGGGCCATCCAACCTGGTCCATTCTTTGATGTTGTCCATCCAGCATTTGGCTTGTCGTCCCCTTCGTCTGCCGCCTCCCAGTGTACCCTGGAGGACCGTTTTGGGCAGTGAGTTGTGGCGTGTGACATGCCCGAACCACGACAGCTTCCTGTTCTTGACTGTTGCCAGGAGGGGTTCTTGTGGGCCTGCGAGTGTTGTTATTTGGCTCCACACAAAGTCGTTTGTCTTCCGATCTTGCCAAGAGATCCCGAGCAAGCGCCTGAAGCATTTAGTTTCAAACGTCTGGATTCTCTTGGTGGTCTCTGCTGTCATGGTCCAGCTCTCGCATCCATACAGCAGGATGGGGAGCACCAGGGACTTGTACAGCTTCATCTTCGATGGAAAGCCGATCTCTCTGCTCTTCCAGATCTTGTTTAGCTTTACCATTGCTGCTGTTGCGATCGCTAGTCTGGTCTTGATTTCTGTTGTAGAGCGACCGTCTTTGGTGAGAGTGGCGCCAAGGTATTTGAAAGCGTCCACTTCTTCAAGCTGTTGCCCGTTCATGTAGATTTCAGCATGGGTGTTGGTTGTGCTGTTGACCAGGACTTTGCTTTTTTCTGTGCTCACTTCCATTCCGTGTGCACCTGCACTTTCTTCCAGTCTCATGGTCAGGTCTTGTAGTTCTTCGTTGCTGCCTCCCATCAGGTCGATGTCATCTGCGAACCTCAGGTTGTTGATGGTTCTTCCTCCGATGGAGACAGTGGAGTGGAAGTCATGGAGGGCTTCACGCATGATGTTCTCCAGGAAGAGATTGAACAGCACGGGAGAGAGTAGGCAGCCTTGACGGACTCCAACTGTGGTCTTGAAGTAGTCCCCTATCTGGTTGTTGAGGAGAACAGCGCTGCTGGCAGTGTTATACAGCGCCTGGATGGTTTGGACGAGACCTTCCTCTATGCCAAACTTTCTTAGCACCTGCCACAAACCCTTATGCCACACCCTGTCGAATGCTTTTTTAAAGTCTATGAAGTTGTGGAACAGGTCTCTCTGATGCTGCAGATGTTTCTCCATCATTATCCGGCAGGTGAAGATCTGTTCTACTGTGCTTCTGCCCGCCCTAAATCCAGCTTGTTCTTCCGCAAGGTGTTCTTCCGCTTCTTTCTTCAGTCGATAGCTCCATACAGCCAGATAAACACACACACGCACAATGACACACACACACACACACACACACACACACACACACACACACACACACACACACACACACATACATGTATACAAACATACGTGTATACACACTACTGACGGTTCGATGTTTTCACGGGATTTACTATTACGATACGCTGCGGGGTTTTTCTCTCTTTCTTTTCAATTCAAAATCCAGTCGTAAGTAAAAAAAAAACCTACAAGCAAGTGGCTATGTGGGGGTGTAGTTCTGTCCTTTTGCTGCTGCATCGATCAAGGGAAATTCCCGAGATTCATTTCTTCTAGACATTACTACGATCACGTGTGGTGTCAAAACTAGTTTCCCCTTTTTGTAGCTGCATCGATCTTGGGAAATTCCGTTCATTTCTTCCAGAAAGCACTACGATTACGTATGATGTCAAGTTTCGTAAAGCAAGGATGAATGAAACTGAAAGGAAGATGCTGCTGTTAGAGTTACCATTACTATTCTCCATCACCAGTATCAGTCATCATATTCACCAGCATCACCTTCATTATTATTTTGTTATGCGGTCTGGTTGGTTTATTTGATAGAGCCGTGGACTCGATATCTGGTATCTCGAGTTCAATCCCAGCCTGCAACATTAAAAACTGGCCTGGTTGCTGCCCATCTTAATGTTTCAATTATTTCCGGTGGTGTCTGCTTAACGTTTCACGGGTCTCTTTTCCATCTTTCCCCCTATCCATTTCAAAACTTTGCAAGCGCACGTGGGTTTCCACAGGCTCAGCGAGTCTGGCAGATAATTGCTAGCAGATTTAGGTGGAGCGTATATGGAATTACCTGAGAGTGATGAATTCCTCCAGAACAAACTCCAAACTCTAAAGCTTCATCATTATCAATCATCACAGTCATTGGCTTCAACTGTATCATTATCAAGTGTTATGAACATCATTTGATTATAGATCTATACGCACACCTTTCTTCTTCTTTCTTCAATGTGTACACATGTATCTTCTGTCTTCGTTCATATATTTTATCTAGATGGAACCCACCGTGGAGGTGCCGGGGGCTCTTTCAGTATAACTAATACCTCCATCTTCTGGAAATTCTGTGCTAGAAATTTCCTCTTTTCTGACCCTCTCTTTGTTTCTTTCTTCCTCCTTTGCTTTCTGTCATTTTTTACTATAATATCCTACCTGGCTGGTTCATTCACCTGTTCCATAAAGTCTTACGTACTTTCTCTTAGGATTGATAACTAGGTACACGTCTTAAGTGCACTTTTGGCTGTAGGGAATGAGATATGCAGAACCAATTTCAGATAATTTAGGCCCGTTTTTAGATATGTTTTACAGTATTTAGTTATGTTTAAATTTGTATTCAAGTATGTTTTTTAAATCCCCTGTGCGACAAATTAGACGGAATGGTCAACGCCAGGGGCATCTCCTTAGATTATGAGCACGAATGCATTGATATGTGTACTCAATTTTCTTTTCCCTTTTTTTTTTTTCTGTTGAAGTACTGTGAGTGTCTTGAACCGGTCATAACCCTGATATGGCTCTACGAAGTTGGCTGGGCTTTAAACAATAATAACAATCTAGATGTAACAGTTAACACTATTTTAGGTTCCGTCTACATGTATATTCATACATTTTATCTAGATGTAGCAGTTCACATCATTTCAGAATATTTATATGTTATCTTTCCACTGATTCCTTACAATGTGTACCTCACCTCCAGTTTTGATGAGGCTAGACGTTAAACACAAAAACAAAAGAAAAACAACCACGCATGTGCTTATTATCTATTAGTTAGCCTACCCTTCAAAATAAAGACTGCTGTCTTCTTTTTTATTATCAACATGATCGTCAACATGATTATCAATATCATGATCACATTTATATTATCGTCACTTAAAAAGTGTCAGTATTACTATTACTACTGATATTATTAAATATTATCAGGCTTGTCACCATTACTGTCATCATCATCATTATTATCAATATCATCATCATTATCACCATTATTAATGCTAGCATTGCTATCATCATCACCACCACCATTATCATTATTATTATTGATGATAATGTCCTGACGCATCAGAGTTCCCTAACGTCGCAAATGCCCATTTAAATTAACTAACAATGTCAACTGAACAGACACTGATGTCTAAGGCCGGTTTTAATCAATGGAAAAAAGTAACAGTGGTGATCTATTTCTGAACAGTGCGTCACTCATAAAGCCTGACAAAACCCAAAAGCAAAACTGATTTCTTCCAACTTTTGTTTTATATAATATGCTTTCTGAGTTTCTCCTTCCCTACCGTTTCGATTCCGATGTAATTAGTTTAATTTGTCCTGTGTAAATGTGTTACTATCAGTATGGGTTCTGTCTCACCTGGTCACATGCAGGCGGCAAAGACACAGGTAAATCAACCAGATGAAACAATTCCACACGCCGCTTGCCCCAACAGTTCATGACAACGCTGATCCACACTATCCACGACACAAATCGACCAGCATGCCTTTAAATAGATCTATCCAATGGCGAACACCCGTCCCAAACTGCGAGTAGCTGAAGCAGCGACATCAATATTAGTAGCTGGACCAACGAGGAATTCCAGATCACGAATTTGTGCTGACACTAACATATAGGCCTAGCCTATGGCCCTATGTGATGGAAGCCACGTAGTGGAACAAGGTTAGACCTATCACATAATAAACGCCGCCGGTGCGTGCCGCTAGTCCATCCCAGCCTTCCTTTTTTCCAGATGGGATTGGATCGAAGTACAAAGGACGTTTTTACTTCTCGTCTGCTCGCCCGATTGAAAGGATCGCGGAGTTATGCGCCCCTGTGAGAAATAATGAATGAAACGCCCACGCTTCACGCGCTCGGATCGATCGATAGGCTGACTAGCCAATGGGATTGACCCTCGCTCGCTTCGGCCGAAACCCAGGCATTTATTTGGGCAGATCTGGAAACAGAAATTCTTAGTTTTTCCATGTCAGAACGAGTGATGGATTGTTATTTCAAAGCAAAAACCAGCAGAATTTGATTGACAGTTCGCGAATGTTCGGACCTAGAGTATTTCAAGGTGTGACGAAATCGAAATGCCTGAACGGCCCAAGCCGCGAGTCGAGGAACGAAAGTTGCTGCACACCACAATTCCTAAGTTGTATAAATCAAGCACTGAAACGAAAATACTGAAGGCTCAGCTTGCTTCAAGATCTTACCTTGCAATACAATCCTTCCCACTCTCACAAAGTTCACAAAACTAGCCGAAGAAGTTCGCTGAATTAAGAATAGTCCTTCTCTGTTTGAGTAGCGCAGAGCGAATGTCTTTCTGTGCAGCTCGGCTCTTCTCTTTCTAAACTTATTGACGTCGACTCTGACCGGAATTTCCACCGGAACGAGACCCGCCTTGACCAATCAGAACGCAGGGACATGCCCTGCACGCGAGCCAGCCTCGAAAGAGCGTGTCGCGTGGGAGAAAGGTCGTCAGTAATTTTAATCCCGATCCTTGCCTTTCTTTGCGTTTACGAAGACAGAATGAAGTGCAAGTGGAAGTTGTGTTCCCGTTTTTACAGTCTGGCTACTTATAACTGCAAAATTCTTATTCGTTTAATTGAAAATCGACTTTCTTCTCACCAAGTCGAGAATCGTGACCCCTTGTATTTGCATAGGTCACAAAAACCTGCCGAGGGGGTTTCTCATAAGCGGACGGTGACATGCGCGAGCGGGAATCCCACTCCTCGGGACAATGGATAGGCCTGCATTTAAACTGTTACGTATTTAGAACATACAGTTCGTACTGTTGGATTTTAAAACATCTACACGGATTTCAATTTCGAGTTCCTCAACTTTGACTAGTAGTTTTTGTTTTGTTTTGTTTTTTTATGGCGATCGTGTGATTGGGCAACGCTACACTCAGACCGACAACATATTACGTAGCCTACATGTGTAAATTTCCTTCTCTCTCTCTCTCTCCTCCTCTCTCCTCTCTCTCTCTCTCTCTCTCTCTCTCCCGCTCCATACAGCCAGACAAGCACACACACACACACACACACACACACACACACACACACACACACACACACACACACACACATACATACATACATGTATACAAACATACGTGTATACACACTAATGATGGTTTGATGTTTTCACACAATTTACTCTCACAATACGCTGCGGGGTTTTTCTTTCTTTCTTTTCCATTTTCTCTGTCTCTCTGTCTCTGTCTCTCTGTCTCTGTCTGTCTGTCTGTCTCTGTCTGTCTGGCTGTCTGTCTCTGTCTGTCTCTCTCTCTGTCTCTGTCTCTCTGTCTCTCTTTCTCTCTGTCTCTCTCTCTCTGTCTGTCTGTTCTCTCTCTCTCTCTCTCTGTCTGTCTGTCTTCTTCTCTCTCTCTCTCTCTCTCTCTCTCTCTCTCTCTCTCTCTCTCTCTCTTTTAAGAAAAGAATAGGCCTACGCATTTATTTTATTGCGTATCGTGACAACTAGCTTCGAAAATCATGTAAACTTTGGCATTAACGGAAAATATTATTGTGATGATGATTTTTGTTTTATTTCCGCGAAGTGAAACCCCCGCTCTTATTTATCATGCAACAGTTAAGATTTCTGTCAGATGATTGGACTGCGTGGTCGCCAGGCTTAATGCCGTGACTTGTCCATTCCACAAAACAGACCCCAATGCATTTTTGTGTCATTGCTACATACGAGGTTATAGATAGATAAGTAGGCTGATTTGGCATGCTTGAGTTCCCACAATATAATCATTAGCTTAATCTAGGAATACTGAATTATTTGTGAAATTCGTCAGGCTTAAAATTCCCCTGTATTGTGCTGTAGGAGTCCCCAATGGCTAAGTGGTAAGGAAATATGTCACCAAGGGTGACTTGGCTTTGA
>JAPXFY010000031.1:15523308-15528308 GCA_030674185.1 Monoplex corrugatus | reverse complement strand
AAAGCACCATTATCATTGTTCTTGTGTTTCCCTCCCTCTCTCTCTCTGTCTCTCTGTCTGTTTCTGTCTCTGTCTCTCTGTCTCTCTGTCTCTCTGTTCCTGTCTCTCTTTGTCTCTCTCTGTCTGTCTCTCTCTGTCTCTCTGTCTGTCTTTGTCTCTGTCTCTGTCTGTCTATCTGCTGGCTGGCTGTCTGTCTGTCTGTCCGTCTCTCTCTCTCTCTCTTTCTTGCTTTCTTTTCTTTTCTCTTTTTCTTTCTACTTCTGTCTTTGTCACTCTCTCTTTCTGTGTTCTCTTTCTCTTTCTTTAACTCTTTGTTTCTTTCACTACCTCATCTCTGTCTCTCTTTCTCTCCCTCCCCCCTATCTCTTTCTTTTTTTCTCTCTCTCTCTCTTTCCATCGCTCAATCTTTCTTCTCTCACATTGTCTTTCTCTTTTTGTCTCTCTGTCTCTCTCTGTTTCTCCTCTCTGTTTCTCTCTCTGTCTCTCGCTCTCTCTCTCTCTCTCTCTCTCTCTCTCTCTCTCTCTCTCTCTCTCTCTCTCTTGTTCGTTTGTTTTTCTTTCTTTAATTCCCTCTTTCTCTCTCGTTCTCTCTCTCTCTTTCTCTCTTGTCACTGTCTCTGTCTCTGTCTGTCTATCTGTCTGTCTCTCTCTCTTGAAACACTTTCTCTGTCTCTTTCTCACATAAACGCATGCCCCCCCCCCTCATACACACACACACACCACGCACACGCGCACACGCACACGCACACGCACGCACTCACACACACACACACACACACACGCACACGCGCACACGCACATGCACACGCACTCACACACACACACACACACACACACACACACACACACACACACCTCTCTCACACCACCACCACCACCACACACACACAGTCACACCACCACCACCACCACACACACACAGTCACACCACCACCACACACACACACTCACACCACCACCACCACCACACACACACAGTCACACCGGACCCAGGTCACATTTCATCATAACCGCTGTGCCCTCAATGACAGGGGGAAAACCCGGCACTCAGTTTGAACACCAACACACTGGGCCTTGTACACGATTACCTCCACACACACACACACACACACACACACACACACACACACACACACACACACACACACACACACACACACACACACACATACATACATACACACACAACACACACATACACGCACACACATACATACAACTCACACACACATACATACATAAACACATACACACACACATACATACATACACACACATACACACAACTCACACACACACACACACACACATACACATACATACATACACACACAGACACACATACACACACATACACACACTCTACTCACACACACATACATACATACACACATACATACACACATACATAACAAACACATACACACAATTCACACACACATACACACATACATACACACACATACATACACACATGCTCACATACACAACACACACATACACCACCATACACACATACTACACCACACACTTGTACACATACACACACATACACACACCACTCTCCACACACATCAAACACAAATACCACAACACTACATACACACACATACATACACACACATATCACACATGACATAATATCAACATCACGTCAGGAAAATGCCAACACATTTTGCGTGCATTGCTTAGTTTGGGTTCGACCCTCAAACAGTTTCGCCTATTCCTGGTTCGCCTACTCCCATTTCGCCTATTCCTGCTTCGACTGTTCCTGATTTGGTCATCCCGATTCGCCTATTCCCGATTCGCTTACTTCCGATTCGCCTATTCCTGATTTGGTCATAGACACACATACACACAGACACACACACACACACACACACAGACACACACATACATACATACATACATATATACACACACACATACACACACCACACACACACACATTTACACACACACACACATACACGCTTCCCCCCCCCCCCACACACACACATATACACACACACATACACATACACACACACACACACACATACACACAACACACACTCACACACACACATACACACACACACATACACATACACATACACACACCCCTAACACACACCACACACACACACACACACACACACCACACACACACACACACACACACACACACACCACACACATACCAAGCACACACACACACACCACACACAACAACACACACACTCAACACACAAACACAACACACACACAACACACACATACAACACACACACACACTACAACCACACACCACACACACATACACACAACACACGATCACACACAAACACACACATACACAACACAACGCGCACACAACCCCACACAACACACACACAACTCACCACAACAACGCACACACCAACACACACACATACACGCACACATACACAACACACACACACAACTAACAATAGAAAACACATACACAATACACACACAACATATACACACACACAACACACACACATAATTATACAATATATAATAATCAACACACACACATACAAACATACATACACACACATACATACACACATGGATGAATTTACACTCACTCAGGAATGCAACACATTTTGCTTGCATCCCTTAGTGTGGTGGTTCGACCCTCCCGTGTCTCCGTTGCCTATTCCGTTCACCTATTCCTGGTTGGTCTACTCCGATTCGCCTATTCCTGCTTCAACTATTCCTGATTGTCTCTGATTCGCCTATTCCTGTCCCTATTCGATTTGGGACATTAAGGAAAGATGAAAGATGGACCAAAGCAGACAGACAAAGGAAAGGAGAAAGACAAAGGAAAGGAGAAAGACAGACGAAAAGAGACAAATAAAGAAAAAAAGACAAAAGGAGGCAAAGGAAAGTAAAAAGATGGAGAAAAGGGGACAGACAGCAGAAAGATGAAAGACAGACCAAAGGAGACAAACAAAGGAAAAGAGAAAGACAGACCAAAGGAGACAAACAAAGGGAAGGACAAAGACAGACCATAGGAGACAAACAAAGGGAAGGACAAAGACAGACCATAGGAGACAAACAAAGGGAAGGACAAAGACAGACCAAAGGAGACAAATAAAGGGAAGGACAAAGACAGACGAAAGGGGACAAACAAGGAAAAGAGAAAGACAGACCAAAAGAGACAAACAAAGGAAAAGAGAAAGACAGACCAAAGGAGACAAACAAAGGAAAAGAGAAAGACAGACCAAAGGAGACAAACAAAGGGAAGGACAAAGACAGACCAAAGGAGACAAACAAAGGGAAGGACAAAGACAGACCAAAGGAGACAAACAAAGGGAAGGACAAAGACAGACGAAAGGGGACAAACAAAGGAAAAGAGAAAGACAGACCAAAGGAGACAGACGAAGGGAAGGATAAAGACAGACGAAAGGGGACAAACAAAGGGAAGATGAAAGACAAACGAAAGGAGACAAAGGAAAAGAGAAAGACAGACGAAAAAGGACAAAACAAACTCAAGTTGACCACACACACACACACACACACACACACACACACACACACACACACACACACACACACACACACACACACACACACACACACACACACACACACACGCACACACACACACACATACACACACGCCACACCCGGATCCTGTCTGACCCTCCGGAGGCCATGCGTGACGAACGGTTCAACTCTTATCTTACGAGGTAATCACCCTTGATGTCACTTTGTCGGCCAGAAACAACACAACCCTTCTCGCCACACACACACACACACACACACACACACACACACACACACACACACACACACACACACACACACACACACACCACACACAGACTGACTTCCGTGATCTACACCTTCAAATGATTAAGGATAACGATCATTTCATTTCTATAACGTAAAAGCTACGTATGCCAAAAGCATGCTCATTGCAAGGGGACATTATATTATTATTATTATTATTATATATTATTATTATTATTATTATTATTATTATTATTATTATTATTATTATTATTATTATTCAACTGTAAATCGGATAACAACAGACACTGACGAACACACAACATGAAAATAAGTGTTAGGAACCACTAGTAACAAACAAACAAAAATGAACGACTTGTGTAAACAAATACATGTCTTAGTTTTACACATAAACGACGCGCATGCGCGCGCACAAGCACGCACACACAAGGATTCTGAACTACTGATGTAACTTACGCTCAGCCTGTTGGTCAAGCGTCAAGAAGTCTCCCAGATAAATGCTGGCAGTTTTGGGTGGATCGCATATGGAATTGTCCCAGTGCGATAAATCTCTCTTGAACAATCTCCAAACCCCCAGTACCAGCCACTGTGGCGTAGTGGTTAGCTCAAGGGACTACTGACTGGAAGGTTGTAGGTTCAAATCTCCACCAGTCCCTTCAAAAATCATGGTGGGAATTTTCAGCTCCAACCGCTTCTACCCAGAGTCGTGCATGTTATGGGCTCGTTGGGAAGACTTGGGCCACATGGTCGTGTTTCATCCACTTCATGGATGCGACATTGACGGTGGGTGTTCAAATGTCCTGACCACCGCCGTTGTTGTTTGCATCTCTCGGGCCTGATTGACGCTGGGATATAAAGTATTATGAGGGTAAGCGTAATAGAGTACAGCCCCGTCACACAGTCTCGATCCTGAATGAAATTCTCACAGCATCATGATTATCTTCGTCATCATCATCGTCATCATTATTATCATAACATTGAGAAACATTGTCACAGACCCTGTTGCCATTGAAGTGGCGTAGAAGATGAGACGAGACACGACGAGACAAGACAAGACAAGACAAGACAAGACAATCCAAAACAAAACAAAGCAAAACAAAACAAGACGAGACGAGACAAGACAAGACAAGACAAAATAATCCAAAACAAAACAAACAAGACAAGATAAGACAAGACAAGACAAACCAGACCAAACCAGACCAGACCAAACCAAAAACAAGACAAGACAAGAC
>JAPXFY010000031.1:15505808-15510808 GCA_030674185.1 Monoplex corrugatus | reverse complement strand
TCTCCGCAAATACACTTGATATTTTTACAATATTTTGTTTTCAACGCGTTTAGCTGAATACGAAAATGAACAGCAACAATCGATCTCGAATGATATGTGTGATATGGAACAGTCTCCCATATGACCTTCGCCATGCTCCTTCTCTCACATCTTTCAAAACCGGTCTCAAGACCTACCTGTTCAAAAATGCTTTTGAGACAACACTCCATATTCACTCTTGATTCTATCATTCCTCCTTATCCCATTGTTGAAGAGGGTGCATGCTGTGTGTGTGTGTGTGTGTGTGTGTGTGTGTGTGTGTGTGTGTGTGTGTGTGTGTGTGTGTGTGTGTGTGTGTGTGTGTGTGTGTGTGTGTGTGTGTGTGTGTGTGGGTGTTTTGTTGTCATGCATAGTTCTGTTTTCCTTTCCATATTTGTGTGTGTAGTGATGTGGTATGAGATGTGTTATTATGTTATCATGTGGTATTATGCGGTATGATGTGTTTTGCAGTATGAAGTGTGACATATCTGTCCATATGTCTTATGTTATATGTGTACACTATTTGTGGCTGTTCTGTGCGTCTATTATGTGAAGCGCCTTGTGCACCCTCCTTGTGAGGGAGGGAAGGCGCTCAACAAATGTCCAATATTATTATTATTATTATTATATGGAAGAATACTGCAATTTTTTACATACATTTTGTAATGAAAGTTTTATCATTTGATGTGTCACAAACTTTTCATTGAAATGTTCATGAAATCGAATCCATGAGGCTGATTCTAGCATGTTGCAAGCTTCTTTTACGGAAGTTTTAATACGTAATTCTATAGTATTATCAGTGTTCTGTGCACCTTGTTTAGCTGCTCTGTCTACTACTTCGTTGCCATGAAGACCAACGTGAGAAGGCACCCAGCATAAACTGATATCTATACCTTTTGTCCTTAAACGATGTATAAGATGATTTGCCTCAGTAATTAAGTCAGGTCTTGTGTCTGTATTAAAAGACTGTAAGGCATATAATACAGATTTTGAATCAACAAAGAGAACCACTTTGAAAAAGACAGGTTTAAGGTCTACTAAATAATGCAACGCTTGTGTAATAGCGACTAATTCCGCTGTAAATATAGATATATTTGGCCCAAGGAAAAATGACTTTTGTATTTTAAATTTTGGAACATAATACGCTGCTCCAGCAGATTTATTTTCTAAGACTGACCCATCGGTAAAAATATGGAGGTGGGTACGGTAATTTTCATCGACGTGTTCTCTTGCTGTGCATATCGAAATGTTAATGTTTTCATATTTCTTAGCATCTGTATAATCAATATCAAAAGTGGCTTTAAGCATTTCCCATGTAGGGATAGGCGTTGTGGATGGTGTCTCAGCTATTTCATCCAAACTTATGTTAGACTGTTTGATCAAGTCAGATACGTAAGTTGCAACAGTCATTTGTGATGAAATGTTGCTTGCTCGTTTTGGAAAGTCAACATCAGACCTTAGTTTAATTTCCTTGCTCACAAAATTGTCCGTTTGTGAAGTAGTTCTGATTGCAAACTTTGCTGTCGCTAGCTCACGATAGCTGTTCAGAGACAGAATTCCAGCAACTTTGTACGTTTCCAGATTTGAAGCATGGGCTGGTATACTTAGTGCAATTTTAAGACTTTTGCAGTCTAAACTTTGAATCTTCTTCAGTAAATATTTGGGTGCACTGAAGAACACTTCTTGTGCATAAGATAATTTAGATCTTACAAGTGCTGTTGATAGATGGAGAAGTATGTTTGTATCCATTCCCCAGGGTAATCTACTTATTATCTTTAAAAAATTTAAGGCTTTTCTTGCTTTTGTTAAAATATAATCAAAATGGACATTCCAGTTTAATTTCGATGTTATAAAGACTCCCAGAAATTTTACAACCTGTTTGTAATGGATCGCTTCACCATGCAGCCTGAAAGTAGGCAAGTTATTTAAAGTACCACCAGGATTAAAGAGCATCATGTTAGTTTTTTCTGCTGACAACGACAGACCATTTTCTAACATGTAGTTTCCAAGACTATCTAGATCAGATTGATACAACTTCCTGATGTAATTCTGCGCTCTCTGGGCAGTTGTCTTTTTTAAAGTAATATTCATCCAGATGCATATATCATCAGCGTACTGTATCAAAACAACACGATTTGAGAGTACTTTAGGAAGATCATATATAAGGATATTAAATAAAATAGGTGCTATCACTGAACCTTGAGGAATTCCCATGTCAAGAGATCGTGAAGAAGAATAACTTGTTCCCACTCTTGCTTGAATTGTTCTATTGGCTAGATAGGACTTAATATAATTATACATATTGCCAGATAGACCAAACTTGATCATAAGCTTTTTTCACATCAAAAAATGTTGCTAAAAGACTTTTTCTACGGGCAAATTGTTGTTTTATCTGAGTTGTAAGTTTAACCAGGTGCTCAACTGAGGATCTCCTTTTTCTGAAACCTGCCTGGTTTACCGGAATAACGTTATTTCTATCACAGTAATGTATAAGTCTGTTTAGGATCAATCTTTCCATTAGTTTGCTCGTATGGGACGTCAAAGCAATAGGTCTGTAACTGTTTTTATTGTTTTTAGGCTTTCCTGCTTTTAATATGGGTATAACAACAGACTTTTGCCATACCTGTGGTACAGTTCCACTCATCCAGCACTTCTGAAAAATTTTATGTAAGAAAATAATATAATTTTCTGGAAGATGCTTAATCATTTCATTTGAAACTGCATCGACACCTACCGAACTCCTTTTGTTGTGTAGAGACAAGATAGTGTTTTTTTTAGCTCTTCTAAGGTGATCGGAGAATTAAACCAGCGATCATTCTGAGGTATTGGATCTATGAAGATAGGGTTGTTAGCTGCCATTTCTCTGTAGTGTTTGCTGTTAGGAGACAACCCGTCTACTTTATTATTTTCAGCAAAGAGTTCTACAAAAGTTTCAGCTTTGTCCATGTCAGAAGGAAATTTGTGACATGTATCAATCATTATTGGACACGTGGTTAAATTGGCCCCGTTTTCATTTGATTAATTTTTGTCCAGACTTTATGGAAATCCTTAAAATCAGAAATTTCTTTGGTGCAGTATGATGCCCAATAATCTTTCTTTGCTTCAGCAATGATTTTATTACACTGGATGTTAGCTTTTTTCATTTCCATGTGATCGTCGGGTTTTCTGCTTTTGATGTAGATTTTGAATTTATCTTTTTTATACTGAACTGCTTTCTCACATTCCTCTGTCCACCAAACATTACCCAAACGATTATTGGACTTATAAGTTTTGAGTTTCGGGATGGAGAGGTCCGCAGCAGCTAGAACTTACTCCTGGAACTTAGAAAACATAACGTCTACATTTTCACTTTCATAATGCTTATATATTCGTGATTAGCAAGAGCAGTCCGAAACAAGGACCAATCAGCGCGCACGTAATTATATTTTGGTAAGATGTCAGGAGTGCTGTCTTTCATCCTGATGTTGTCATAAGTTATTGTTATGATGATAGGTAAGTGATCACTTCCCAAAGTATCTTTGTGAGAGTCCCAGGTACAGCATGGTACTAATTCTGGTGATATTAATGACAGATCGATGGCTGTTGCCCGGTGTTTGGAAACATCAGGAATTCTAGTGACACTCCCATCATTCAAAAGGTAAAGCGCACTGTCAACTATATTTTCTACTAAACGATTGCTTGTAACAGTACAACAATCTTTTTCCCAAAACGGGGAGTGGGAATTAAAGTCTCCACCTATTAGCCATCTACCGTGCTGCAGATCCGGAATCGTATGCAGCCATTCTGTGTTGTGGTCATTTGGACCTGCTGGCAGGTAAACTGACAAAACGTTCAGGATGAAAGAATTACTGAATTGTACTGTGGCGGCACAAGCGTGTAAGTCTCCAGTGGATGTTAAAACTGGGGAATTAAATATGTGATACTGCAACTCTTTAAGTATATATATCGCAGTGGCTACCTTCTTCCCAGGATTTCCCAAGTCATATATCGGAGGATAATAATAATTTTGAAAGTTGGGAAGTTTGGTTGGGATAACATTAAGCGACTGCAAAATTAAAACTTCACACTGATTTGATGAGAGAAAATGTTCCAGGTATGCGGAATTGGTGGAAATAGATCTACAATTCCACTGCAAAAATTTGATTTGTGATTGTTGGCGCAATTTCATTGTTGGCTAGTCTCTTATGTTAAATTATTGGTTATTGTTTTGATAATCACGAAGACTTTGGTTTTCTATGTACGATAAAAATGGCCAGAAAGAAACCATTAATTACTTAGGCTACTATTGAAAGGTAGAACAGAAATGTAAGTAAAACTATGGGGAAAAGTCCTTCTAATAGAGATAAGAGGTGATTAAGAACAGAAACAAATTACAAATAAATGAAACAATGGTACAGGCCCTACACGCCGTCAAATGTACGGAGATTATAGTCTGACTGAGTCCTTATAGTCTGACGAATTGTCAGAGATGATGTGGAAAAAGTCCTGTGACAGGAATCGTTGGTAACTATAGATCTACTAAAACATATATGGCAGCCACCACGGTTCGCAGTTATCAAAATGGTGGAACTGTTCTAGGGGGAATCTGGAGGAGTGTAGCCGTGAAGAACGTGATCGTGTTGTTCTCTTAGGGGTCTCCCAAAACAAATCTCGAACGTGTCGTCCAAGGTTCCCCGCTATCACGCTGCTTCCTCTGGCAGTGGGGTGTATATTGTCGTATAGAAAGTGCTGGTTAGTACGGAGGTTTTCATGTGAAACAAAAGAAATGTTTTTTATGTCAACAAGCTCAGCGGACAAGAAAGCGTTGAACAAATTCCGCTGAACCTCCGTATGTGCATGTCGGACAGGGGCGATCTTGCTGATAACTATCTTTGATGTTGGGTATGTTTGTGCTGCATATTTTATGCAAGAAGCGAGATGTTGAGTAGTTGCTGCGATGTCTTTGTTATTTAGTTCGTGGACACCACAATGAAAAAAGATAC
>JAPXFY010000031.1:15488308-15490808 GCA_030674185.1 Monoplex corrugatus | reverse complement strand
GTATATATATACACATGCATGCACATTCACATACACACACACACGAGTACATTCACACACACACACACACACACACACACACACACACACACACACACACACACACACACACACACACACACACACACACACACACACACACGAGCAAAGAAATTAAGATCAGATCTGATACTGACTTTCCAAAACGAGCAAAAAACATTTCATCACAAATTACAGCCGCAACTTACATATCTGACCTGATCAAACAGTCCAACATAACAATGGACGAAATAGCCGAGAAACCAACGTTAACGCCTATCCCTACATGGGAAATGCTAAATGCCACATTTGATCTTGATTATGCAAACGTTAAAAAAGATAATAATGTCAACATTACGCTATCCACAGCTTGTGAACACATCGATGAAAAGTACCGTACCCACCACCTCCACATTTTTACAGATGGGTCAGTCTTAGCAAATCAGAGCGCTGGAGCAGCCTTTTATGTTCCAAAATTTAACATTAAAAAGTCTTTTTTCATTGGGGCAAATGTATCTATATATACAGCAGAATTGGTCGCTGTTGCATTATTTAATAAGCCTTTGGCCTGTGTCTTTCAAAGTAGTTCTCTTTGTTGATTCAAAATCTATATTATATGCCTTACAGTCTTTTGATACAGACACAAGACCTGATTTAATTATTGAGGCAAATCATCTAATACATTGTTTAAAGATAAATGGTTCGGAAATCAATTTATGCTGGGTGCCTTCTCATGTTGGTCTCCATGCCAACAACGTAGTTGACAGAGCAGCTAAATCCGGTGCCTTCCATTCTGAAAATTCCATAGAATTACATGTTAACACCTCGGTAAAAGAAGCTTACAACTCGCTAGAATTAGCATCATGGATTCGATTTCATGAACATTTAAATGAAACATTTATGTTTCAAAAAAGAATCAAACTTTCAGTTCAAAATATCTGTAAAAAAAAATGCAGTATTCCTCGTTATATCATTTGAGATTAATTGTTATCACATATTTTCGTATTCAACTGAACTCTTTGAAAACAAAATAATGTAAAAACGTTTCATGTATTTGCGGTGAACAATTCACATTGTATCACTGTTTGTTTTACTGCAGAAAGCTTCGTTCCTTTTTACCAAAGATGTTTACACAAGGAAACTATCTTGAAACGCATTTTAAAGAAGTTATATCGGATCAAGTTTTGTTAGTTAAAATTTCAGAATCATTGGTTCACAGTCCTGTTAATGCGTTACTTTAAAATTATTATTATAATTATGATTATTTTTGTTTTGTTTTGTTTTTATGACGATTTTTCTTTTACATTATTGATGTCAGCGTTGTTCTAGTTTCATTTCTCTGTTCATCCATATCCTTTTACTTAAGACCTTGCCGCTTCCTTTTAATCTTTTTCCCGTTTCTTTCTCTGTTCCCCTCTGTCCCCTCCCCTCTCCCTCCTCTCCCCCCCCCCCCCTAATTTCATCCTCCATGCCATTTTCCCCGTCTAATATCACTTATAGTGAAAAACGTTAAATCAAGCAACGAACACACACACACACACACACACACACACACACACACACACACACACACACACACACACACACATACACACACACTGACGTATACCTACACGTGTACATTCATACACACACACACATACATACATACACATACATACACACATACACACACATACAAAAACACGCACACACTCGTACATACACACACAGACACACACACAGACACACGCACATACACACACAACACACACAGACACACACACAACACATATACACACAGACACACAGAAACACACACACATACATACACAAACAAAAGAGACAGAGACAGACAGACAGACAGAGAGACAGAGAGAGACAGAAACAGAGGGATGTAAGGAAGACCAACCCCAAAACGACATCCCTAAATAATCCATCCACCCACCCACCCCCGACACACACACACACAACACACAACACACAATACACAACACACAGCACACAACAACACAACACACAACACACAACCATACTTCGTCAGGGCCCACGTACTCACCAATATTCACACCCACAAGTTCAAAAATAAATTGACTCAGGAAAAAACTGTCACAAAAACAGGAAACTATTTTACGTTACACAAATATTCAGAACCCCTACAGATCGTATTGACACCACCAATGACTTTGCGACGAGTTTCCTCTCTGTCTCTGTCTCTTTCTCTGTCTCTTTCTGTCTGTCTGTCTGTCCTTTTGTCTCCTTTTCCTTCTGTTTCTGTCTCTGTCCTTTTCTCTCTGTCTGTCTGTCTGCCTGTCTGTCTGTCCCTTTCTCTCTCTGTCTCTGTCTCTCTCTGTCTGTCAGTCTGTCTGTCTCTCTCTCTTTCTCTGTGTTTCTCTCTCTGTGTTTCTCTCTCTGTCTCTGTCTGTCTGTCTGTCTGTCTGTCTGTCTGTCTCTCTCTCTCTCTCTCTTCTCTGTTTCTGTCTCTGTGTTTGTCTCTCTCTGT
>JAPXFY010000031.1:15480808-15483308 GCA_030674185.1 Monoplex corrugatus | reverse complement strand
TGTTCTGTGAAACCTCCTTGTTCTTTCGTTCTGCTTGCGGCTTCGGCCTGTTCAATAGGATCTTCAACATGACTTTCCTGGGGTGGTCGATAAGGCTGATCATGCGATCACCTCTCTGGCACAGTTGAAGGTTGCCTTTCTGGGGTAGAGTGATGACTTTGGACTGTGTCCATGGCGTTGGCTCTTCCGGAGTCCGCCATATCTTTCTACAGGTTGTTTTGAAGGCAGTGATCATGTTACTGGTAGAGAGTGTGAGGAAGTGAAAGCTTAGACTTAAAAAGGATGCGTCTACCATGACAGGAAATAAATTGCTATAAAGCAGAAACACCCTCCACTTTTAGTGCCAACATACACCCACACCCACATTTCAATATTGAAAGAATGGAACTTTAACCATTTCAGTACCTCAGCCTGTCCACCTACTTCCTGCAGGAAATTGGTACTGTACTTACCACAATAGGAAATACACTCTTATAAACAGAACCATATTTCAGTACCAGAGCCTACACATATACACCCACAATTCAACGAAAATAAATCAGCAACAACAACAACGGCAGCAACAACAATCAGCCAGATTCATAAAGGAAGTATCTGCCCAAAGACATAGACAGAGAGGCAGACAACTTACTCTGTCACACTGTGTGATATGATCATAGACATGGACAACTCTGTCACACTGTGTGATATGATCATAGACATGGACAACTCTGTCACACTGTGTGATATGATCATAGACATAGACAGGGAGACAGACAACTAACTCTGTCACACTGTGTGATATGATCATAGACATGGACAGGGAGACAGGCAACTTACTCTGTAACACTGTGTGATATGATCATAGACATGGACAACTCTGTCACACTGTGTGATATGATCATAGACATGGACAACTCTGTCACACTGTGTGATATGATCATAGACATGCTCAGGGAGACAGACAACAAACTTGTCACACTGTGTGATATGATCATAGACATGGACAGGAGACAGGCAACTAACTCTGTCACACTGTGTGATATGATCACAGACATGCACAGGGAGACAGGCAACTATGTCACACTGTGTGATATGATCATAGACATGGACAACTCTGTCACACTGTGTGATATGATCTAGACATAGACAGAGAGACAGACAACTAACTCTGTCACATTCTATGATTTGATCATTGACATAAATAGGAGACAGACAACTAACTCTGTCACACTGTGTGATATGATCATAGACATGGACAGAGAGACAGACAACTAGCTCTGTCACACTGTGTGATATGATCATAGACATGGACAGGAGACAGACAACTAGCTCTGTCACACTGTGTGATATGATCATAGACATGGACAGAGAGACAGAAACTAAGTCTGTCACACTGTGTGATATTATCATAGACATGGACAGAGAGACAGAAACTAAGTCTGTCACACTGTGTGATACGATCATACACATAGACAGAGAGACAGACAACTAACTCTGTCACATTCTATGATTTGATCATTGACATAAATAGGGAGACAGACAACTAACTCTGTCACACTGTGTGATATGATCATAGACATGGACAGAGAGACAGACAACTAGCTCTGTCACACTGTGTGATATGATCATAGACATGGACAGGGAGACAGACAACTAGCTCTGTCACACTGTGTGATATGATCATAGACATGGACAGAGAGACAGAAACTAAGTCTGTCACACTGTGTGATATTATCATAGACATGGACAGAGAGACAGAAACTAAGTCTGTCACACTGTGTGATATGATCATAGACATGGACAGGGAGACAGACAACTAGCTCTGTCACACTGTGTGATATGATCACAGACATGGACAGAGAGACAGACAACTAAACTCTGTCACACTGTGATATGATCATAGACATAGACAGAGAGACAGGCAACTAAACTCTGTCACACTGTATGATATGATCATAGACAGAGACAGACAACTAGCTCTGTCATACTCTGTGATATGATCATAGACATAGACAGAAAGACAGGCAACTAACTCTGTCACAATGTGTGATATGATCATAGACATGGACAGGGAGACAGACAACTAGCTCTGACACACTCTGTGATATGATCATAGACATAGACAGAAAGACAGGCAACTAGCTCTGTCACACTCTGTGATATGATCATAGACATAGACAGAGAGACAGACAACTAAACTCTGTCACACTGTGTGATATGATCATAGACATGAACAGGGAGACAGACAACTAACTCTGTCACACTGTGTGATATGATCATAGACATGAACAAGGAGGCAGACAACTAACTGTCACACTCTGTGATATGATCATAGACATAGACAGAGAGACAGGCAACTAACTCTGTCACACTCTGTGATATGATCATAGACATGAACAGGGAGACAGACAACTAACTCTGTCACACTGTGTGATATGATCATAGACATGGACAGGGAGACATACAACTAAATGTCACACTCTGTGATATGATCATAGACATGAACAGGGAGACAGAC
>JAPXFY010000031.1:15468308-15470808 GCA_030674185.1 Monoplex corrugatus | reverse complement strand
TCTGAGGAGGAAGCTTATCCTTAGAGGAGCCATGTGCCACATATCGTTCCAGCTGAGACTTCTTTGGAGTGCACAGTCCCATGTTGTCCATTGCCCCTGTTGACCTTGCTGGACTGCCTTCTGCACTCTTTTGACATCTTCTTCTTCCTTCAACTCCTGTATGATCATGTCTCTTTTTTCCTTCCCTTTGGCTTTGGACCACCACTGCATTTTTGTTGCTCCCAGTCCCTGTCTGTTGGTTTGCGTGTGTCCAATTATTTCTTTGATGCTGAGGTTTCTCTTGGCATTGTTTACAGCCTCTTGGACTTTCCACTTTCTGCCAGTTCTCAGCTTTGGATGAACTGATCTCACGATATTGTCTTCCGATTCCTCCAGCATGCTCAACAGTCTTGCTTTTCCAACTTTGTATTCCTCCACTATGGATTTGAGAGGTAGCTTCAGCATTGCTTGACGACAGTAGAATGCAACATCAGTGAGACCAGGTGGGACACCGAGCCATTTTCTTGTGTATTTGTTGATTTTGGCTTCCATTGCTTCGACTGTGCTGGTGCAAATGTCATAGATTAGCAGTGGCCACAGCAGCTTTGGTATCAGCATGAACTGTAGACACCAGACTTTGTATTTGCCTGGCAGTCCGCAGTTATCTATTTTCTTCAAGCCTTCTTCTGCTGTTTGCTTGGTTTCACATCCCCTTTGTGTGTCTTTCAGGGAGTCATCATACCATCTTCCGAGACTTTTTACTGGCTCTTCTGTGACAGTGGGGATGGCTTGGTTGGCTACCATGAATTTGACTGAATCTGCCACTTTTCCTTTTCGCAGTGAGAGACTTCGGGATTTCTTAGGTTTGAACCTCATTCTTGAAGAGGCCACCAGCTCATCCAGCTGCTTTAAGATTTGGTGTGTCTCTTCCTCATCCGTGGACAAGACTGTTGTGTCATCCATGAAAGCTTTCAGAGGAGGCATCTGGTATCCATCTCCCAGATTCACTGGACCTGAACTCTTCATTGCAGCTTTCAAGATGACTTCCATTGCCAACACGAACAGTATGGGAGAGATTGCACAGCCCATTGCAATGCCCACCTCTAGGTCTATCCAGTCCGTGGTGTATTCTTTGGTAGAGAACCGCATTGAGAACCCTTGGAAATACTTCCTCAGCATTGTTCGGATGTTTTCTGGGATGTGATGCATTTCAAGAGCCAGCTGGATCATATCGTGTGGAACTGATCCATATGCATTCGCCAGATCAAGCCAAACTACGTCAATGTCTCTCTTCTCTGTTCTTGCTTTTTGGATGGCATCCCAAATCAATGTGGCATGTTCCAAGCATCCAGGCATTCCTGGTATGCCTCCCTTTTGGACTGACATATCCAGATACTTGTTTTCAGTCAGGTATTTTGTCAATCTTGCTGCCATAACAGAGAAGAAGATTTTCCCCTCGACGTTCAGAAGTGATATTGGCCTGAACTGATTGATGCTGCTGGAGTTCTGCTCCTTCGGAATGTACACTCCTTCAGCTCTCATCCATTGGTCGCTGATCTTCTGGTTCCTCCATGCTGATCGAATCATCTTGTGGAGCCACTCGAGCACTTTTGGGCATTTCTTGTAGAGCAGGTATGGTATTCCGTTTGGTCCAGGTGCTGACTTGGCTCTGGCTTTCTTTACTACGTTCTTCACTTCATCCAGTGTTGGTGTTTGTTATTGAATTTTCCTTCTGGCGCTGCAGGCCAAACCAGATTCTGGATTTCAAGTGGTGCCTCGCGCTGAGAATCGGAATATGTTTCCCTGAGATGCTGCTCTAGGGTTTCCTTGCCCACTGTGAGAGTCCCTGATTTGGGTTGTTCAAACAGCTTTCTTGCAAAGTCAAAGGGATCTTTGAAGAAACGTCTTGAGTCTTCTTCTTTTTGCTCTTTCTTCGCCTTGCTGATTCCACTTTGCTGAGAGCATTGTGTTTGGCCTTCAGATCTTTCCAGAGTTCCAGGAGCCCTTGCTTCTCGAATTCTGAGGCAGTTTTCATTCGCTTTTTAAGCTTCCTTTTCTCCCTCCGGATGCTCTCCATCTGTTGCTGTCTTCTGGATTTCTGGGGAGGCGTTTTTGTCTTTGGCTGCTTCACTCCATAAGTGTCCCTGCAGATAGAGTATATGATGTCTCCGTATGTGTCAAGTTTGTGTTCCAGCGTACTGTTCCCTATTAGCGCATTCAGCTTAAGGACAAGTTCCTCATCTAATTTCTCCCATTGTTCTTTTGCACCGGCAGGCGGCAAATTGAGTTTTCCACGTTTGGCGTTAAGAGCTTGTGCAAAATCCGCATCAGAACCGTCAGCGTGGATGTCCTTGGCACTATGGTTTAATTCCTGGCCTTGGTCATCCAACGTCTCACCTGCTATCGCAGTGCGCTGCTGCTGGTTCGTATGTGTCTTCAAACAGCCCATTTTTGTCCTGTGGATCTTCATGCCGCGTTTGGTGGTGAATCTCCTTCCACACGCACACGGAAATTCCAACTG
>JAPXFY010000031.1:15455808-15463308 GCA_030674185.1 Monoplex corrugatus | reverse complement strand
AACCCTCGCTCCCTCTCAGCCATAGGTTCAGTTTCAGTTTCAGTTTCTCAAAATGACGTCTCAGCGCTCGGAATAAATTCCATATGCACTGCTGACATCACTGGTACCACCTCATGAAAGTCCAAAATAACCATGGCACAAACCTTAAGCCTGCACATAAAGCTCCCTCAGAAAAAAACAAACAAACAAGCAAACAAAACCAGATGTCAAAACAAATGTGAACAACACATTACCACGAGCTGAAAAAAAAAAGAGAATGAATAATATATATATGAATATGTATGTACGATGTATGTATGATTGCATGTATGTATTTGTACACACAGAGACACACACGCGTGCGTGTATATATATATATATATATATATATAATTATATATATATGTATATGTATATATATATATATATATATATGTATACATATACATGTATAATATATATGTATGTATCTACATAATTATATCTATCTATGCTATGTATATATATACAAATACAAACATACATATACATAGATAGATAGACAGACAGACAGATACACAGATATATAAATGTATACCGATAGATAGAGAGACAGTTAGATAGATAGATAGATAGATAGATAGATAGACAGATAGATAGATAGATAGATAGACACACACACACACACACGCACGCACGCACACACACGCACACACGCACGCACACACCCACACCCACCCACACACACACTCACACACACATACACACACACGCACACACACACACACACACACACACACGCACACACACACACACACACACACACACACACACACACACACATACACACACACACACTCACACACACAGATAAACTTGCCTGGATCTGAAAATGTCTTGGCCAGGTGTGAGTCGCCATTATGGTCAAACTGCAGGAATGGAGATCTGTGTTACGCTCTGTCACTCACGAGAAAATAGGTAGCTGCTGCTGCTGCTGCTGTTGCTGCTGTTCTGCTGCTGTTGATGTTGCTGTTGTCGTCGTCGTTGATGTTGTTGTCGTTGTTGTATTTGCCAGACTTTGTTTTCTGCCTTTGTTTTTGTTTTGTTTTTGTTTTTGTTTTTTTTGCTTTCTTTTATTTATTTTTTTTCTCTTTTTCTGGTTCTTTTCTTTATTCTTGTTGCCTTTTTCTTTCTGTTTCTCTGTCTGTCTTTTCTACACTGAATTGTTCTCCTTTATCAAGTAGGCCTACTTTGCTAGATACATATGTAGGTTTTACTGTAACCAGCTGTCATTAGCAGTGAAATTTTTTTTTTTTTATAGAAAGAAAGAAAAAAGGAAAAAAAGAGAAAAACTCAAACAAAACAACAACAAAAAAGAAAAAAACTAGCCAAGTTTTGATGACAATTCGCTGAACAAACTAGATATAAGCAAACGCATACGTAGACTTTTTCAAACTACTACAGATAACCGCCGGAACAGTCGCTGTAGTTGTCTCCCTTGCGTGCTCAACTCCCTTGTGACAACCTTTAGAGTGTGACCCTTACGGACACTGTACTATAACGGCGATGGGCGATGCTCTGGGGTTAACGTCAAGTGCCTCTAACCTTTAGCCTTTCACCCAATTGACCTTACCATCAACACCGGGGTCATGCAGGCACACTCTTTAACCTTTAACTTCGCCCCCCAAAAATCATCGACTCAAGAGACGCAAAGGTCTGACACATTTTAATATTTAGATATGTATATATACGCACCTCGTTTTGTCTCCAATCCTATATTTTCCCGCGCCTGCGGAAGTCAGGGGCGGGGTCAGAGTGCACGCTCTGTTGCCTGATTGGTGAGATAGAAACGTCAGGTCAGATGATTGGTCAAGACACGTGAATCATATCAGACTGACATTTTTTTTCATCAATGGCAGAAGCGACGGTATAATGACAATGATGGGGAAGCGCCACCTAGCGGCCCGTTTAAGTGTCAATAGGGGAGGTAAGTAGACGGGGAAATTGCAGCGGGGCAATGAATGAAACCGGAAACAGATTATCTCACAGCGATTGGGGAACCATGAGTCATCATGTACCTGTCGCCTCCAACATAACGGGGTCTTTCGTTCAGTTAGTTTTGTGGGCAGTGAAGGTGACACCACCGCCCTCGGTTACCTGATCTCCCCAAGTCGGCTTGTAGCTTATTGGTTTAAGCCTTCGCCTCCCGCACCCTATCCACCAAGTGCAAAAATTTAACCCTTCGACTCTCTTACCCTATCTACCAGCTTCCTGCAGGAAGCTGGTAGATAGAGTGCGGGAGTCAAGGGGTTAAGTTTTTGCTTTGTTAGCGTGGTTGTCAATCCAGGATGCTGGTGGACAGGCTGTTGGAGTCAGAGGGTTAACTAGCCTTACTTGTGGATATGTCTATGTGGGTTGGTTGGTTGGTTGTTTGGACAGAGCCGCTGATTCAAGATCTGATATTTCGAATCCAACCCCAGCCCACGCCATTAAAAACTGACCTGTTCACTGCCCATCTTAATCATTCTGGTGGTATCAGCTCAGTGTTTCATTAGGTATACTTCCCTCCCTCCCTATTTCAGCAAGATCTTGCCAACGCATAGGGTTTTGCATAGGATCGGGGAGTCTGTTACTCTTATTTTTGTATAAAGCCCAGTAAACTGCATGGACCCATGTCAGGGCTAAAGCCCTTTTTTGAAAAATGCACAGTACTTCAACAGAGAACAAAAAGAAAAAGAAAGTAAGTACATGATTATATCAATTCATTCGGGCACATAATCTCAGGAGATGCCCCTGGCGTTGACCACTCCGTCCAATTTATCACAGAGGGGATTTAAAAAAGACATACCTGAACGCAAGTTCAAACATAACAAAGGACACTAGAGCATCTAACAAAAAACATGTCTAAATTACCCAAAATTGTTCCCCACGTGTCTCTCTTCCCTAGAGCCAAAAATTCACTTAATACTTGTACCCAATTATCAATCCTAAGAGAAAATTTGTAGGATTTTATAGAACACATACATGTGAATGGAACAGCATAGGCAGAAAATGATAGGAAGAAATGCAGAAAGCAAAGGAAGAAAAAAGAAACAAAGAGAGTGACAGAAAAGAGGAAATTTCTAGCACAGAATTTCCAGAAGGTGGCGATACCATTTATATTAAAAGAGCCCCTGCCATTCCCACAGGGAGATCGGGGAGTCGTCCAGATAATTGTCAGCAGACTTTGATAGAGCGCATACATGGAATTGTTTGAGTGCATCAAATCCCTCTTGAACACGCTTAAAATTCAACAGCCATACTATTAATTGCGTGAGACTGAGAGACTGGATAAATGAGAATCAGTTATCGTAGCCCCACATCCCCTGACAATACAAATTCATGAATAGTTCTTGTATTGAGCTAGTCTCCAAACTCTTTTGGATTCACTTCGCATAACGCATAATCAGACTTTGAGTGAAGTACGGAGAATTCACGCTATTAGGCGAGCTGACCCCACTCCACTACGTTGTTGTTGGACAACAGTCTGCATCTTTGGTGGGCGTGCGTGATGGTCGTTTTGATATTTCCATAAGCCAGCCACTGACTTGACGAACAGGATGTTTCATCATCATCATCATGGCTCTCCATATGCATCTATCTTTTGTTGCCGCAAGCACAACTTCCACCCTCTCTCTCCTCAGCCACTCTGCAAATCCGTCTAATACGTTTTCCTTGGGTCTGCCTAGTGCTCTCTTTCCCTCCAGCTTTCTTGTTGTGACCAGGTGTTCTAATTCCTTTTTCCTCATAAAATGGCCTATAAATGTTGCCTGTCTTTTCCTGATATTCCTTATCAATGATCTTCTTGTGTCTACCTGCATCAAGACTGTCTCATTTGTTCAACATTCTTCTTAGAAACCACATTCCGGTGCCTCGATCTTGTTCTGGCTTTGCTTGTTGACTGTCCACGCCTCACAACCGTATAACATTATCGGTTCGATATAACATTCAAGAACTCTCTTCCTGGTGTTAATTGATAGGCATTTGTTGGCTAGAATGCTTTTCAATTTGTCTAACGTGCATGTTTAATGGCGAATTTAGACACCCAGCAGGTTCTGCACACATGTTGATCTGGGAGATCAGATATATCTCCACCCTTTACCCACTAGACAGAGGTGTCGTGACGGGTTGAACCTTGGACCTTCCGACTGGATTCTGAAGTTTGCCCAATTGACAATTGCGCCTCCGTTTAAATTCCACATGTTAGCGGATTTCATTTGGTTTGTAACTTATTTTGTTGTAAACAGTAAATGTGCTTGTTAGTATGTTGTGATATGAAACCTTTTTCTGCCAGCTTGCTTGTTAATTTTTTTTTCTTCAGTCGTTATTGTTATTATTGTTGTTATTATCATCATCATCATCATCATCATCATCATCATCATCATATCATTATCATCATCATCATCATCATCATCATCATTACAAACCGTATTCCTTTGGCTGATTAACCCTTTGATTCCTTAATCCTGTCCACCAGCATCCTGCATTGTCAACTCCCTTTGACTACTCCTCACCCTATCCACCAGCTTCCTGCAGGTTGAAGGAGTCAAAGTCAGGAAGCCGGTGGATAGGGTGAGGGAGTCAATGGGTTAATTGTTTGCAGTTGGTGGATAGGGTGCGGGTGTCAAAGGGTTAAATAGACGTGTTGCACGCAGTGACAGGGTCAGCAGTAAAGTTGATGCTGGGGCAGGGCAAGCGAAGGTGAGTCAGGCCTGTTACCCAATGTCCACACGCTTTGAGGGGGGGTGGGAGGAGGAGGGGGAGGGGAGATGGGGGCACACCAATGGCCAGTCTCTATCACAGACACAGTATCACATATCAGACTGCTCACTCTTTCAGATATGACCAACCTTCCTTAATTAACCCCTTAACTCCCGCACCCTATCTACCACTTGCAAAAACTTAATCCTTTGACTCCCTCACCGCATTCACCAGCTTCCTGCTGGGAGCTGATGGATAGGGTAAAGGAGTCAGAGGGTTAAGCTTTTGCTTTGCTAGCAGGGTTGACAATGCAAGATGGTGTTGGACGGGGTGCGGGAGTCAAAGGGTTAACCGTTTGATACCCGCACCCTATCATACCAACTTGCAAATGTGACCCGCCAGCACGAAATCAGTCTTAACTAGCATTTTCAGATATACATATCACTGGAAAGTGTACATTCTGCTGATTATTTTGGCACTTGAATAAAGCTTGTACTCAAAAACATGTAGAAGTTATGTATGTTTAAAGTCATTAAGTTGTATGACGGCCATTTTGAGCAAACGGCCTCTAAAGTTTTTGTGTGCTCTCCTACACGTTTTCCTTAATTTTCTTTATTTGGTGGCTTTGACCCAGTTTGTTTCTAAATTTTAGGTGCCATTATCTGAAAGGTGCACCAAAGAGCTTTCTGTCGGTATATTACATGTGCGGGTGCTGTACTGTTACGGTCCATAATAAGAGACAAAAATATTGTGTTCTTTCTGCTGCGATCAGTGCATTGAAATACCATTTTAAATTGATTAATAATGTTTTTTTCAAGAAAAGCATTTTTATGGGGGATAGATTATAGTCTACAGAAATCAATTTTGGGAAAAAGTCAAAACACCCATATAGACCCTCAGTCACCTTTTCAGCTCCTAGTGCTGTTCGACTGACTGCGAGTTAAGACTGATTTCGTGGTGGGAGGTCACAAATACTGGACTCTTTGGCTCCTTCATATCGCAGACACAGTATCACATATCAGACTGCTCACTCTTTCAGATATGACCCACCTTCCTTAACCCTTTGATTCCCGCACCCTATCTACCAACTTGCAAATACTTTTTAACTCTTTGACTCAGTCATCCTTTCCACCGGTGTCCTACAGGAAGCTTGTGTATAGTCTTGACTAGATTTAGGTTCAGCAGAAGGATGACCGGACTCGAATTTTGCCTTATTTAACTTCGGTGATCTGATCAGAGCGAGGGAGTTTTCGAGGTTGATAATAATGATGATAATATTTATGACTACAAGAACAACAATGATACACACACACATACGCACACACACACGCACACACGTACGCACGTACGCACACAGGTACACACTCAGACACACGTGCGCGCACACATACTCAACCCCTCCTCCCATTCAATCCTAAAAAAAACCTAAAGGAATAACAAAAGAAAAAAAAAGGACCTACACACACAAAGAATAGAAAAGAAAAACAAGCATGCAAACAATGAATAAATAAATAAATAAATAAATACAAATAAATAAATAAATAAATAATTAAATAAATAACTAAATAAATAAATAAATAAATAAATGAATAAATAAATAAATAATAAATAGATAAATAAATAAATGAATGAATAAGACCAACAAAAAACAACAACAACAACAACAAAAATGAAAAACCAAGTTGACAACAACAACAAACACAATAACTTAATGAATAGATAATGTACAGAAAGAAAGAAAGAAAGAAAGAAAGAAAGAAAGAAAGAAAAACCAAAAACTTGTACTTCTGTCACAAATTGCTTGAATGCTGGCAGTCACTGTCATTTAACCCTTTGACTCCTGCAGCGTGTCCACCAACAGCATCCTTAGTCGTTAACCATGCTTGCAAATCTTCTCAAATCTAACACAGTTTGCGCTACCCATTCAGCTTGCATAGAAGCAGATACAAAGCACAAAAACCATAAGTGACTGCCAGCCTTCAAGCAACTTGTAACAGTTGTACAAGATTTTGGTTTTTCTTTCTTTCTTTCTTTCTTTCTTTCTCTTTCTTTCTTTCTTTCTTTCTTTCTGTCTGTCTGCTTCTATGCTTGCTGAATGGGTAGAGCAAACTGTGTTAGATTTGAGAAGTTTTACAACATGGGAGATAATTCCTACGTGACTCAAGAGTTATGTCCTTTGATTAATATTGTAAAAATTCTCCCTGCTTCCCTCTTATTTCTTTGGTATTACATGCTTGCAAAGCAAATGAAATTAACTCTTTGACTCCCTCACCTATCCACCAGCTTCAGCAAGGAAGCTGGTGAATACGGTCAGGGAGTCAAAAGGGTTAAATGTTTGCAATTGGTGGGATGTTTGGTTGGTTTGGTTCAGGTTTAACGTCCTCAGGTGATATGGCCGACGGGGATAACCATCCCAGGAAAATGGGAGAAGATGACAAGCATTCTTACCAACAGATGCCTATCAATTAACATCAGGAAGAGAGTCCTTGAATGTTATATAGAACCAATACTGTTGTACGGATGTGAGGCGTGGACAGTCAACAAGCAAAGCCAGAGCAAGAATGAGGCAGCCGAGATGTGGTTTCTAAGAAGAATGTTGAGAGTTCCGTGGACAGCAAAGGGAACAAACGAGACAGTCTTGATGGAGGCAGACACAAGTAGATCACTCATAAGGAAGATTAGGAGAAGACAGGCAACATTTATAGGCCATTTTATGTGGAAAGGGGATTTGGAGCACCTGGTCACAACGGGAAAGCTGGAGGGAAAGAGAGCACCAGGTAGATCCAGGGAGAAAATGCTAGA
>JAPXFY010000031.1:15433308-15440808 GCA_030674185.1 Monoplex corrugatus | reverse complement strand
CTGTGTTTCTAATCTTTTCTATCAATATCTGGAGTACAAACAGCATATCTATTGTTCCCCTGTTTTTCCTATAGCCTGCCTGACAGTCGGATAGCTCTTCCTCTACTTTTGGCTTTAACCTGTTTAAAATTATTATCAGCAGTATTTTACTACCATTTTCTACGCCACCTTAATGGTCACAGAATGGTCACAGAATGGTCACAGAATGGTCACAGCGCTTAGATTTGATTTTATCAAGATTTTGCGCTATATGAATATTGTAATTGTTAATTATTAATTATTATTATTATTATTAGAAGCTGGCACAGTTTTTACAATGCGACGATGATGATGATATCGATGATGATGATAATCATCACGCTATGGAGTTCCATCTAGGATTGAGATTGCATGACAGGGTTGTGCTCTACGCTTACTATCATAAAATATCCTGGCGCCAACCAGGCCCTAGAGACACAAACATCTGGTGCTGGTCAGAAGATTTGAGAAACACCCCCAACGGCGCATCTGTTGAAGTGGATGAGACTCGACTGTGTGGTCACTCGGGAACAGTTTCAGTACAACCAAATGTGGATAGCAGTCTTCATATTATGACATGGTCAATAGTGTCGGTACCAGCATCAACAGTGCCAACTGGGCAGATATTGTCTGCAATGGAGGAGTAAGTTGCGACAATAGCGTACACCGTGCACAATCACATCTCAGGGCTGGCGAAATCAACCCGCCCGGTCGCCCAAGGCGAGTAAAAAAATTAATATCTGGTGGGCGAGTCACAGTCAAAACCTATTAGTCCGTCGGGCAAGTGACAAATCAGCCCCTTGCAGTGACGTTTTATTTCGGTTTTATAAACTTTCCGATCTGTCGACTGATTTTGTCGGCAATGAGCGAGTCAAAACAAGATTGAAGCAGCCGAGATGTGCTTACTAGGAAGAATGCTGAGAGTTCCATGGACAGCATGGAAAACAAACGAGACAGTCTTGATGGAGGCAGACACAAGAAGGTCATCCATAAGGAAGATTAGGAAAAGACAGGCAACATTTATAGGCCATTTTATGAGGAAAGGGGAATTGGAGCACCTGGTCACAACAGGAAAGGTGGAGGGAAAGAGAGCACCAGGTAGACCCATGGAAAAAATATTGGACGAACTTGCAGAGTGGCTGAAGACAGAGAGGGTGGAAGATGTGCTTGCGGCAACAAGGGACAGATGCATATGGAGAGCTAGAGCCATGATCGTCAAAGCCATGTGGCAGGGCACATGATGATGATGATGATGATGATGATGAGCGAGTCTCGCCGACGTTCGTGCGAAAACGAGGCTATTTGGGGAAAAGGCAACTCTTGTTTCCCATAAAAGCTGTATGTGAAGGGAGTCGGTGTGATACTTTACAATAATTATAATGTTTACCGATCAAAGATCGTTGGCCCAATATGTGACAGTCTTGGTCAAACGGTTAGAAGCTTCTAATCATCATCATCAAGTGCCTTGCCACATGGCGTTGGCGATCATGGCCCTCCATATGTATCTATCCCTTGTTGCTGCATGCACATCCTCTACCCTCTCTGTCCTCAGCCACTCTGCAAGTCCGTCCAATACATTTTGCCTGGGTCTACCTGGTGCTCTCTTTCCCTCCAGCTTTCGTAATGAAGCATGGGAATCAGGGAATATAATACAACATATATCATTAGATCTCCCACTGTTCAGCTCCCCCACCCGATACAATGTCTCCAGAAGAAAGTTTGACCACTTTAGTTGTAACAATGCCGTAATTTTACTGTTATTAGGGGCAACATGTCGAACTAGTGAAAATATCTGCGGGCTAGTAGATCTTAAAATCCACTAGCCCGGCTGGCTATTAGAAAATTTTAATCTTCTCCAGGCTTGCATTTAGACAGAGCAGAGCAGCTGCTATTCAACTGAAGAGAGACAGGCGGGCTCCTTCTCGTGCTGTGTGTGTGAAAGAGCGTGTGCTTGGTGGGGATTGGTCTTGTGTCTCACAAGAAAAACCAACGCCACGCATTGAAGACACGTATGCCTACACATCCGTCAGATCGACACAAGAGTTCACCACCACCACCCACCACCATCACCATCATCACACCACCACCACTCATCACCAACACACACCACCACCACCACCCATCACCACCACCCATCACCATCACCACCACCCACCACTACCACCACCACCATCACCACCACCACTCACCACCATCACCACCTCACCACCACACACACCACCACCACCCCCAAATCACCACCCACCACCACCACTACCAACACCCACCCACCAACACCATCACCACCACCATCCCGCACCACCACCACCCACCACCATCACACCATCACCACCACCATCATCACCACCACCACCACCCCCACCACTCACCACCACCCACCACCACCACCCACCACCACTTGGGTGGAGTGCATATGGAGTTGTCTGAGCGCGAATTTCTCTTGAAAATAACATCAATAACTGGCCCATGTCCGAAAGCTGCATCTTCCTCTCAAAGCTTACGGCACAAGAGGATAGAAAAAGTAAAAAGCAAGTGATTGTAGTAGTAGTAGTAGTAGTATTAGGGACTGGCTTTCAATGGCCAAGGCCTTGCGGCCTATTTACGTCCCCTCTTTCTCAACTATTTCTAATACAGGTGTTAAAATGTGCATTTTCTTTTTGTTTGCATAAGCCTAATCAGGCCTTTAATCATCAAAATCGAAGAATTTCTTTGAATTTTGGAATTTCGTCAAAAAAATTCTTGAATTTGTTAGTATCTTGTGCAAATGTTATGTTAGTTGGGAGTTTATTCCACAAAGGGGCTACTCGATGTGAAAAAGAAAATGTTCTTGTGTTAGTACGACAGTGCTGAATAAATATCTTTCCTTCCTTGTTTCTTGTGATATTACATTGTGAAACAGAAAAGAGTGAGTCAACACAAATATTATCAACTCCATTAAATATCTTATATGTTTGAATAAGGTCAACTCTTGTCCTTCTGCCTTTAAGTGAGTGTAATTTCAAATACTTCAATCGTTCTGCATAAGATTTATCTTTGCATTTTTTAATAGCTTTGTTGCACGTCTTTGTACTCTTTCTATTTGCGCTGACTGTCTTTTCAAGGATGGACCCCATATTGCATTTGCATATTCCAAATGTGGTCTAACAAAAGATTTATATAAGTTAAAAAAGATTTATAGTAGTAGTAGTATCACGATCGCCATCACTATCGACATCATCACCACTACCACTACTACTACGATCATCATCAGCTCCGACAGTAGAAAACAACAGTAGTGACTAATGGATCATCCCACATTATTATTAACTAACATGTAGGTCATCGAAACTTCCAGAAAACGGAAAAACCAGCACTGTTGTCACTGACTGACCTCTGCAGGCCATTTTCGGATATGAATTCTCTCCCTTATTTCCGATTGACGTCCCTTAGGGACCCTGACGTACGTATTTAGACCAGTGTGGAGTGCGATACTAGAAGCAGACGACTTCAGTCGGAATTTTAACAACCGGAAAAACGCACTTCCTTGAACTCACCGGAAACAGTTTCCGCCGGCCAAGATGGCGGCTTGTACTACGGGATCGTACGACAAAGAGCAGGGGCTGTGATCGTACCGTTGATGGGTCTGCCTGTAGTGTGTTGATTTGGTATCACTGGGACATCATTGTTCCCCACACTGTTTGTGGCCGGTTGATTGTTGTAACTGTTCATGTCAGTGTTCAGTCCGTAGTTTTCTGTATCGTGTCACAGATGTGTACAGTGGAATGTTTTATGATGATAATGATGACGCTTATGACACTGATGTTGATATATATGTATGTATATATATGTATGTATATTATATATATATATATATATATATATATATACATACATACATATATATGTACATATATATACATATATATATACATAATATATATTATATATATATATATATATATATATATATATTATTGTAAGTCCCTTCCATTTTCTGTAATTAGCACGGTGTCATCTGCGTATCGAATGTTGTTTATCATTTGTAACTACATGGCAACAACATAAGCCACAGAGAGAGACGGGGGGGGGGGGGGGGAGAGAGAGACAGACAGACAGAGAGAGACAGACGAGAGAGAGAGAAAAAAAGACAGACAGAGAGAGAGACACACACACATACAGAAAGACAGAGACAGAGAGAAAGAAAGAGACAGATAGACACACAGACAGACAAACAAACAAACAGACAAACAGAAGACAGAGAGGCGGGTCAACCTCCGCAATAAAGGTCTCTGCCCACTCTATAGTGCCATCCTCTCAGATAACAAGAAAACTGAAGAAGAAGAAGAAGAAGAAGAAGGAATATGATGATGATGATGAAGAAGAAGAAGAAGAAGATGATGATGATGATGTGATGATGATGATATGATGAATGATGATGATGATGATGATGATGAGGGGGGGAGATGATGAGAGATAGAAGAAGAAAGAAGAAGATGATAGATGAGATGGAGAGAGGGAGAGTAAGAAAGAAGAGAAGAAGAGAAGAAGAAAACAGAGAACAGGAGCGGAGAGAGAAAGAGCATTGTCAGAACAACACAACACGTACACCCAGAGAGTGGAGCTCCCGTATGTAACGTACAATAAATATAGCAGTCATTGAAATCAGGAAAAGGCGACCACTAAGTACAACGAGGGATGGTGACCCCACCTCGCCATTCAACTCCTCTTACGAACAGACATCCAGTGTTCAACATCCATCCTACACTCAATGTACCCAATGAATCAAAAACGGAATATTAAGCTGCTGACACGAAATGTCGAAGGGATGAACATCCTCTTTGATTCAGTGAAGTTATGGACTCTTCCGCCATCTTTCTCACGAAAGAGTAGTCCTAGCGGCATCGTTGCTATATGTGTGTTCAGCTGTCTTGTCTGGTCGTCTTGATAGCAGAGCAGGTTGGTGATGGCTTCAACAGTAGCAACAGAAGAAGCCACAGCGGCAGTAAGAGCAGTAGTAGCGAGCGGCAGTCGTGGTGACGATGGGAGGTTGCTGGTATAGCGTACTTTAAATACACTGATGATGCGTTGTTCTTATTCACTTACTCACTCAGTCACTTACTTGCTTGTTGCTTATTTGCTGTTACTTACTTGCTTGCTTATTTGCTGCTTACTTACTTGCTTGCTTATTTGCTGCTTACTTACTTGCTTGCTTACCTACTTACTTACTTACTCACTTACTTACCTATCTATGATCAAGAAAATATTGGCTTCACCTAGTTGATAGATGGCTGAGCATTTGGGCATTGACTAGGGGGGGGGGGGGGTCTGTCATGTGAGACTAATTGATACAGAATAGCTAGTTGTGTTGTGAGTCAGACTTTAATGATTTATTTATTTACTTTATGTGTTCCTTTTTTGAAGGTAAGATACACACATACACATGTCATTTACATGTAACCAAGATTATTCCAGTGGTAGGCTAATAAAATACCAGTATATAATATAGACTAGGTAAAACATAGTCTAGGTAGGGCTTCAAGACCTGGCAAGCTCATGGGTTTATGTGCAGGCTTAAGGCATGTGCCACGGTCACCATACACGTGACACCTGTGACGTTAGTGCAGATACATCATCTTGAGAAAGTGAAACTGAAACTGAAACTGTGTTGTTCTGGATGATCAGCAACAAACTAAAGCTCAACACAAGTTTCAGTTTTAGTTTCAGTTTCTCAAGATGACGTCTCCGCGCTCGGAATGAATTCCATATGCACTAACGTTAAGGGTGCCAAGTGATGGAGAAGATCCAGAATGATCAAGGCACAAGCCTTAAGCCTGCACATAAACCCATGAGCTGGCCAGGTCCTGAGGTCTTACCTAGACAGTTCCGTAAACATGGGGTCGTAGGGGAGTAAGGTGGCAGAGACCTCAACTTTTCCCGGGACCAGTACCACGAGGGCGGCGCTCATCCCCTCTCCCTCGCTTCAAATTCATACTCAGATTCACCTTTTTTTTTAACCAAGACTTCAGAAAGGCAAAACGGCTATTTTGGTCTTCAATGGGTGGGGTCTGGGAAATCAACCTATCCTTCATTGTTTCTTACCAAGGCAGCTGGGCAATGCCCTGCTCTTCACGATTTTCAACTGCCGTGGGATCTATTAGCGTGCGCAGCTAGAAGGCACACGGGGTTTTATGTCTCCTTCCAAAGGACTAGAGTTCAGTTCGATTTTCCGGTCAAGCTGAGGAGAAAAGTCGAGGCGTTTACGGGGAGGGAACCCTGGAACCTCGAGTTTAGTTATTGGCAGGCGAACGTCTGAACCATTCTGCCACTCTTCTCCCTGAACTATCCATTAGATAGTTCCATCACAACACAAACAAAACAGAAATGATGTCTGTCGGTACTATATTTTTTTCTTCTCAACTTGGATTACGCTCGTAGATAGCAGTGATGAGCAAATATTGGTGGTGCTGATATTAATTTTCATTCCAAACCTTTGTGAAATAACCTCGGGTGTCAAGTCTGACCCTATGAGTACGAGTAACATCTGATGTGCTTCTTTTTTAGAACTTCGGTTTATCCCACTTTTAGCTCATGGCCAACGACAGTCTGGGTTTGATTTTGCCGGGGTACCTCTTTTCTGGGTACCTCCTGCCTGCGTACCTCCTGTCTGGATACCTCGTGTCCAGAACCTTCTGCCTGGGTTTCTGCTGCCTAGGGACCTCCTGTCAGGGTACCTCCTGTCTGGGTACCTCCTGTCTGCGTACCTCCTGTCTGGGTACCTCCTGTCTGGGTACCTCCTGTCTGCGTACCTCCTGTCTGGGTACCTCCTGTCTGGGTACCTCCTGTCTGCGTACCTCCTGTCTGGGTACCTCGTGTCTGGATACCTCCTGTCTGGGTACCTCCTGTCTGGGTACCTCCTGTCTGGGTACCTCCTGTCTGCGTACCTCCTGTCTGGATACCTCCTGTCTGGGTACCTCCTGTCTGCGTACCTCCTGTCTGGATACCTCGTGTCCGGAACCTTCTGCCTGGGTATCTGCTGCCTAGGGACCTCCTGTCGGGGTACCTCCTGTCTGGGTACCTCCTGTCTGCGTACCTCCTGTCTGGGTACCTCCTGTCTGGGTACCTCTGTCTGGGTACTCCTGTCTGGTACCTCCTGTCTGGGTACCTCCTGTCTGGGTACCTCCTGTCTGCGTACTCCTGTTGGTACCTCTGTCGGAACTTCTGCCTGGGTACTCTCTAGGGACCTCCTGTCGGGTACCTCCTGTCTGGGTACCTCCTGTCTGCGTACCTCCTGTCTGGGTACCTCCTGTCTGGGTACCTCCTGTCTGGGTACCTCCTGTCTGGGTACCTCCTGTCTGGTACCTCTGTCTGGGTACCTCCTGTCTGGGTACCTCCTGTCTGCGTACTCCTGTCTGGTACCTCTGTGGGTACCTCCTGTCTGGGTACCTCCTGTCTGGGTACCTCCTGTCTGCGTACCTCCTGTCTGGGTACCTCCTGTCTGGGTAC
>JAPXFY010000031.1:15363308-15428308 GCA_030674185.1 Monoplex corrugatus | reverse complement strand
AAATAAACACACACTGACACACACGAGTTGCTTTGTGTCTTGTCTCAATCCAACGTCGCCCCGCGGTTCCGATCCGACTTTTGTGAAGAGACAGACCGGAAGTGCGGATGCGTGCGTTGGGTTTGGGGCGATGGAAGGCGCGTTGTTAGAAAACTCCGTGTGAAGCGGCGGCCCGTGTGAACGAACATAAAGCGATCGGCGTGTGGAATGACCGGTATGTTCAACGGTCGGCGTGTGTTCAGTGCCCGCTTGTGAACATTCTTGACGCCTGCCGTCTTCCTTATCCATGCAAAATGTATTCGTAACAGAGATGACTGCTGAACTTCGGTATTGGCGTGACGTCACACCCGCCATTCCTTTCGACCACGTTTTGAGGGGACAGTTGTGATGATGGTATCTTTTTTCTTTTTTCACCCTTCTCGCTTCCTTCCTGGCACTTTCCCTTCTCCTCTCCCTGTCCTGTTATCGTCGTTTAAAGCCCAGCCGACTGCGCAGAGCCACACCAAGGCTATAACCGCCTCAAAACACGCAAAACTTCAACAGGAAGGAGAAAAGAAAAGAAAATTAAGTACACATATCAATGCATTCGCGCACATCATCTAAGGACATGCCCCTGGCGCTGACCACTCAGTCCAGTTTATCGCACAGGGGATTTAAAAAACACTCCTGAATACAAATGTAACCATATCTAAGGACACCAAAACATGTATAAAAACAGGCATAGATTACCTAAAATTGCTTCCGCATATCTCACCTCCTAGAGCCAAAAATGCACTTAATTTAATACATTCACCCAATTATCAATCCTAAGAAAAAGTACATAAGATTTTATCGAACACATACAGGTGAATGGACCAGCAAGGCAGAAAATTATAGGTAGAAATGACAGAAAGCAAAGGAACAAGGCAGAAACAAAGAGAGAGAGACAGAAAAGATGAAATTTCTAGCACAGAATTTCCAGAAGGTGGGGATACTATTTATACTGAAAGAGCCCCCTGGCATCCCCACGAGGGACTCCCTGTCCCACTCCCTTTCTCACTTTCTTCGTATAGCTTCGTTAAGAATGATTAATATCAATGTCTTGATATCTGTACTTAATTTTCTTTTCCTTTTTTTCCCCTCATATTGAAGTATTGTGTACGTTTTGAAATGGTTATAGCCCTGATATGGCTTTACGCAGTCGGCTGGGCTTTAAACAAAAATGGCCGAAATAACAGTAATTTCTTAATATGGGATCGGCGCTCCGAATGAAATATGTATACGCTTATGCCAAAGATGTCATGTGGAGGATAAGACTTCAAAATGACCGTGGTACAAAATCTGAATCAAACGGACCGCCAGCGTTCAAGCAAATACGAACCAACCAGAAACACAGGAAAACAGAAGAAGAATGGGTATCTAATACATAAGACGAGCGTAAATTTTCAGGCAACAGAACAGGCCTTTGGCTGGCTAAAACAAAAAGCAAACAAACAAATAACAAGAACAAAAAAGAGGAAATCACACACACGCACACACACACACACACACACACACACACACACACACACACACGCACGCACGCGTGCGCACATACACTCAAACACACACGCACACACACATGCGCACGCACGCACTCACACACTCTCACACAAACACACACACACGCACTCTCTCACACACAAACACACAAACATACAAACATACACACACACACACTCACACACACACACATACACATGCGCACGCACACACACACACACATGCACACGCACTCACGCACACACACACACACACACACACACACACCACACACACATACACACACACACACACACACACAGGGAGAAACGCTCACAAATACACACACATGCGCACGCACGCACACACACACATACTCACATACACATACAGACACACACACACATACACACACACACGCGCGCACTCACACACTCACACACACGCACACGCACACACACACACACACAAGCACACACAAGCACACTCAACAATTTATAGAAGATGACATTCACCCCACCACCAGAGGAAGCAGCATCATTGCAGGAAATCTTGGAAGGCACATTCGAGACTTGTTTTGGGAGACTCCAAGGAGAACAGCAAGATCAGGATCAGCACAGCTACATCCTTCCAGATTCTCCAGAGGACGGTACCACCTTTTCGACAACTACGTACCATGGTGGCCGTGCAATATGTTTTGATATAACAGTATTACATATACAATTCTTGACGTTCATGTCACATGACTTTTTCCTCGTCATCTCTGACATTTCTTCTGCTGAAAATATACAATAACCAGGTTTTAGTCCGACTATCAAGACTCAGTCAGACTATACACTCTGTTTATTTGAAGACGTGCATGCTATTATTTTGTTTATTGGTTATTTGTTATCCATTGTAATCTAATATCTCCTCAATAAGTTATTTATACGTTGACTGTGTAATTTTCTTTTCATCATTTTGCTACAATTTTGTTATCTTTACTTCGTAGTCTAAGTAATTGCGTAATTTTCTTTCTGCCCATCTCTCCTGTACACAGAAAATCAAAGTATTCATTATTGTCGACCATAAATAACAGTCAATTGAAAGTTGGAGATAAACCAGTATCAGTAATGCGACAACAATCCCAAGTCAAGTTTTTGCAATGGAATTGTAGATCCATTTCCACCAATTCGGCATACTTGGAGCATTTCCTGACATCAAATAGATGTGAAGTTTTGATTCTGCAGTCGATGAATGTTGTTGCAGCCAAGCTTCCCAATTTCCCCAATTATTACTATCCTCCAGTCTATGAATGTGGGAATCACGGGAAGAAGGTATCCACCGCGATATACATACTCAAAGAGTTACAATACTGCTTACTTACTTCCCCAGTTTTGAAATCAAGTGACGATTTGCACGCTTGTTCTGCCACTGTCCATTTAAGCAATTCTTTAAACATCAACGTTTTGTCAGTGTACCTGCCAAAGGTCCAAATGACCACAACACAGAATGGCTGCGCACGATCCAAGATCAGCAGCGTGGTAAATGGCTAATAGGTGGAGACTTTAATTCCCACTCCCCATTTTGGGAAAAGAACTGTTCTACTGTTACGAGCAATCGTTTGGTAGAAAATATCGTTGATAGTTCGCTTTACCTTCTAAATGATGGTAGTGTCACTAGGATCCCTGATGTCTCCAAACACAGGGCGACAGCCATCGATTTGTCTCTGATATCACCAAAATTAGCGCCATCCTGTACCTGGGAAACTCACAGAGACACTTTGGGAAGCGATCATCTACCTATCATCATAACCGTAACTGACAAAAACATCAGGATGAAAGACAGCTCTCCTGATATTATTCCAAAATATAATTACAAGCGTGCAAACTGGTCCTTATTTCGAACTGCTCTTGCTAATCAGGATTACAGACATTATGAAAGTGAAAATGTAGACATGTTTTCTAAATTCCAAGAGTCAATTTAGCCGCTGCAGATGTATCAATTCCGAAACTCAAAACTTCTAGATCGAATAATCGATTTGGTAATGTTTGGTGGACAGAGGCATGTGAGAAAGCAGTTCAATATAAAAGGGAGAAATTCAAAATCTACATCAAAAGCCGGAAACCTGACGATCATGTGGAAATGAAAAAAGCTAACATCCAATGTAACAAAATCATCGCTGAAGCAAAGAAAATTATTGGGCATCATTCTGCACAAAAGAAATTTCAGATTTCAGAGATTTCCATAAAGTCTGGACGAAAATGAATCAAATGAAGAATGGAACCAACTTACCTAGGTGTCCGATAATGATAGAAACATGTAACACATTTCCTTCAGACATGGACAAAGCAGAAACCTTTGTGGACTTATTTGCTAAAAACAGTAAGTTGAAGGTTTATCTCCTGACTGCAAACATCACAGAGAAATGGAAGATAACAACTCAATCTACACTGATCCAATACCTCAGAATGATCTCTGGTTTAATTCTCCAATCACCTTAGAAGAGCTAAAAAAACACAATACTGTTTCTACACAACAAAACGAGTTCGGTAGGGTTGATGCAGTTTCGACTGAAATGATTAAACATCTCCCTGAAAACTATCTTATTTTCCTACACAAAATTTTGCCGAAATGCTGGGTTAGCGGAACTGTACCACAAATCTGGCAAAAGTCTATAGTTATACCGATATTAAAAGCAGAAAAATCGAAAACTGATAAAAACAGTTACAGACCCATTGCTTTGACGTCCCACACGAACAAACTAATGGAAAGATTGATCTTAAACAGACTTTTACACTACTGTGATAAAAATAACGTTATTCCGGTAAACCAGGCGGGTTTTAGAAAAGGGAGATCCGCAGTTGAACACCTGGTTAAACTTAGGACTCAGATCAAACAATAGTTTGCCCGCAGAAAGTGTTTTAGCGACTTTCTTTGATGTAAAAAAAAGCTTACGATCAAGTTTGGCATAAACGTTTATTGTTCAAGCTAAAATCTGTTGGTTTATCTGGCAATATGTACAATTACATTAAATCTTTTTTAGCTAATAGAACAATACAGGCTAGAGTGGGAGCTAGTTATTCTACTTCACGACGCCTCGACATGGGGATTCCACAAGGTTCAGTGATAGCACCTATTTTATTTAATATCCTTATACAGGATCTTCCTAAAGCTCTTTCAAATCGTGTTGTTTTAGTACAGTATGCTGATGATATATGCACTTGGATGAATATCACTTTAAAAAAGACAACCCCACAGAGAACACGGAATTACATCAGGAAACTGTATCAAATTGATCTTGATAACCTTGGAAACTATATGTTAGAAAATGGTCTGTCATTGTCGGCAGAAAAAACTAACATGATGCTGTTTGATCCTGGTGGTAACTCAAATAACTTGCCTACTTTCAAATTGCTTGGTGAAGTGTTAAATTACAAACAGGTCGTAAAATTTCTGGGAGTTTACATCACGTCGAAATTAAGCTGGAATGTCCATTTTGATTATATTTTAACAAAAGCACGAAAAACCTTGAATTTTCTAAAGATAATAAACAAATTACCCTGGGGAATGGATACAAATATACTGATTCATCTGTCAACAGCGCTGATCAGGTCAAAATTATCCTACGCGCAAGAAGTTTTTTTCAATGCACCTAAATATTTACTAAAAAAGATTCAGAACTTGAACTGCAAAAATCTTAAATTTGCACAAGGTGTACCAACTCATGCTTCTACTCTGGAAACGTACAAAATTGCTGGAATTCTACCTCTAAACAACCATCGTGAGCTAGCTACAGCAAAGTTTGCAATAATAATAATAATAATTACAATATTTATATAGCGCAAAATCTTGATAAAATCAAATCTAAGCGCTGAACACACCACCACACACACCACGCACGCACACGCACACACACCACGCACGCACGCACACACACACACACGCACACACACACACACACACACACACACACACACACACACACACACACAACACACACACACACACGGCTATAAATGGGGAGAAAGAATAAAAACAATGGAAAATTATAGAGAGCATATTATATACAATTATATATTGCAATGTGATTCCCCTCCGAGTGGAGACAGGCTGCAGAGGGGATTGAGTGAGGTCAGGATTTTATGCAGAGGAGAAAAGGTGAGTTTTGAGAGCGGACTTGAAGGAGACAAAAGTAGGTTGCTGACGGACTGAGAGAGGAAGTTTGTTCCAGGAGAGCGGACCAGAAACAGAGAAGGCTCGTGGACCATAGGTATTGAGCTTAGTGCGTGGAAAGCGAAAAGTCAGAGGATCGGAGGCAGAGCGGAGGGTACGTGAGGGAACATAGATCTCAAGTAGGCTTGACAGGTAATCGGGGGCTGCGTTATTGAGGCTTTTGTAGCACATGGTGTCTAGTTTGTACTGTATGCGCTTTGATACAGGGAGCCAGTGAAGTTGTGCCAGGAGAGGAGATATGTGGTCAGCTTTTTTCTTTTTGAGTACAAGGCATGCAGCATTGTTTTGAATGCACTGTAGGATGTGAGTGGTGGAGGCAGGAAGACCGGACAGGAGTGAATTGCAATAGTCAATGCGAGACATTATGAAGGAGAGAACGAGTTTTGCAGTTGTTTCCACAGAGAGATACTTCCTGATCAGGCTTATACGATGGAGATGATAGTAGCAAGATCTGGCAGTTTGAGAAACAAAGTTGTTCATGGAGAGGGTAGAGTCAATGCAGACACCAAGGTTTTTAGCTGAATCAGAAATTGGGACTGATGTGTTACATAATGGGAGAGAAAGAGGAGGCAGCTGAGAAAGTTTCTGACGGGTGCCAATGAGGATAGCTTCTATCTTGTCATCATTTAGCTGAAGTTTGTTGTATGTCATCCAATTTTTGATGTCCGAGTAACACTCAGTGGTGCGAGTCAGGAGGTGCTGTATATTGTCAGGTGAGTCACTGTCTTGAAGTTGGGTATCATCAGCATAGAAGTGGTGTTTTATAGAGTGGGAGTTGATGATGGTGGACAGGGGGGAGGTGTAAAGAGTGAAAAGAACAGGGCCAAGGACAGATCCTTGTGGAACACCACAGGTCAGGTATGCAGGTTGAGAGTAAGTGCCATTGATGAGAACAGATTTTTGCAGTCCAAGTTCTGAATCTTTTTTAGTAAATATTTAGGTGCATTGAAAAAAACTTCTTGCGCGTAGGATAATTTTGACCTGAACTACTTCACAAGCGAATAATTTTGTGAGCAAAGAAATTAAAATCAGGTCTGATATTGACTTTCCAAAACGAGCAAAAAACATTTCATCACAAATTACAACCGCAACTTACATATCTGACCTGATCAAACAATCCAGCATAACTATGGATGAAATAGCCGAGAAACCAACGTTAACGCCTATCCCTACATGGGAAATGCTAAAGGCCACTTTGATCTCGATTATGCAGACGTTAAAAAAGATGATAATGTCAACATTACGCTATCCACAGCTTGTGAACACATCGATGAAAAGTACCGTACCCACCTCCACATTTTTACTGATGGGTCAGTCTTAGCAAATCAGAGCGAAAGTCTTTTTTCATTGGGGCAAATGTATCTATATATACAGCAGAATTGGTCGCTGTTGTTCAAGCGTTGCATTATTTAATAAGCCTTCGGCCTGTCTTTCAAAGTAGTTCTCTTTGTTGATTCAAAATCTGTATTATATGCCTTACAGTCTTTTGATACAGACACAAGACCTGATTTAATAATTGAGGCAAATCATCTAATACACTGTTTAAAGATAAATGGCTCGGAAATCAGTTTATGCTGGGTGCCTTCTCACGTTGGTCTTCACGGCAACAACGTAGTTGACAGAGCAGCTAAATCCGGTGCACTCCGTTCTGAAAATTCCATAGAATTACATGTTAACACCTCGGTAAAAGAAGCTTACAACTCGCTAGAATTAGCATCATGGATTCGATTTCATGAACATTTAAATGAAAAATTTGTGTCTCAAAAAAAATCAAACTTTCAGTTCAAAATATCTGTAAAAAAAATGCAGTATTCTTCGTTATATCATTTGAGATTAATTGTTACCACATGTTTTCGTATTCAACTGAACGCTTTGAAAACAAAATATTGTAAAAACGTTTTATGTATTTGTGGTGAACAATTCACATTGTATCACTGTTTGTTTTACTGCAGAAAGCTTCGTTATTTTTTACCAAAGATGTTTACACAAGGAAACTATCTTGAAAAGCGTTTTAAAGAAGTAATATCAGATCAAGTTCTGTTAGTTAAAATTTCAGAATCATTGGTTCACAGTCCTGTTAATGCGTTACTTTAAGGTTATTATTTTAATTATCATTATCTTATTTTGTTTTGCTTTTTATAACGATTTTTCTTTTACATTTGATGTTAGCGTTGTTCTAGTTTCATTTCTCTGTTCATCCATATCCTTTTTCTAAAGACCTTGCCGATTCCTTTTAATTTTTTTCCGTCTCTTACTATGTTCCCCTCTGTCCCCTCCCCCTCCCCCCCCCCCCCCAAAAAAAAAAAACACAAAAAACAAAAACATCCTCCATGCCATTTTTACCCGTCTAATATCACTTATAGTGAAAAGACGTTAAATCAAGGAACGAACACAAGCACACACACACACAGGAGGAAATCACAAATACACATACACACACACACTACACACACACACACAACACACACACACACACACACACACACACACACAACACACACACACACACACAACACACAAACACACACACACAAACACACACACACCATTTGGAGGCGTGTGGGGGACAGTAAGATTTCCTTGACTTTCCAAAGAGTAGGCGTAGAACTAATCCTGCACGTAAGCTGTAAGTGTTGGTAAGATCTTGTTAAATCCTACGTTGTTGTGTATAGGTTCTGTGTCTGTCCTTGTTGTCATTCTTGTATCAAGCTACACTGTGCTGAAATGTACCTGTCCATGTACAGTGTCTCTTGAAGTAAAACATAACAAAAATATAAACAAAACAAGGAAAGAGGCACGAAAGCAAAAACGTAAATAAACAAATAAATAAGAATATTATTAAACAACAACAACAACAAAAACAAAAAGCCCTCTCTAGCTACATCATATCGATTTGACCCCAAACTGCTGCCAGGTAGCTAGAACCAGAGCGTACGCATCCCCCGTTCGTTATTGCGGTCCTGACTTATCATCATCATCATCATCATCATCATCATCATCATCGTGCCCTGCTGCATGGCGTTGGCGATCATGGCCCTCCATACGAATCTATCCCTTGTCGATGCAAGTTCATCTCCCACTCACTCCGTCCTCAGCCACTCTGCAAGTCCGTCCAATATTTTCTCCCTGGGTCTGTCTTGTATTCTCTTTGCAACTTTTGACTTATTATACAAAAACAACGAAACAACACAAAACCAAACAAAAATAACAAACTGGTCCACCTTAAATTCGAACCCCATACGCCTACGTTACCATCAAGGTACTGTTAACCAACTGACCCCAAGGCGACTTTTGCTCATATACAATAGACAGTGATAACCCGTTTCGCTTTTTTCACATTTCGACTTTTTCAATTAAATACCTGACATTGAGCTGTGCACTGTGGACTGAGCTGACGTGTGTCAATTTACCTTACTTACTTCCTAAGCTATGCAAAAATTGTCAGTATTCTATTTGTCAGGTGTGCATGAGTCTGTGAGAAAGGGAGACATAGGGAGAATGAATTCAAGGAAAAATTAATTCGTATTCATTTTGTTAGTTTGTATTCTCGTATGTTAGTGCTTTGGGGTGTAGGGGGCTCTGGATAGAGGTAGTACCTTTGATGTCTGGCTGCTGCACTCTACCTGGTAGGGTGGACGGGCATCACTGGTCCTCGTCCATCCTCTAAATCTCTCACGTGCTGGCTCCAAGCGCCACACCCCGGGACCTCGCCTCAGCAGGCGTGCCAAACCATGTGAGGGGGTGATGTTAACACTGCATCACTGGGCGAATAACCTCCACGATGCAGGTTACCGGCCAAGGCGGACGAAGTTCCGCAAGGAACTCAACGGCTATGTGTTCAAGACCAAGGCGAACCACCTAGATGGAGGACGTCGGCTGTGGTCTGGCATGGAGAGGGATGGGCTCCGCCATGCGACATTGCCCAAGACACACTAAATGAAGATTACAACCGCAACTCAATCCATACCGGCCCGGTCGTCGCCCGGAACAAGGACCGCGCCTTCCGTCGCTGGCCATCAGGGCGGAGGTGAAAAGTATGTGACTGATGGACCAAAATCCCTACGTACAAGAAAAAATGTTACTATCGGCACCTGGAATGTGAGATCGCTGAGAGCAGCAGGAAAAGTTGCAGAACTAACGTATGAAATGAAGAGATACCGATGGAACGTCCTTGGGCTCTGTGAAGTACGATGGAAAAACCTCGGAGAAACGTCTACCCCAGAAGGCCACAAACTCTACTTCAGTGGCAGTGAAGACAAACATGAACATGGAGTTGGATTCCTCATTCACAAAGACACTGTGAATGCCATCATGGGATGCCGACCAGTCTCTAGCAGACTCATTACTATTCGGCTTAAGGCTTCACCTTTTAACATCACCGTCATCCAAGCTTATGCCCCAACAACTGACTATGATGACGAGGCTGTCGAAGATTTCTATGATCAACTGCAGGAAATCGTAGATCAGACGCCAAAGAAAGACATCATTATAGTGCAGGGCGACTGGAATGCGAAGATTGGAGAGGATGAACACAATAACTGGAAAGGGATATGTGGCCAATACTGCAACCCTGAGACCAACGAAAGAGGTTTAAGGCTCCTAGAATTCGCCAGTTACAACGACCTGAGGGTGGTGAACACGTTCGGTCCACACAAACCATCTAGACGCTGGACATGGCACAGCCCAGGAGAAAAATACCACAGTCAGATCGACTACATCATGGTTCAAAGACGCTTCCAGTCAAGTGTTAACATCGCAAAGACCAGGAGCTTTCCAGGAGCCGACATTGGAAGCGATCATGAGCTTGTAATGATGACCTTCAAACTCCGCCTCCAGAGGATGAAGAAACAGGGCAACATAAGAATTAAGTTCAATCTTGAGAAGCTCAAAGACCCCAACATAGTTGAAAACTTCCAAGCAACGATAGGAGGGAAGTTTGCTCCTCTCCTCGTCCTTGACAACATGGACACCGAAGTAGACACTCTGATCAACAACTTCAACACTGCCGTGACCGAAGCAGCCAACGACATCCTTGGAAAACACCGACCAACAAAGATGCCCTGGGTCACGGAAGAAGTACTAAAGCTGAGCGACAAACGCAGAGAACTAAAGCAAAAGAAGAGTACGGATGAAGGTGCTAAACTATACAGAAAAGCCAACCAACAAGTTAAAGAAGGCATGAGGAAAGCAAAGGAAACATGGATTGAAGTACAATGCCAAGATATCGAAGCAAACCTGCAGAAAAATAACAGCAAAAAAAGCCTACCAGCTTGTGAAAGAACTAGCAAGCTCAAAACAAGGCAGAACCACTACCATACAGAACAAAGCAGGGAAATGTCTCACAGAAGATCAAGAGATTCTGCAGAGGTGGACAGAGTACTGCTCCGAATTATACACACACACAACAACAGGAGATCCCAAGGTGCTAGACGTTCCTCCACCAACCAACAACGACAGCTACCCCATCGTGCGAGAAGAAGTTGAAGCTGCAGTAAAATCATTGAAGAAAGGCAAGTCGGCAGGAATGGACAACATTCCCTCAGAACTGGTCCAGGCAGGAGGAGAGGCCATGATAGATATGTTACTCATCATCTGCAATAAGATCTGGCGGACAGGTGAGTGGCCAACACCTTGGACCCAGTCCCTGATCATCACTCTCCCGAAGAAAGGCAACCTACAACTATGCCAAAACTACCGTACCATCAGCCTGATCAGCCATCCAAGTAAGGTCATGCTAAAAATCCTTCTGAGTAGACTGAAGCCACAAGCTGAGGAGATAATAAAAGAAGAGCAGGCAGGTTTCAGACCAGGAAGAAGTACCACAGAGCAAATTTTCAACCTCAGATTGCTCTGTGAGAAATACCTGCAACACCAGCAAGGCCTTTACCACGTCTTCGTGGACTTCAAGAAGGCATTCGACAGAGTTTGGCACGAAGCCTTGTGGGCAACCATGAGGCTGTACAACATCAATGCCAACCTGATCAGAACCATAGAATGCCTCTACGAAAAGGCGACCAGTGCAGTCTACCATGACAACAACATAGGCGAATGGTTCCGAACCACAGTTGGAGTACGCCAAGGATGCCTGCTCTCCCCCACTCTCTTCAACATCTTCTTAGAGAGAATAATGGCTGACGCACTTGAAGACCACGAGGGAACAGTCAGCATCGGAGGTAGAACAATCACAAACTTGCGTTTTGCCGACGACATTGACGGACTAGCTGGGCAAGAGCAAGAGCTAGTCAGCTTGATAAAACATCTTGATGAGGCCTCCACATCATATGGCATGCAGATCAGTGCAGAGAAAACCCAGTTGATGACAAATAATACCAATGGCATCAGCACTGACATTACCATAGACAACAAGAAACTTGAGACCGTCCATAGATTTAAGTATCTGGGAGCTATAGTATCAGATGAAGGATCAAAGCCCGAGGTACTTTCCAGGATTGCACAGACCACAGCTGCAATGACCAAGCTAAAAGTCATCTGGAACGACAAGAATATCGCAATCGGTTCCAAGATCAGACTGATGCGTTCCCTGGTCATGTCAATATTTTTGTATGCCTGCGAAACATGGACCATAACAGCAGACATTGAAAGAAGGATACAGGCAATGGAGATGAGATGCTTCCGCAAACTCCTTGGTATCTCGTACATAGATCATATAACCAATAAAGAAGTGAAAACCCGAATCGAAAACGCCATCGGGCCGTATGAAGACCTCCTGACCTCAGTGAAAAGACGCAAACTGAGGTGGTACGGGCACGTCACACGATCATCTGGACTGGCCAAGACCGTCTTGCAGGGAACAGTTCAGGGAGGGAGACGAAGAGGCAGACAGAGAAAAAGATGGGAAGACAATATCAGAGAGTGGACTGGCCTTGAATGGAATATCATTCTGCGGAAAGCTGAGGACCGTGAGGAGTGGAGGAAGTTGGTTGCAAAATCTTCAATGGTGCCCCAACGGTCAACCAGACTACGGGACTGATGATGATGATGATGATGTTAGTGCTTTACGTGTAAGTACACTAATGCATTTAAAGCAAAGTAGAACTACAAACAGAGACATATCAAAAGGCAAAACGGGTAGCGAGGAAAGACGAAATGGAAATTGCCCAAATAAGCATAGATAAATAAAGAAAGATATAGATGAATGAATGAATGTGAATTAATTAATTAATAATCATAACACTACTCATAATAATAATAATAACAATCATCATCTCATAATGATGATGATGATATTTTGAAGGCGCCATATCTTGATTCAAGAATCAAACGAAGGACACTCGTATCATTCACCAAAGCAATCACCAACAACGACAGAATCTCCAGGGCACAAAGCACACCCAACTGGTAGGAGGAAGACAGAAAGGCTGTAGGGCATGTGACCCCTGACCCAAGTCGTCATCGTCCGTCTGTCTCGTTCACACACACACACACACACACACACACACACACACACACACACACACACACACACACACACACACACACACACACAAAGGATGCTGAGTTAAAGTACACCCAAGCCTGTTCAGCGAATGACCCTTGACCAAAGTTGTCATCTTCTCTGTCAGGTACACATGTTCTCTCTTATTCTCTTTCTGTTGTTTTTTTCTTTTTTAACCAAGACTTCAGAAAGGTCAGAAAGCTAATTGGGTCTTAAGGAGAGGGACCTGGGAAATAAAGCTATCTCTCCAATAGGTTTTTGCCAGGCCAGCTGGGCGAATGCCCTGCTCTTCACGATTTTCAACTGCGGTGAAATATTCGGCGTGCGCAGGCCAGAAGGCACACGGGACCGACTCGTTTTTCATCCTCTTCCGAAGGAATAGACGTTCATTTCGATTTTACGTTCAAAGTGAGGAGAAAAGTCAAAGCCTTTGCGGGAAACGAACCCTGAAACCCCGAGTTTAGTTATTGGTAGGCGAACGCTAGAACTGTTCTATAGATAGGCCTTATAATAGGGATTGTCGTTCCCACACAGAATTGTATACAATCACTGCTGACACTCTTCTTCTTTTCATTGCCCGTTATACCTGAGACCAGCTCTCGAGATGAAAGTTGACTGTCGTTTGCAAAGTTACATACACAGGGGCGTACATTTTCCCTTCAGGGTAGTCATCATCATCAAGTGCTGTGCCGCATGGCGTTGGCGATCATGGCCCTCCATATGTACCTATCCCTTGATGCCGCAAGCACACCTTCCACCCTCTCTGTCCTCGGCCACCCTGCAAGTCTGTCCAATAATTTTCTCCCTGGGTCTACCTGGTGCTCTCTTTCCTTCCAGCTTTCCCGTTGTGACCAGGTGCCCTAATTCCCCTTTCCTCATGAAATGGCCTATAAATGATGCCTGTCTCTTCCTAATCTTTCTTATCAATGATCTTCTTGTGTCTGCCTCCATCAAGACTGTCTGTTTTCTTTGCTGTCCATGGAACTCTCAACATTTTTCTTCGAAACCTCATCTCGGCTGCCTCAATCTTGTTCTAGCTTTGCGTGTTGACTGTCCACGCCTCACAACTGTATAACATTATCGGTTCTATACAACATTCAAGAAATCTCTTCCTGAAGCTGAGAGGCATTTGTTGGTAAGAATGATTTTTATCTTCTTGAATACTGTTTTGGCTTGGCCGATTCTGCTGGCTATTTCTAACGTACATCTGCCGTCTGGTGAGATGATCGTTCCCAGATGTTTAAGCTTATCAACCTGTCTCAACGTTGTGCCATTTGTTGTTATTTTGCATGAGGGTTAGCAGTATTCGTAGCAGAAGTTGTAGCAGCAGTAATTATAGTAGCTGGAGGAAATAGCATTAGTCGTAGCAGCAGTAGTAATAACAGTAGAAAAAGTAGCATTGCTAGCAGCAACTAATAGTAGTAGTAGTAGGAGGAGGAGGAGGAGTGATAGTTGTTGTAGCAGTAGTTGTAGTTGTTGTAGCAGTTGTAGTTGTTGTAGCAATAATAGCTGTAGTAGTTGTCGTTGTTGTTGTAGCAGTAGTAATGGCAATTTTAGGTTCAGAAGTAATCATTCTAGCCATGGTCAATAGTAGTCGTAAGAAATACTACTGCAGCAGCTTTCACTTTTCCAGTTTTCACATTCTCAAGATGGTAGCATTTCCGTGATCATATAAATTCCACATGCGCCAACAAAACAGATGCCATATGATGGAGAAAAGATCGAAAAAGATCATGGCACAGACCTTATGCCTGCATATAATTCCAGTGTGTTGGTAAGTAATAGTAATAGCACTAAGCTGATAAGTCATAGCAGTAGCATTAGAAGTAGCAGTAGCGACAGTAGTAGCAGCAGCAATAGAAGTTGCAGCAGCAGCAGCAGTAGTAGTAGTAGTAGTATAGTAGTACTACTAGTAGTAGTAGTAGTAGTGGTAGTAGTAGTAGTAGTAGCAGCAGCAGCAGCAGCAACAGCAGCAGCCGTAGTCATAGCAGCAGAATTTAGTGGTAGTAGTAGCAGTAGTAATAATAGCAGCAGCAGCAGCAACAGCAGCAGCAGCAGCAATAGTAGTAGTAGTAGGAGGAGGAGGAGGAGGAGCAGAAGTAATAGTAGCAGCAGCAGATGTAATCGCAAAACTTGATGGCAACAACAATAACACAAACACACAACACACACACACACACACACACACACACACACACACACACACACACACACCACACATGCAAAAGATCAACAGCAGCAGTCTTTGTATAGGAGCGTGGTCTAAGGGAAGTAAACACTGCACTGATTAAAAAAACAATGGAGAAAGAGTTGTTGCTCTTCATCTGTGTAAACACGAACTCCAGCCAGTTGAATTTTCTTTCATAAAATGAATGTGTGTGTGTGTGTACGTCTCTCTCTCTCTCTCTCTCTCTCTCTCTCTCTCTCTCTCTCTCTCTCTCTCTCTCTCTCTCTCTCTCTCTCAGGGATTCATTATACTTGGACTATTTCATATAAGCTTCACCAGATGTAACAGTAATCTGCTGACAGACTCTATCAGCAAAACCCCTGTTTGTTGTGTGTTAGCAGGGTCTTGAAGTAGAAAAAGGGAGGCTGCTTTATTAGAGTAAGTAGTAGTAGTAGTAGCAGTCTCAGCAGTAATAGTAACTGTAGTACCAGTAGTCATAACAGCAGTAGCAGTAATAATAACAGTAGTATTAGCAGTAGTGGTAGTAGCAGCAGCATTAGTAGTAGTAGTTCTTGCAACTAGTAGCAGCAGCAACAGTAGTAGCAGCAACATTAGTAGCAGTTCTTGCAACAGTTTTAGCAGCAGCAGTTGTAGTAGTAGCAGTTCTTGTAACAGTTATAGTAGCAGCAGCAATAGCAGTAGCAGTTCTTGCAACAGTACTAGCAACAGAAGCAGCAGCAGCGGTAGTAGCAGAAATTCTGGTAACAGTAGTTGTGGTAGCAGCAGCAGTATTAGCAGCAGTTCTAGTAGCATTGGTACCGTAGTACCAAAAGCAGATGTAGTGAAAAAACAACAACAACAACAACAAAAAACCCAACTTGACAGCAACATTTATAGATCACATCCACACACAGACGCACAAATTCTATGGCAGCAGCGTCTGCATGGTGGCATGGTCGAAGGGAAGTAACCGCTTCAGTTGTTAAACAGTGGCGAACGAGTTGTTAACCTTGATCCGTTTTTTTTAAGCACAAGCGCCCGCAAATTGAATTTTCCTTTATAAACTGAATTTGTGGTGTGTGTGTGTGTGTGTGTGTGTGTGTGTGTGTGTGTGTGTGTGTGTGTGTGTGTGTGTGTGTGTGTGTGTGTGTGTGTGTGTGTGTGTGTGTGTGTGTGTGTGTGTGTGTGTTTGTTTTGGTGTTAAAGATTCATCACACTCGGATTGTTTTATACTTGCTTCAAAACTATGCTGGTCACAATCTGGCAGAGTCTTTAAACAAAACAAAAACAAACAAACAAAAAACAAAAAACAACCCCCCCAAAAAACAAAAAAACAAACAAAACAAAAAACAAAAACAAAAACTTGATGTGCTGGCAAGCGGAAACATGGTGGTGGCATGGAGGGAAACAGGCTCTGTAAGACACTAAGCTGGGCTGTACAATTTCTCTCGTAAGCTCAGGGGTGTTGGTCAGATCTCCTCCCTCAGTGACTGTACCTCTCGCAGTCCTGCAGGATGTGTTCTGCAGTCTGGTAAGCTTCCACACAGGGGCACCGGGTGGGTGGTACAAGTCAGAAATGTTTGTTCATGTTGTGGTTCAGTCTGCTGTGCCCAGTCTGCAGGTGGAGGAGGATAATGACTTGCTCTTGCCGAGACAGGTAACGGTCACTGTCATGTAGGTAAGAGTGATCTGAACAGTGATTCTGATGATGGTTTTCGTCATTCTGAGGCTGATTTCGTTTGCATGTCTGTTGCTGCTCTGCTCTTAGCTTCTCGCCATGTTGTCTGCCTCTTCATTTCCTAGGATGCAGTCAGTGTGAGAGGATCCCCTGTAGCCTATGTCTATGTTTGTTGGATGTTCTCTCCAGGATTTGTTCAGGGCTGCATGTAGCATTTGTGTGTATTATGCTCCATCAATACATTGACTCCACAGAACAAGACGTCAACACCAGACTCGGAAATGCCTGGAGCGCTCTGAATCAACTGGACAAAATCTGGAAATCCAGTCTACCAGACAACCTGAAAAGGAACTTGTTCCGAGCCGCATTAAAGTCCGTTCTTACATATGGCTCAATCTCTTGGACCCTAACAACAACATTGAAGAAGAAGATTGATGGAGCATACACATGAATGCTACGTGCAGCCCTGAACAAATCCTGGAGAGAACATCCAACAAACAAAGAATTATATATATATATATATATATAACTCTTTGTTATACATCTATATTATTTCATTTCAATTTTGGCTTTTAAAAAATGAGGACAAGATTTGTTGAAAAGAAAAGGACAAAGAAAGAGAAAACAAAGGATAGGATGGGGAGAGAGTAGGGCCAGAGGGAGAGATAGTTAGTTGATGAATACTGAACTGATGACATCAAAGTTATGTAATATTTTCCGCTTCATGCAACAAAGAGGAGTCCAGAAAAGGGTTGGCAAAGATGGTCAAAGAACATATATAGCTACTTTTGTTTATCGGTCATTTGATGGACTTAATGATTTCCAAAGTGGAGAGACCTTTTTCTAACCTTCTATTGTACTGTTTCCAGGTTTTGTCAGTTTGTTTAATTAATTAATTTATTTGTTTATTGGTTTGGGAACCACTGTTCTGGCTTTGTGTGTGCTCGAGTGGAAGAGTCTTCCATCTGTCTCTGACGTGTAACCTGTACTTCCATATATCCCACCTCTTTACCACCTTCGTCTATCACAATGAATTTTTGGTTAGCTGCAAAATCACTTCTCAATCACGTTTCATTGTTATATGCTTTTAACTGTTCAGTTAATCCAAACAAACATGTAGTATATCCAAATTTGCAGCTGCAACTTGTAACTGCACTGCTGAACTGCCCCCTCCCATCCACAGTGTTTGTTAGATTACTTTAAAAACAGAAGAACTTTTCTCTCTTTTTTTTGTTTTGTTGTTTTTTTGTATTTTTTTTGGTTTTTTGTTTATTGTTTTTTTTCTTCCTTCATTAATTTTCTTTTCCTTCTTTCGGTTTTATATTTTTGTCTTTTAACCTACATTTTCTTTGCATTTTCAAAATAATTTCATCCCTTATCAAATCACTTCATGCACAGATGTTGGTGTAATAATATTCGTAAATGATAGAGAAAGAAAGGGATGAAGAACTATGAAGAGGCAAAGAAAAAGTGATTACAAGTGCCTATTGATTATTGTGGCGAATTTCCGTATAGTGTCACTTCCGGTTCAAAAGCAAAATGTCTTCTGCTTTCTGCTTTCGTTGTTGTAGAAGCGGTACATTTGGAGGTGGTCATGTGCCGCTCAAAGAGGTTCCTGTTGTCAAACTAGACACAACACATGTTGGTAAGACTTTGCCGTATTATGACATCGACTATGACAGTGCATTTTGCTGCTCAATCGTTAAATATGGTTGGAAGGCACGCATACTGATCATAACCATGATAACGTCAACATTCTAAGAAGATTCTTGCACTACATTCTTGTTCTTGTTTTGTATTACCGTCCCAGCGTGTTTATGATTAGGGACTGTTCTGTAATATACCCTACTGTCAAAACTACTACTACTAGTTCTATAGTAGTAGTAGTAGAGCAGTCAGTAAAGGGAATGGCTCTGCGTATGTAATCCCAGTTTTGAAAACGTTTAGCCTTTAGGTGGTGTTTGTACTTTGCATGCGGGGTCAGATATAATACTTAATAGCGATCATATATCATATATATGTATAAAAAAAAAAAAAAAAAATCCAAGATTTGGAAACGTGTCCAGGAGACAGTTGATTATTTATTCATTAGGCCTATAATTAAATTATTGGCTCCAATGTAAAAATTTAGGTGGCAACGAGTTCTAGAGGTGTGCAACTCTATTACCAAAACTAATCAGTAAGTTGAACAGTTGTAGTAAACGTGCATGTTGACTGCAGCTTCTTCTTTTCTTCTTCAGCAGTTTTGTTTGTTTGTTTGTTTGTTTGTGTTAGGTTATAAAATGAAGGTAATTGCCAGGGGTTGCACTTTCAAATACAGCAAATGCAGGTACTGTCTTAGCCCCGAAAAGAGAAAAGCAGAGTTTTCTGCCTTGCAATGGTTTAGATAAACAAAACAAAAAAATAATAATAATAACAAAGAAGAAAGAAATGAAAAAAAAAAAAATAATAATATAACAAAGAAAGAAAGAAATGAAAATGAAAATAAACAAAAAGAAACCAGCAGCAACAACAATAAACTGTTGCCATCCGAAATAAATCATCTGATGCTGTAACACCGTAAATGAAACAAAAACTTTAAAAGCAGGCACTGCTGTAAAAATTAATGAATACGTAATTAGATAAATGAATAATATATAATAATAATAATGCAAAAAAAAAAAAAAAAAAAAAGGAGGAAGAACAAAAGGTCACAGGTTACTCTTCCAGTTTCCACAGTGCTCCACTAGACTATATAGTTAAACTTAATGTGTTCATCAAGGATGGTCCTTATAGTTTTATGTTTCCGTGTAGTAAAGAATTTTTAAATTAATCAGTCATTTCAAATATGAGGGTTAGTTCCTTGTTGTGGTACTTTCGTTTGTGAGTGTATGTGTACTGATTACTCTGTGTGGTGTGTGTGGTTGTGTGTGTATGTGTGTGTGTATGTGTGTGTGTGTCAGTCTGTCACTGTGTGTGTGTGTCACTGTGTGCGCGCACTATTTTATCTGTTAGTGTGTATGCATGTGCGTGTGTGCATGCATTCATGCATGTGCGTGTGTGCATGCATGCATGTATGTGTGTGTGTGTGTGCGTGTGGTTGTGTGTGTGTGTGTGTATGTGTGTGTACTCTGATAATGATATTTTTTCTGCTGGTGTGTATGTATGTGTGTCATTTTAATTGCTGTTGTGTGTTTGTGATGAGTGAGTGAGTGTGTGTGTGTGTGTGTGTGTGTGTGTGTGTGTGTGTGTGTTACATGTGTTATATGTTATGTTATTGTGTGTGTGTGTGTCACTGTGTGATTGTATTTGCATTCTGTTTAAATGTGTGTGTGTGTGTGAGAGAGAGAGAGAGAGAGAGTGTGTGTGTGTGTGTACATGCACACACATTTGTGTGACACTGTACAATATTTGTCATCTTTATGTCTGACAATGATGTTTCAGGCAATGAAGTGGTGATTGTGAAGAGTGGACGCAGGATCTGTGGGACAGGCGCTGCCCTGGCCAATGCTCCCATTGCGCAAAACAAGGCCTACTTTGAGGTCAAGGTTCAGAGCACAGGTAGAGAGAGTGTTGATGGTGCTAGAAGTCAGTGGTCTTGGTGGTGATGGTGATGAGGATAATCACGGAAGGGGGGGAGAGGGTATTGCCTAATAATGTAATATCGTCGTCATCTTTTTTTCTTTTTTCTTTTTTTTTTTAAAGTAAAATTCAGAAGTGGTTGGTTTCAGTTTTGATGCCTTATGAAATAGGTATGTATTATGATTATAGTCATAAATATATATATATGTTTTAAAACTTCTGCAGTCAGCTATAATTAGTAGATATTGCTTAAAATTTACTTAAAAGTCCTGTCGGACCATAACTTTGTTGCTACTTTTTTTTTTTTTTTTTAAAGAGTTTCATTTAAAGGGGGTGGAATGATATGGTCATCAGTTCAGTTTTGGTAACTCTGCTGATCATTCTCCACTTCATCGTTATGCATAAAAGGCTAATCAGATGACTAGTCTTTTGATTAGCAGGTTTGAGTTTGAACCTACTTGTGTCACTGCAGGAGAGTGAAGGGGGAAGTTTTCCTTCTTTTTGTTGTTTTTTTGTTTTGGGGATTTCCCAGATTGACATAAATGCAGTCCAGTTGGTGCCAGAACCCCCTCTATGCATATGTCTGTTTGCACACAGAACATAAAATACACTTGAACTTCAAGATTGTATAAGCCTTGTTAGTTTCCGGTGGTACAAAATTTGTGTGTTGGCTTACCATCATTTTGATGGCTCATTGCCTCCCTACCTGTCTAACACACTGTGTACTTATCGGCCGTCATGCACACTCCGCTCGTCGCAGGAGAAACGCCTAGTAAGTAGTATCCCCATGGTTTAATCTAAAGACTGCAGGAGACCTTTCGTTTGGATACACCATGTCGTCTGCATGGAATGAGTTGCCGACCAGTCTAAGAGATGATTCAACCCTTCAAGCTTTCAAAAGAAGACTCAAAACACATTTGTTTCTGCAGGCATTTTCATAAGTATACCCCCGTCCCTTTGTGTGGGTGTGTGTGGTGTGTGTGTGTGTGTGTGTGTGTATGTGTGTGTAATTGAAAAATTATGTTATCAGTATGTGAGTCAGATTATTTGTTTATGTAACAGCGCTGTGAGTTGAACTGAGAATAGCGCTATACAAAAGCTGTTTATCATTATTATTATTATTTATGGAAACAAGAAACATCCAACTTGCTTATCCCAGAAAATGGAGCATGACTGCCTTAGTGGTGGAGTTGTTGAAGGGGGGGGGGGGAGGTGGGGAGGGGAAGACCATATATGTAATTTGTAAAGCCCGCTCATGGTCTTGAGGACATGTGGGAATCACAACACACCACACACGCACGCACGCACGCACACACACACACACACAAAGAACATACACACACAAAGAACACACACACACCCACATGCATGCACACTTAGCTGTATATTTATTTATTTGTTTGTTTGTTTATTTATTTACTTATTTGTCCATTCATTTTTAAAATATGTAATTTTTTTTCATCTAAAAGCACATGTGAGAATAGATGTTAAAAGAAATAATGAACACACACACACACACACACACACACACACACACACACACACACACACACACACACACACACACACACACATATACACACACACACACACACTCTCTCTCTCTCTCTCTTCGCTCTCTCTCTCTGTCTGTCTGTCTGTCTCTTTTTAAAATTGTCACGCATTTGATGTATACCATATCAGAATGTGACTGACAGTTTTACGACTTGTGAATGTTAGCAAGGGATTTTATGGAAGAAGATACCTTGCATTGTAATAAACTTTTTAAAGCGATTTATGTTTAATCTGCAAGGAATGGAATAACCGCTGTATTCACTGCTTGCGGTGTCACTGCCTCGTTCATCAGTTAATTATCTGGCTTTGTTTCTCTCATTCTTCATTCTTAATCAATGTGTTTATGATATTTCTGTGTTAAAAAAAAATGTAAATCAACACTTAATGAAAAGTCATAGTGCTCATTTATGTTTTTGAAAAAAAGTAAATCAACCTCTTAATGACATGTCATGTGCTTACATATATTAAAAAAAAGTAAATCAATCTCTTAATGATATGTCATGGTGCTCACTTATATTAAAAAAAGAAAAGTAAATCAGCCTCCTAATGACATGTCATGGTGCTCACTTGATCCGACTTCTGTGGATTTATAAAATTAAAAATGAACAGAATTGACTTGACTTGTTACTGATAATAACTATTCTGTTAAAACTTTGGACTTCTATGGATTTATGAAATTTTAGATAAATTGACTTGTTACAGATGATAATTATTCTGTTAAAACTATGCTGATATTCTTTTTCTGCCCCTGTTTATGAGACTAGTATACATTTGGCACTAGACGACTGAACACTGACACAGCGACATTGTAGTTCAATAATATTATGGTATGTTCTGGGACTTATAGCCAACCAAGTGAACTTTATACAATTTACAAATAATAGATGTAAACTAATTCCATTCTGCTCAAGGATTTTAATATTTAACCCTTGGACTTCTACACCTTGTCCATCAGCATTCTGCATTGTCAGTCATGCTATCCAAGCAGGAAGCTGGTGGATAGGTTGAGGGAGTCAAAGGGTTAAGTTTTTGCAGTTGGTGGGTAGGGTGCAAGAGTCAAAGTTAATCATCGCTCATTGAATCTCGATAAATTGGGAGATCTGAGAACAGACACCTTAGGAGAGAAGCAGCTGGAGAGGGAGGTGGGGTAACTATTCCATTATACTTGTACTAACTGTTCTGTTGTTATAAAGTGAAGAAGATTGCATCTCATCAAACTGTCAGGTTGTTCAACTTCAAGTACTAACTGTTCAGTTGTTATAAAGTGATAGACTGTATCTCATCCACTGTCATGTATCAGAGCCTGGAATTCGTCGCGGAAACGAGGATTTCCGCGGAAATCAAAATCGAAAATCGCGCAAAAAAATATTTTTGGCGTTAAAAAAAATCGACGACCATAGAGGGCAAGGACACCACAGAAGGAAAGGACATCACAGAGGATGAATACACCACAGAGAGCATACCTGATCAAGCACAGATAGAAATGAAAAAAAAAGCAAACATCTCTGGCAAGATTCTTTCGTCGTTCTGACTTGGATAAGCCTTCTAGCTAGTTTTGATGAATATGTCTGTATGAACACACTGAAACGATCTGCTGTGTATGATGGATCCTGATCTTGGACCCACCATCAGTATGATTGAAGCATAGGGATGGCAGCTGAAGGCCAGTTTTAATGTTGTTAGCTGGGATTGAACTCAAGACATCAGCTGTCAAATCCATGATATTATTTACAGAAAAATGGCCCATGTAAAGTACCGCAGGCAAAGGATGCCAAGCATAGATTCTGTTATTGTTAACAGCCGCATCTGGTTTCACATGCACACACTGCTCTCTTTCTAGATACCAGTGGGCCATTTTTCTGTAAATAATATCATGGATTTGACAGCTGATGTCTTGAGTTCAATCCCAGCTAACAACATTAAAACTGGCCTGTCAGCTGCCATCCCTATGCTTCAATCATACTGATGGTGGGTCCAATAATTTACGCACCTAAAATGCACTTTTACCCCAATGTTTATTAAATACATGTACTCTTTTGACTGATATTCATTGTGATTTTCAGTGTGTTAGATGCCTTTAAATTTGTCTGCAGAATGCCTCAGAATGCACAGATTTTAGTCTTGATTTTAAAAATTTTCCGGGGGAGCATGCCCCCGGACCCCCCTAGAAGTTTCCTCTTTTTTTTTTCTTAGCAATTCCAGGCTCTGATGTATACAAGTGCACAAGCTGTATAATTTCATAAAGTGATGAAGATTATATCCTGATCAACTGTCAAGTTGTATATGTACGACTGTCCTGCTGTGATAAATTGATGTTGGTGTTGTTGTGACCTTGTCACTAAAATGACAAAGAAATGTGTTACCTGCTTGGTCCATTTATTGAATTGTCACCTTGCTTCAGATGTTACTTTCATAATTAAGTACATGATGGACCCATGTTGATTATCATGAATTAATCATGACCACGAACTCTTCTTGTTTAGTCTGATGTATTTAAATGATTCTTTTAACTAGGAGGAAGTATGTGTATTGAATTTGAAATGGTTGTAGACCTGATATGGCGCTATGTTGTTGGCTAGGCTTTAAGCAAAAGTAAGAAAGAAATAAGGAACTAGGAAGAAAAAAAATCATCTTCAAATTCTGATTCAAACAGGAAATGAGTAATTTTACATTGTAATCTGAAAATAATTATGCATCCTCTTGTATTCAGTCCAGTTTGATGTATTTCTCAACACTGACGGCAATATGTGAATGACACATTACAACAGTGTTTCATCACATTTTCAGGTCTGCCCATGACAGTAATGGTAATGATTCCATTTGTATTTCAGGAACAGCAGTATTTCCACTTGTGTACCACAGACTGTCCATATCAATTCAAAATGTGCTTTTTGAACCTTAAATAGGGGTTGAAAAATGGAATGAAAGAAAGAAAGGTGTGGGAGATGCCATGTCCATACATTAGTGCAGCTATTAATAACATAGGTACTTACATTAATGCAATGTAAACATAGTCATTTCAACAGGAATGTCATCTCCATATATTAATAATGCAACTATTAATAGCATAGTCAGGTACATACATTAATGCCGTATAAAAATAGTCATTTCAACAAAACTAATAGACATAGCTTAACATGAAATACTGAAAATTGCTGAAATACATTTCATACTTTTCTCACACTGGACCGAACAACGGGGAAGTTTAAGTCTTTTTCTCCTAATTTTTTTTTTATCTGATCTGGTGTTTGTTTGTTTGTGATCTTAGGCTTGACAAAGGCCAGTTGGCTGAAAATTTGCACTTGTCTTGTCTGGTTCTTATTCTCTTTTCCTGTTTTTTTCTGGTTCAGATTTCATACAGTAAAAAGAAAAAAACAAAAACAAAACAAAAACACATACACATGCGCATGTGCTTGTGCGCATGCGTACACACACACACACACACACACACACACACACACACACACACACACACACACACACACACACACACCACACACACACACACACACAAATAATAATAATAAAAAGGTAAAAACGAAGAAAAACTCACCTCATTTTTTGTCACTGTATTGAATAATAATGCTGATTCTTTTTCTTTTGTTCATCATCTACATGGTCAGGCTACATGTGGTGATGAATGTGGTCTTTTTTTTTCTAGTTTCTGTTGGCTGTCATAGAGTTTGGTGGTCATAGGAGTTGTTGTCAGCCATGTTTCCTGTTGCTCTGCTTTATCTGTTTGATTCCCTCACCCTGTCTGTTAGTGTCCTGCATTGTCATCAGTGAGAGCAAAATTAAAAAACTTACCCCTTTGACTCCCTCACCCTATCTATTAGTATCTGCATTGTACCAACGATAGCAAAGCAAAAACTTAACCTTTTAACCCCTTCACCTTATACTTTAGCATCCTGCATTGTCATCAATGATAGCAAAGCAAAAACTTAACCCTTTGACTCCCTCACCCTGCCTGTTAGTGTCCTGCATTGTCATCAATGATATGAAAGCAAAAACTTAACCCTGTAACTCGTTCACCCTATCCGTTAGCATCATGCATTGTCATCAGTGACAGCAAAACTTAACCCTTTGACTCCCTCACCCTGTTTACCGGCTTCGTGCATTAACCCTTTGACTCCATCACCCTATCTACCGGCTTCCTGCAAGAAGCTGGTGGATAGGGTGAGGGAGTCAAAGAGTTAATTTTTTTGCAGCTGGTGGATAAAGTGCGGGAGTCAAAGGGTTAAAGAGGCGACATTGTTGCGGCACACATTCAGCTGTCTGGTCTTTTGACCCCTGGGGCAGGTTGTCAAAGGTGTCCATTTGAACTTGCAGTTCATAAAGGGGAATTGAGCCAGGCATGGATCCTATGGAGTGTCATCAGGATCACTTGCTGCTCTCTAGAAAGGTAGACATACCTTTCAATCCATGGCAGAAGGAGTGACGTGATGATGCTGTTCTTTTTTACTGCAACTGACTTCTTTGTTTGGCAGCTGGCCCATCCAGGGCACCTCTTTTTGGTAGCTTATCTTACCCTCTCATTGCCAGGTATCCCACAGTGAGCAGGGAACCACTGGAGGACTACTCTCCTGGTTCTTCTGATTTGTTGCAGTCTTCATCATGTGATGAAGTTTGTCATTTTCCTGGGCCTGCTGAACGAAGAGGGAAGCTGAGAGGAAGCTGACTAGATGTAGTGATAATAATGATGATGATGATACTGATAAGAACAATAGTGTTAATGAAAATAATTGTGATGACAGTATTGATAAGAACTATGATGATAATAACAATAACAATGACAATAGTAATAATAATAATAATAGTAGTAATAATGATAATAATAATAGTAATAATAATGATAATGATGATAGTAATAATGGTTGTGGTAATGCTGCTGCTGATACTATTACTACTGCTACTAGTATAAAAACAATAATAATTAATACTAATATTAATAGTGATGTTGATGATGATGATGATGATGATGATGATGATGATTAGTCGTAATAGTAGTAGTCGTAGTAGCAGTAGCAATGGTGATGATGATAATGATAACAATAACAACAACAGTAATAACAATCATATAATAACACATACAGCAACAACAGTAATACAATTGTAAATATACAGCAGCAATAATGACAATAACAATTGTAATAACATTCATCATCGTCATCGTAATCATCATCATCAACCTAGCCATTGGCTTAATGTATTTCAAAGTATGTTTTAAAAAAAATCAAAAGAAAAAAAAAAAGGACAGAAAACCTTGCATGGTAAATCCATTGGAGATGTTTGCTTTAGAAATGTATTCATATATAAATAACATATGTTATTCTAAGGCCACCAGCTGTCTTACTGCCTGGCTGATATTTCGGTAACCTATGCCGCATTTGATAAGTCACATTTCTGTCCAGCTAAGGTCACAGGCCTTGTGCTGTGTTGGTTAACCCTTTCTCTCCCACACCCTGTCCACCAACTGCAAAAACTTCACCCTTTGACCCCCTCGCCTATCCACCAGCTTCCTCCAGAAAGCTGGTGGTTAGGGTGAGGGAGTCGAAGGGTTAAGATTTTGCTGTGCTAGCATGGTCGACAATGCAGGAAGTTGGTGGACAGGGTGCGGAGTCAAAGGGTTAAGGTATCCTGTGTCATGTCATCTGTGTCATGTATTTAAAGGCATTGGTATCAGGCGTGTATTTGGACTGAATATTGACTGCAGTTCTGTGGATAATTGAATATTGACTGCAGTTCCATGTATAATTGAACATTGACTGCAGTTCTGTGGATAATTGAATGTTGACAGCAGTTCTGTGTATAGCTGAACATTGATTACAGTTCCATGTATAATTCAGTTGAACATTGACTGCAGTTCCATGTATAATTGAACATTGACTGCAGTTCCATGTATAATTGAACATTGCATTTCTATGTATAATCAAACATCAACATGTATAATTGAACATTGACTGCAGTTTCATGTATAATTGAACATTGGCTGCCGTGTATAATTGAACATTGACTACCATGTCTAGTTGAACATTGACAGCAGTACCATACATAATTGAACATTGACTACAGTTCTTGTATAATTGAACATTGACTACAGATCTGTGTATAATTGAACATTGACTACAGTTCTGTGTATAATTGAACATTGACTGCAGTTCTGTGTATAATTGAACATTGACTACCATGTATAGTTGAACATTGACAGCAGTTCCATATGTAATTGAACATTGACTACAGTTCCATGTATAATTGAACATTGACTACAGATCTGTGTATAATTGAACATTGACTACAGTTCTGTGTATAATTGAACATTGACTACAGTTCTGTGTATAATTGAACATTGACTACAGATCTGTGTATAATTGAACATTGACTACAGATCTGTGTATAATTGAACATTGACTGCAGTTCTGTGTATAATTGAACATTGACTACCATGTATAGTTGAACATTGACAGCAGTTCCATATATGTAATTGAACATTGACTATAGTTCCATGTATAATTGAACATTGACTACAGTTCTGTGTATAATTGAACATTGACTACCATGTATAGTTGAACATTGACAGCAGTTCCATATATGTAATTGAACATTGACTATAGTTCCATGTATAATTGAACATTGACTACAGTTCATATATAATTTTTGACTGCAGTTCCATGTATAATTGAACATTGACTACAGTTCCGTGTATAATTGAACACTGACTACAGTTCTGTGTATAATTGAACATTGACTACATGTATAATTGAACATTGACTGCAGTTCTGTGATAATTGAAAAATTGTAACTACAGTTCTGTGTATAATTGAATATTTACTACAGTTCTGTGTATAATTGAACATTAACTACCATGTATAATTGAACATTGACTGCAGTTCTGTGTATAATTGAACATTGACTGCAGTTCTGTGTATAATTGTAATTAATATTTACTACAGTTCTGTGTATAATTGAATATTTACTACAGTTCTGTGTATAATTGAACATTAACTACCATGTATAATTGAACATTGACTGCAGTTCTGTGTATAATTGAACATTGACTGCAGTTCTGTGTATAATTGAATATAATTGAATATTTACTACAGTTCTGTGTATAATTGAATATTTACTACAGTTCTGTGTATAATTGAACATTGGCTGCAGTTCTATGTATAATTGAACATTGACTACAATTCTGTGTATAATTGAACATTGACTACAGTTCTGTGTATAATTGAACATTGACTACAGTTCTGTGTATAATTGAACATTGGCTGCACTTCTGTGTATAATTGAACATTGGCTGCAGTTCTGTGTATAATTGAACATTGGCTGCAGTTCCATGTTAATTAACCCTCTAGAGCCTGAAAGTACTTCTAGACTAGGGAAAATTATTTTTTATGTAAAAACAACATTAGATACAACAAAGAACACATTTTCAGTGTTATTTTTTATTAAAGTGAAAAAATGACAAAGTTAGAAAAATTATCATATATGATAAGAGCGGCTTTTGCGGTAGCAAGACCAATCTTATCATATATGATAAATTGTCTCTGGAACAGCAATTCATTGCAGGTTTGTTCAGCTAACTGTTTTCAAATTTCTAATCAAGGCAGTTCATTTCTGTTCAAGCGTTTTTTGTGCTAGATTTCATTGTTATTTGAGCAGATGGAACTCCACAAAGCAGTTTCTGTCCTTGTTGAAGCAAAGGTTCATTTTGCACTTTGGGCAGAAGACGTAGGTCAGGCTCTGGCAGTTCCTGTTTTTGCACGATGTCCTGGCGCTGTCCCTTTGGGGCAGGTGGCAACACCACCCAGACGGACATCAGGGGTGGGAACAGACTGTCTGGCAATCTTGGCTGGAGGTGGGACCACAAACTGCATTCTTCGTCAGCACCAGGGCATCAGCAATCTGGCTCTGAAAGATGCAGAGCTTTACTGGCTTGAGGTTCAGCAGCGTCCAGTGCCTCTTGTACCACAGCCAGCTGTTAACAACAGCAACTGCGATGGTGTGATAGAAGATGTACATGTAGAAACGCTTCGACTTTAGGGGCTTGTGAGGCTGTCAAGCAGTTCCACCCCACCCATAAATTTGTTGTACTCTTTGATGATGGCAGGCTTGGGAATGGTGACTTTCTGCTTCTGCTTTTTGTCGTATCATGATGCCTCACCTTGAGGTTCCACACCCACATAGGTAGAGACAGTGTCCACAGTCTTGTTGTCAAACCAGTGCACAGCTACAACATTCGACATCGGTTCTACCTTGACATCACAGGTTCCCCTTCCTTTTTGCTTCAGCTCCTTCTCAGACTTCAGGCTGAGGCCTTTGAACCTGTTGGCTCGAAAGGTTCTGACAAAGTAGATGGATTTGGCTTTCAAGGCTTGAATGAGAGGCAAGTTGGAAAAGAAGTTGTCAGCGAAGACTTCATAGTTTAAATCTCTCTGAAGACCTTGTGTCATCTTCATGACTACTTCACCTCCAAGACCAAGATCTCCAGGCGTTCTTCTCTGTCCATCCACGGATCCTTGATAAACCTCAAAGTCATCTTCTGGCCTCCACTTATCTCCACTGCTGTCAGAAGGGTCAAAATCACTCTGATCACCAGCAACAAACCGGCAAACGTTTGTCACCGGAACTCATGTTGTCATGCTGAAAACAGATGAAAGATCCAAACTTTACTGACATTTCTTTGCAGATTACATATAATATGCAACATTCTAAAAGACAAACACTAAAAAAAATCATTTCTGAATCAAAGGAATCATTCAAAGCAACAACCAGAGTTAGCTAGAAAAGGGCACTTGCAACCTTTAACACCGCTCTTATCATTTCTGATAAATGACGGACGAGTTGTCTTTTCCTTAAGTTTCCACAAAGGCCGTTCTTATCACATATGATAAACCGTTTTTATGTCATTTTTATGACTAACATTAATCTGCTTGATATAAAATTATTATATGCTTGAAATCTACATACTACTGTGCATTTATTAAGCCCAATTAAAAATAAATTGTTACTCACGTGTTTGTGTACCAGAGGCTCAAAAACAGAGGATCGTAAGGAAGCTGGTAACTGCTAGCGGTCAGTGTAGAAAAGGAAGTGTGAGGAATAAAACACACGGTGCCTGGGTGTGGGGGCATGGTGTTAGTGTAGTTCTTGCCTGTCTGTAACCGGATATTCCAGTTGGATGCATCAGGTTATCACTAAAGTTGCGTTACAGGCGCTTGATTTTGGATTTATCATATCTGTAGTGGTCGGCGCTAGAGGGTTAAGTTAAATATTGACTGCAGTTCCATGTAGAACTGAATATTGACTGCAGTCCCATGTAGAACTGAATATTGACTGCAGTTCCATGTAGAACTGAATATTGACTGCAGTTCCATGTAGAACTGAATATTGACTGCAGTTCTGTGTAGAACTGAATATTGACTGCAGTTCTGTGAAGAACTGAATATTGACTGTACTTCCGCGTAGTTCTAAAGTGAATAGTGACTGGAATTCCACATAGAACTTAATACTGACTGCAGTTCTATGTAGAATTGAAAAGTGCCCCAGTTTTATGCATAACTGACCAGTTCCTTTCATTCCCGCTGCCCGGACATCCGACAGCAGAGATATCCCCCTTTCCTTCCCACGGCCCGGAAGACCGGGCACCGGCTGAACCGTTAGAAACACATACCTTACATTCCCCTGCCACCGTATACAGTAGTCTGGCACCGGCCAGTGTTTATCTTACTGTCCTGGGTTTGATTATAACGGGATGCTGTGGTTAGTTTCCCACGGGAATTTTTCCTGTTTGTAAGACGGCAGAGTTCGTCTTTGTCAGACGCATAGCGTAAGCCAAAGAGAGAAGATGGATAGCGATTCGAGTGAGCGTGGCGAATTTTCGGAAGATGAAATAGTAGGTGGTGTTGATGGGTTCGATCTGTTAGATTTGACAGAAGAACAGTGGAGGGAAATTGATCAAGCTGTTGCTGATGCACAGGATTCGGACAGTGGTGATGAACTGGATGATGAAAGGTTACCACTCTTCTATGTGAAACCTCGTTTCGAATGGACCCAAGGTGTGTTTCAACCATCAGAAACGAAACATACCTTTCGACAGCGCCCTGGACCATCGCGTGTGTTAGACACATCGATGTCAGCTATTCAGTATTTCAGTCTGTTTTATTCAGACGAACTTTTTGCAAAAATTTGCAAATTTACAAATGTAAATGCGGAAAAAAGGAGAAGGGAAGATCCACAGCACAACAAAGGTGATTGGCAGCCATTGACAGTGTCAGAGCTGAAAGCGTTCTACGGCGTCGTGCTCATGATGGATATTGTCAAAGTCGACCGTGACGCATTGTACTGGTATTCAGGGTCGAAATATTTCATGCTCAGCATCAGTATTTCAAAAGTGATGAGCAGGAACAGATTCTTTCAAATACGCCGCTACCTGTATTTCACGGATCCTGACACACCTATCGACAGAAGCGACAAGGCGGCAAAACTCCGTTGTGTTGTGGACACAGTTCGGGCTGCGTTCATGAGGGAATACATCCCTCACAAACAGATAACGGTGGATGAAGCTATGGTGCCTTTCAAAGGGCGGTTAGGCATCAAGCAGTTTATGAAGAACAAGCCTGTCAAGTTCGGTGTGAAGCTCTGGGTTCTAGCAGACGCTGTGACAGCCTACTGTTACAACTTCGAAATTTACACCGGACGACATGGTGACCAAGTCAGCCGCCTGCTGGGACTGAGTGCACGTGTGGTGATCGGGTTGACTCAACCACTGCACAACCTGGGCCACTGCGTGTACACCGACAATTTTTACACGTCACCTGTCCTTGCACATTACCTGATGAGGAAGGGGACTTACCTTTCGGGGACAGTGCGACCCAACCGCATCGGCTACCCTAGAGACCTGATCCTATCGCAAGCTCAGGCCCGCCGACTTGAACAGGGTCACACAGAATGGAGACAGTGCGAGGGCATGGTGGCCTCCTCATTCAAGGACAACCGGATGGTGTACTACCTGTCTACAGAACACCCACCAGAGGGAGATGGCGATACAGTCACGCGGCGGAAGAAAGACGGCACAGCGACAGAAGTTCCCTGCTCACCTGTTGTCAAGCACTACAGCAAGTACATGGGTGGAGTGGACAGACTGGACATGATGACCAAGATGAACCGCTCCAAAAAAACGATGCGTTGGTATCGAAGAGTTGAGAGAAAGCTCTTGGATTCCAGCGTATACAACGCATACGTGATCGAAGGGCACATCATTGATCATGTCCAGGAAGGGACCAGCAAGAGGGACTACCTGTCGTTCCGTCTTGACCTCGCCCATCAGCTGGTGGGGACGGCACACTTTGATCGCCGACCTGTTGGCCGACCGAGGGCTGTCAATGACGACTTCCGTCTTGACCGCATAGACCACTGGCCTGTGGCCGGCCAGGGCTATGATCATGTGTGTGCTGTCTGCAACGCACGGCACCTGCGCTACAGGGACAGCCATCCGGGCACCAGCTACAGCAACAACCCCAACAAAAAGAGGAAGACCAGCATGAAGTGCCAGAAATGTGACGTTTATTTGTGTTGTAACCCCCAGAAAAACTGTTTCGTGTTATACCACACTGTGGTTGATTACAGCCACTAACTTACCTGTGCAGTGGGGGTGACATGGTGACAGTGACAGTGACAAACTGCTTGGCATTTCATTGGACACATGTCAGATTATTTTTTTATTCCCATGGAACATTTAGCTAGTGCTGTAGTTTGTGTGTACATAGATATATCAATACTGAATGTGTGTGACTGAAGCTGTACCATAAGGACAAATTTGACAGTTTGTGAATACTAGTGATGAGGACAATGGGACACTGACGCATTGCCATACAAGGGGGAATATACATGTACATGCTGCTCCGACATTTCACAGAACAAGTAAAGGTAGGCAACGCCATATCTGTTTTTCTGTTCGTATTTTGTTTTGTTTTGTCTGTCATGTGTGTAATTTATGGTCCACATCTTACCTGTCTCACATCTGCATGTCACCAAATGTGTCGCACCCCTCTTTTGAATATGACAGACATATAATACATTCATTCCTGAACACATTCATATATAGTTTTATGTACATGCAAGCCATAACTCGTCTGCTATATCCATTCGTATGAAGTCACTGTACAGTTCAGTATAGATCGTCCCAGAAACCCGGGAATGAAGGGTTTTCTACAGTTTGGAAAAGAGGGAAAGAGAGGATAACTAAGGACTAGAAATAAGGGGCCGAAAGGGTTAAATGAATGGATAAACGAATACCATTTTGTTAACTGTTTGTAACTCTGTAGCTGTGTGTAGGTGTGTGGGGGGTGGGAGTGGCCACACGGAAATGCAACATCAACACGGCCCCCCTGGGATGTGACGAGGATTCCTGGTACTGAGGCAGGACGGAATGCTGTTCCACAACGCTGAGCAGAAAGGAAAGCTGACAACCGTGCCACAGGAGGGTGATGTGATTGTGAGTGTCCCTTGGGTTTCTTTCGTTGTTTTCGCTGGAAGCTGGTAGATAGGGTGAGGGAGTCTTTTTAGAGTTGGTGGATAGGGTGCGGGTGTCAACCATGCTGGTGAAGCAAAAGCATAATCCTTTGACTCCTTCACTCTTTCCACCAGTTTCCTGCAGGAAGCTGGTGGATAGGGTGAGGGAGTGAAAGGCTTAATTTACTGCAGTTGATGGATAGGGTGTAGGAGTCAAAGCGTTTATACATTGTATTATGAATATGATGTATTGGTATTATATAATATATGTATACAGTATATTTCAAATATATACGGTGTGTTGTAAATGTGTACAGTATGTAACAAATGTTTATAGTGTGTTACAGATGTGTATAATGTCTTATAAATGTGTTGTTCATAGTGTGTTATGAATGTGTAGAATGTGTGTGTTCAGTGTGTATCAATGTACACAATGTATTGTAAATGTGTTGTGTACAGTATGTTATAAATGTGTTAGATACAGTGTGTTATAAATGTGTTAGATACTGTGTGTTATGAATGTGTTGTGTACAGTCTGTTATAAATATGTTGTGTTCAGTGTTTTATAAATGTGTACAGTGTGTTTTAAATGTGTTGTGTACATAAATGTGTACAGTGTGTTCTAAATGTGGTGAGTACAGTGTGTTCTGAATGTGGTGTGTACAGTGTGTTATAAATGTGTTGTATACAGTATGTTATAAATATGTACAGTGTGTTATAAATGTGTTGTATACAGTATGTTATAAATATGTACAGTGTGTTATAAATGTGTACAGTGTGTTATAAATGTGTACAGTATGTTATAAATATGTAGTGTACAGTGTTGTAAATGTGTACAGTGTGTTATAAATGTGTTGTTTACAGTGTATTATAAATGTATACAGTGTGTTATGAATGTGTTGTGCACAGTGTGTTATGAATGTTTTGGGTACAGTGTGTTCTAAATGTGTTGTGTATAGTGTGTTCAAAATGTGTTGTGTACAGTGTGTTCTAAATGTGGTGTGTACAGTGTGTTTTAAATGTGTTGTGTATACTGTGTTCTAAATGTGTTGTGCATAGTGTGTTATAAATGTGTTGGGCACAGTGTGTTCTAAATGTGGTGTGTACAGCATGTTCTAAATGTGTTGTGCATAGTGTGTTCTAAATGTGTTGTGCACAGTTTGTTATAATTGTGTTGTGTATAGTGTGTTCTAAATGTGTTGTGTATAGTGTGTTGTAAATGTGTTGTGTACAGTGTGTTATGAATGTGTTGGGTACAGTTTGGTATAAATGTGTACAGTGTATTATAAATGTGTTGTGTACAGTGTGTTCTAAATGTGTTGTGTATAGTGTGTTCTAAATGCGTTGTGTACAGTGTGTTATGACTGTTGGGTACAGTATGGTATAAATGTGTACAATGTGTTATAAATGGGTTGTGTACAGTATGTTATAAATATGTTAGATGCAAAGTGTTATAAATGTGTTGGGTACAGTGTTATAAATGTGTTGTGTACAAGTGTGTACTCTAGATGTGCTGTGTGCTGTGTGCAGGGCCTGACCTACGACCACATAGAAATGAACTTTTTCCTGAACGGCACCGCACTGTGTACACCCTTCCTGGGCATCAAGGGTACTGTCTTCCCAGCTTTCTATGGTAAGGGGACATCACTTGTCGTGTAACTGGTTTTCTACTTTAACCCTTTGACTCCTGCACCCTGTCCACCAGCTTCCTACACTATCAACCATTTTAACAAAGCAAATAACCTTAAGCCTTTAACTCCCTCACCCTGTCCATTGGCTTTCTGCAGGAAGCTGGTGGATAGGATGAGGGATTCAAAGGTCAAGTTTTTGCTGTTGATAGGGCGTGGGAGTCAAAGGGTTACGTGGGTATCATTTGTTTACATAACGAAGTTGTCTGTATCTCTGTGTGTGCTGTTTACCTGGTGACTATAGTGGTTGAAATATGGCTGTGTTGGTGTGTCAAATAAATGAAGTTTATTGTGGGGCAGTTTTTCACTGTGCTGTTGATGATGAGAATGGGGGTAATAGTAGTGATGCTGTGGAGTTCAAGTCTGGCTCAGTGTGAGAAATGTGTGTCGTGTGTTTCAGTGGACAATGGGGCGGTGCTGGACGTGCAGTTTGACAAGTTTTACCATCAACCCCCTGATGGCTTTGACAGCATCATGATTGAACAGTCCCTCCTCTGATGTCGTCTGGATTGTGTCATGATTGAACGTCACTTCTGTAGAACCTATGGGTCTGATTGTATCATGATTGAACGTGACATCTGTAAATTAATGGGTTCGATTGTATTGTGATTGAACATCACATATCTAAACTAGTGGGGTTGATTGTATCGTAATTTAAAAGTCTTGTAATCTGCCCTTGGATTGTATCGTTATTAACCCTTTAACTCCCTAATCCTATCTATTAGCATCCTGCATCGTCATTAGTGATAGCAAAGCAAGAACTTAACCTTTTGACTGCATCACCCTGTCCACCATGAAGCTGGTGGATAGGGTGAAGCAGTCAAAAGGTTAAGTTTTAGCAGCTCACGGCGCACATTTCCGTGATACTTGGGTTGGCCGTAGTTCTGGCAACTCTGGCTCTGCCCTGCCGGCTATAAATAGCGCGCATCTTTCCCCTTCCCTTCCACTCCCCACACCCTTTTCACCCGTCCTGCTGCCGTATAGCGAGGCGTGTTAGTTAGGCCTACTGCACTGGCCACTTGTACTAAGTTCATGGTATGTGCCTCCAGATTGACCTAGATTCCAGTACTCGGGAAGAGCACAGCAGTTATAACAAACACACACACACACACACACCGATGCATGCAGTAGGCAGAGAGATATGCATCATAACGTATATACTCGCGCACACGCATGCGCATCACTCACACACACACACACACACACACACACACACACACACGCGCGCGCACAAACACAGAGTTGATTTATACATTTTAACATGCATTTGAACACACACACGCATGCACAGAGAGACAGACAGACAGACAGACAGACAGAGAGAGAGAGAGAAAGAGAGAGAGAGAGATGTGTGTCGGAGGTTGCCCTGGATAAAGACCGGCTTAATTAAACACGCGCGTGGCCTAGTTTATAGCCGGCGCAGCGCGTGCCTTGGTCAGGCAACAGCTAACACCCGATTTTAGTCAAATGTAAGCCTCTAAAAAAGAATGAAAACAAACAGCCTAAAGCGATTTTTTTTTAATTTTAGAAAGTTAAAGCACTGAAGACCACGAATCAGACCTTGCTAAAACTGAGGAAAATATGTGAAGATTGTAAATTTTACTATACTTCCGTCACTATTACGAAAATAATCTCACTTTATACTGAACAAAGAGCAACCTGGAGGTGTCAGTCGATCATCACATTAGTAATTTCTACAAAAACTCAAAGACAAGGTAATCCTAAAAAGTAAAGATCACTTCTTCAGAACAATGAATATTCACAGCACTGAATGCACACAGGTAAAGTGACGAAAATAATGCAGATCATTGCACAAATTCACAATACACACAGAAAACTGCACTCGGCTTCCTTCTTTATCAGTAGTGCCAGAACACAAAGGCACGCTAGCCAGTGATTTGGACTTTGGTCGACCCTGCATGGACAAAATTAGCACTCGCAGGCGATGCCGCTGCCGGCTCGCAATTAAAAGGTAGGAGAATGGCTGGGAAAATGCAGCCGTGAGCTGGCAGACAGGATGCGGGAGTCAACGTTTTTTTTTTAACATTATATCTGTAATTATATGGGTTTGGTTGTATCGTGAATGAACATCACATCTTTGAACTTACGAGTTTGATTATATCATGATGGAACATCACATCTGTAAAGGTATGGGTTTGGTTGTATCATGAACGAACATCACATCTTTGGACTTGTGAGTTTGATTGTATTATGATTGAACATCGTGTCTGTTAATGTATGGGTATGATTGTATTATGATTGAACATGACACCTGTTAATGTGTGGGTTTGATTGAATCATGATTGAACATCACATCTGTAAATGTATGGGTTTGATTGTATCATGATTGAACTTCATGTCTGTTAATGTATGGGTTTAATTGTATTGTGATTGAATATAACATCTGTTAATGTATAGGTATGATTGTATTGTAATTGGACAGTCCATCATGTTGATTGTGTAATGATTTAAATGTTGTGATTGAACAGTCCATCATGTTGATTATATCATGAATGAAATATTGTGATTGAACAGTCCATCGTGTTGATTGTATCATTATGGAAATATTGTGATTGAACAGTCCATCATGTTGATTGTATCATGATTGAACTGTTGTGATTGAACAGTCCATCATGTTGATTGTATCATGATTGAACTGCTTTGATTGAACAGTCCATGTTGATTGTATCATGATTGAACTGTTGTGATTGAACAGTCCATCATGTTGATTGTATCATGATTGAACTGTTGTGATTGAACAGTCCATCATGTCGATTGTATCATGATTGAACTGTTGTGATTGAACAGTCCATCATGTCGATTGTATCATGATTGAACTGTTTTGATTGAACAGTCCATCATGTTGATTGTATCATGATTGAACTGTTTTGATTGAACAGTCCATGTTGATTGTATCATGATTGAACTGTTGTGATTGAACAGTCCATCATGTCGATTGTATCATGATTGAACTGTTGTGATTGAACAGTCCATCATGTTGATTGTATCATGATTGAACTGTTGTGATTGAACAGTCCATCATGTTGATTGTATCATGATTGAACTGTTTTGATTGAACAGTCCATCATGTTGATTGTATCATGATTGAACTGTTTTGATTGAACAGTCCATGTTGATTGTATCATGATTGAACTGTTGTGATTGAACAGTCCATCATGATTGTATCATGATTGAACTGTTTTGATTGAACAGTCCATCATGTTGATTGTATCATGATTGAACTGTTGTAATTGAACAGTCCATCATGTCGATTGTATCATGATTGAACTGTTGTGATTGAACAGTCCATCATGTTGATTGTTTCATGATTGATCTGTTGTGATTGAACAGTCCGTCATGTTGATTGTATCATTATGGAAATATTGTGATTGAACAGTCCATCATGTTGATTGTATCATGATTGAACTGTTGTGATTGAACAGTCCATCATTTTGATTGTATCATGATTGAACTGTTGTGATTGAACAGTCCATCATGTCATTGTATCATGATTGAACTGTTTTGATTGAACAGTCCATCATGTTGATTGTATCATGATTGACCTGTTGTGATTGAACAGTCCATATGTTGATTGTATCATTATGGAAATATTGTGATTGTACAGTCCATCATGTTGATTGTATCATGATTGAACTGTTTTGATTGAACAGTCCATCATGTTGATTGTATCATTATGGAAATATTGTCATTGAACAGTCCATCATGTTGATTGTATCATGATTGAACTGTTTTGATTGAACAGTCCATCATGTTGATTGTATCATTATGGAAATATTGTGATTGAACAGTCCATCATGTTGATTGTATCATGATTGAACTGTTGTGATTGAACAGTCCATCATGTTGATTGTATCATGATTGAACTGTTGTGGTTGAACAGTCCATCATGTTGATTGTATCATTATGGAAATATTGTGATTGAACAGTCCATCATGTTGATTGTATCATGATTGAACTGTTGTGATTGAACAGTCCATCATGTTGATTGTATCATGATTGAACTGTTGTGATTGAACAGTCCATCATGTTGATTGTATCATGATTGAACTGTTTGTTGAACAGTCCATCATGTTGATTGTATCATGATTGAATTGTTGTGATTGAACAGTCCATCATGTTGATTGTATCATTATGGAAATATTGTGATTGAACAGTCCATCATTTGATTGTATCATGATTGAACTGTTTTGATTGAACAGTCCATCATGTTGATTGTATCATTATGGAAATATTGTGATTGAACAGTCCATCATGTTGATTGTATCATGATTGAACTGTTGTGATTGAACAGTCCATCATGTTGATTGTATCATGATTGAACTGTTGTGGTTGAACAGTCCATCATGTTGATTGTATCATGATTGAACTTTTGTGATTGAACAGTCCATCATGTTGATTGTATCATGATTGAACTGTTGTGGTTGAACAGTCCATCATGTTGATTGTATCATGATTGAACTGTTGTGATTGAACAGTCCATCATGTTGATTGTATCATTATTGAACAGTACCTCCTGTTGACTGTACCATGATCGAACAGTTTGCTATGTGACTGAATGATGGCTTTGATTATATCGTGATTCATTTTGATCTTTTCCCATCACATGGCACCTGCGTTATTGGTGCAAATGGGAGTTATTATGAGTATGGGCACACTGCCATGAGAATAAGTGAACCTATCATGATTATACAATATCTCTTGTAACTGATAGCTTTGATTGAATCTTGATTGAAGAGTCTCTTCTTTAAAGTGATGGCTTTGATTGAGTCATGATTGAAGAATCCCTTCTTTATAGTGATGGCTTTGATTGAGTCATGATTGAGGGATCCCTTCTTTATAGTGATGGCTTTGATTGAGTCATGATTGAAGAATCCTTTCTTTAAAGTGATGGCTTTGATTGAGTCATGATTGAAGAATCCCTTTCTTAAAGTGATGGCTTTGATGAGTCATGATTGAGGGTACCTTTCTTAAAGTAATGGCTTTGATTGAGACATGATTGAGGATACCTTTCTTAAAGTGATGGCTTTGATTGAGTCATGATTGAAGAATCCCTTTCTTAAAGTGATGGCTTTGATTGAGTCATGATTGAAAAATCCCTTTCTTAAAGTGATGGCTTTGATTGAGTCATGATTGAGGATACCTTTCTTAAAGTGATGGCTTTGATTGAGTCATGATTGAGGATACCTTTCTTAAAGTGATGGCTTTGATTGAGTCATGATTGAAGAATCCCTTTCTGAAAGTGATGGCTTTGATTGAGTCATGATTGAAAAATCCCTTTCATAAAAGTGATGGCTTTGACTGAGTCATGATTGAAAAATCCCTTTCTTAAAGTGATGGCTTTGACTGAGTCATGATTGAAAAATCCCTTTCTTAAAGTGATGATAGCTTTCATTGAGTCATGATTGAGGATACCTTTCTTAAAGTGATGGCTTTCATTGAGTCGTGATTGAAGAATCCCTTTCTTAAAGTGATGACTTTGATTGAGTCATGATTGAGGATACCTTTCTTAAAGTGATGACTTAAATGAGTCATGATTGAGAAATCCCTTCTTTATAGTGATGGCTTTGATTGAATCATGATTGAGGATACCTTTCTTAAAGTGATGGCTTTGATTGAGTCATGATTGAGAAATCCCTTCTGTAAAGTGATGACTTTGATTGAGACATAATTGAGAAATCCCTTCTTTATAGTGATGGCTTTGATTGAATCATGATTGAGGATACCTTTCTTAAAGTGATGGCTTTGATTGAGTCATGATTGAGAAATCCCTTCTGTAAAGTGATGACTTTGATTGAGACATAATTGAGAAATCCCTTCTGTAAAGTGATGACTTTGATTGAGTCATGATTGAGAATACCTTTCTTAAAGTGATGGCTTTGATTGAGTCATGATTGAGAAATCCCTTCTGTAAAGTGATGACTTTGATTGAGACATAATTGAGAAATCCCTTCTGTAAAGTGATGACTTTGATTGAGACATAATTGAGAAATCCCTTCTGTAAAGTGATGGCTTTGATTGAGTCATGATTGAGGATACCTTTCTTAAAGTGATGGCTTTGATTGAGTCATGATTGAGGATACCTTTCTTAAAGTGATGACTGATTGAGTCATGATTGAGGAATCCGTTCTTTCTTGCAGGAAGCTGGTGGACAGGATGAAGGAGACAAAGGGTTAAGTTTTTGCAGTTGGTGGACATGGTATGGGAGTCAAAGGGTTAAAGTGATGGCTTTGAGTGAGTCATGATTGAGGAATCTCTTTTTCAAAGTAATGGACTTGAAGACATGATTGAAGATTGTTCTGTCTTGTATCTTTTTTGTTCGATTCACAGTTGAACAGTTTGGTGATTGATATCTTCATTAAACCTTCCCATCTTTACATTGATTTTGATTAAATCAGAAATGAACTTGCTGTTTTCATAAAAAAAAAATGCTGTTGATTGAATTTTAATTTTAGATGCAATCCTTTACAGTCAACTGGTATTGTGTGAGCAGGGTTGACAGTCTTATGGCAATGGCAATTCTGGATGTTGGGGACAGAAACATTGTTAGTATGCAACCAGAAAAAACAGGAAAATAGAATAAGAACTCGTATTTAGTATAACAAGACAAGAACAGGTGCAAATTTTTGGCCAACTGGCCTTTGTCAAGCATGAATGTAAGTTCACAAACAAACACCAAATGCAAAATTAGGAGAAAAAGACTGAAACTTCCCTGCTGCTTTGAAATACAAAATTAGGAGAAAAAGACTGAAACTTTCCTGCTTCAAAGCAGCAGGGAAATTTCAGCCTGTTTCTCCTAATTTTATATTTGGTGTTTGTTTGTGATCTTACATTCTCGCTTGACAAAGGCCAGTTGGCTGAAAATTTGCACCTGTCTTGTCTTGTTGTATTAAATACGTGTTCTGATTCTATTTTCATGTTTTTCTGGTTCCTGTTTGCTTGATCGCGGGCAGTCGCACTTGTTTCAGATACTGTTAGTATGGGTTGACAGTTTTTGTTTTAATTTCTGAAAAAACAACTTCTTAACATGACCTGTTTGTTAATTGACCACCTTATGATAGCGTGATTGTGCATTTATTTGTGTGTACAATTTATGGGAGTGAGTGTGTGTGAAAATAGTGCGGCTGCAACTGTTGTGAGCATCCATCTGCTTGATGTCCCATTTGATGATATTGTCAAGTTTACATTGACGTTTGTGTTTTGTTCTTTGAATTGCTGTAACCAAATTTATTAACAGGGGTTGTAGAGTTTTGATCGGACTTGTATGTGGAGATCTTTTGTTCTCCGTATATTTTTTCATCAGCATTTTATTTGAACGCTTGTCATGCAATATTGAAACCACTTGGTTGAGGGGTGCACACATACTTGTGATATCATTGTTTGCAATCATGGTATTTTGTAATGTTTCTTTTCCTTCTTTTTCATTGTCTTTCCTCTTTAGTCTCTCATTAATAAAGAAAAGGAGATTGTTTCATTTTGGTTAATATATATACACACATATATGTACATATGTGTGTGTGTGTGTGTTATATATATATATATATATATATATATATATATATATATATATATATATATATAATATATTATATTAATTAATATGAATGTTTATTGTTAGAGAGTAAGTTAAATATTATATTAAATATATATATAATTATAATATATATATATAGTATTTATATATTGTTAGAAAATAGTAATTAAGTATTATATATATATATATATTTATATATATATATATATTATATATATATTATATATATATATATAGATATACTTACTTCTCTCTAACAAATGAAACAATCATATGTACATATATATATATATCTATATATATATATATATATATAAAATATATATATTATATATATATATATATATATATTATGTACACACATATATATATATGTTCACACATATAGATATGTATATATACACACACACATATATATAATATGTAATAACAATACGTTCTCTGCAGTTTTTGAATAGATCTTTATCCACATCTCATCATAAGTAGTGTGCACTGTAGAGGAGTCATGAATACTGAGGTTTATGGCGCCATGGTAAAAACAAAACATGCAAACAGTGCTTTTTGAGGAAGGTGTGTATGTGAGCTGCACATTCTTGAGAACTTCTGACAATACTCTCATTCTCTTTTGACTGTTGGTGACAGTCTACCGATGTTCTGACAATCACATCAAGTTTGATTTCACCTTACTATTTCTTCAGGTCACAATGACCTTGAGAGAAACAGGAATCTGAATTTTGTGTATTTTGTGTACAGAGGGAGAATGGCTTCACCATCTTGATTCTTTGTCTGTGTTTTCAATTTGGCTGTTTTTCGGTTTTCTTTCGTATTTGGTTTTGTTAAAACAGGTTGCACACTACCGGTAGCCTGCCATGAAGTATAGATCTGTTGCCATGTTTAATTTTACTATACTGTATGCAAAGCATTTTCTGCGTGCTAAATGTAAGTTGTTTGGGGAAATACTGTTTGCAGAGCATTTTCTGTGTGCTAAATATAAGTGATTTCTGGAAATACTGTTTGCATATGATTTTCTGCCAGCTGAATGTAAGCGATTTGGAGAAATACTGTTTGCAGAGCATTTTCTGCCTTCTGAATATAAGTGATTTTTGGAAATACTGTTTGCAGAGCATTTTCTGCCTGCTGAATATAAGTGATTTGGGGAAATACTGTTTGCAGAGCATTTTCTGCCTGCTGAATACAAGTGATTTGGGGTAACACTGTTTGCAGAGCATTTTCTGCCTGCTGAATACAAGTGATTTGGGGAAACACTGTTTGCAGAGCTTTTTCTGCCTGCTGAATACAAGTGATTTGGGTAACACTGTTTGCAGAGCATTTTCTGCCTGCTGAATATATGTGATTTGGCGAAATACTTTTCCAGAGCATTTTCTGTCTGCTGAATATAAGTGATTTGGGGAAATATTGTTTGCAGAGTATTTTCTGCCTGCTAAATATAAATCGTTTTGGGGAAAAAATTTGCAGAACATTTTCAGCCTGCTAAATATAGATGGTTTGGAGAAAAACTGCAGAGTATTTTGTGCGTGCTAAATTAAGTGATTTGGGGAAATATTGTTTGCAGAGCATTTTCTGCCTACTAGGTGTAAGTGATTTGGGGAAATAAATTGAGGTTTGCAACAGAATAACCAAGTATAATTCATTGCTAGATGATGTCATTTTAAGCTTTTTTTTTACTTGAGAATTAAGTTTGGATTTTTTCCCCAACTATTTATTATTGTTTGCTATTGTGTTTCCTAATGTATCTGTTCTTGCCTGCTGAGTAATGTCTATTTTATCTTTATTGGAAATAGCATCATCATTATGTTTCCTTATTTATGTGTTCTTGCCTGCTAAACGTCTATTTTATCTTTATTGAAAACAGCAGTATCAGTGTTTTATGTGCTATTACTCATGTTTATTGACAGCAATATCATGCTTATTATTTCATGTGCAATTACTGTTTGTTTTAGCAATAGCACTAATGATATTTGGGTAATAGGGTGCATTTTACATCTCTCTCTTACTCCTGCAGTTCTTCCACAAAAATAAATGCTGGACTTTGCTGTTTCTGACAACACTGATGCTGATATGAACTGAACTCTAACCCTAGCCCAATCCTTAACCTCATTCACAGGATCAGCAATCCATGCTTTAAGAAAATTGATCCCAAATGTTGTTATTATAATTATCAGACTCTCTGTGCGTTCAGTTACGTAAGCAGACTTTTTAGTGAAACATGGAGAACTGAAACAGTTTAGTGAGCAGACCACTTTCAGCTGTGCTGTTGCGCAGTCTGTATGTTTGATTGGCTTGTACGCTGAGTGATTTCATGTTTCCATAACCCAGCCACTGACATGCTGTGCGGAATCGTTAACTTGCATATTCGATATTCAGCATGTAGTATACACACCGAGGGAGTTTAGGCATTTGCAGATCTGATCACACCATGACCTGAGAGATCGGAAAAAATTTCGACCCTTAATCAACCAGGTAAGCAGATCGAACCCAAGATCGTCCCAAGTGGAAGTCTGAAGCTTACCCACTTGACTACCTCGTCCATCAGTGGTTTGGGATTGGGTGAGGGGTGGGACTAGGACCAGTGAAGTCATATCGCTTTGCAAGATCCAAGAGACAGCTATATGAAATATACTTGTATCCATATTTGTCATAACCAGTGTGAATTGTTGGCTTGAATGCTGTGCCCAGGGTGATGTTGTGTCATTTATCCAATGTAATCTGCTGTTATAATGAGTTGGCTTATCCAATGTAATCTGCTGATATGATGTTTTGGCTTTTTTTCTTGTCGAATTCCTACAGTTATTGGAATGATGGCAACTGGGATTGATTTTCCTCTTTTCTTGCCATTTTCTGTATTTTTCATTGTTTTTTTCGGTTTTTTTTTCAATTTTTTGGTGTCATTTAAAACAATACTGATGGTAACAAGGCACCAAATCTTATACAAAAATCAAACTAAAGCATGCACTCTCACCATTCACCTAACAGTGACCAAAACTCCAGAGCACGAAGCACACACAGACTTGAGGTGGAGGACAGGAGGATGGTGGGGCAAAGAGTGAACGTATAGAGGGGGAAATCACTGCTGGGTAAAAAGACATGTCTTCAAGCTAGACTTGAAAGAAGACAGAGGTTGTGAATGTTGAATGGACGCGGGAAGATCGTTCCAATTGTACAGAAAATCTGTGGCAACCAACTGTGGTGCATTTGTATTATGGAATTTGTAGACAACTAGTATCAAAAGCAGAATGGAGAGATCAGGCAGGTGTGTACATTCAGAGGTGGTCATGAAGATAAACAGGTGCAGTATCATTCATACACTTTTAGTATAATGTATTGATTTTGTATGAAATTCTTTGAGAAACAGGCAACCAGTGGAGAAAATGAAACAAGGGAGTGAGATGATCTTGCCTCTGTTTATGAAGGGCAAGACGGGCTGCAGAATTCTGAATATGTCGGAGGCATGCAACAGAAGAAGAGGCAAGCCAGAGAGTAGAGAGTATACTGTAGTTGATGCCAGACAAGATCAGAGAAGTTATACGTTTAGATGCTGCTGAAGTTGAAAGATAACAAGGATGGAACTGAAACATCGCAGTTGACAGTTACAAAACTGACAGGTTTGGGTGTGCTGAAGTTGAAAGATAACGATGAATAGAACTGAGGCGTTGCAGTTGACATTAATGAGACTGACAGGTTTGGGTGATGCATTTCTTCATAGAGAGCTCAGGATCAAGAACAAAGCCAAGTTTATGGACCGATTCAGAGTGTACAACAGTTTTGTCATCTAGCTGGATAGAATAAACTTCTACAGTGGAAAGCTTGTGCTTTGTGCCAATGAACATTGCTTCAGTCTTATCTGTATTCAGTGGTAGCTTATTCTGTATCATCCAATTGTGGATCTTGACATAGTAGTCAGAGGTTTCAGAGAGGTGAAAGATTTTTAGGAGATGCACTGTTGTAGAGCTGGGAGTCATCAGCATAAAAAAAATCCATGTTCTTGTCATTTTCTTTTGTTTGGTTTGGTTTGGTTTATTTTCTGTCTCTAGTTCGTTTGCCAATGCCTGTGGAATTTCAGGACTTCTTTTAGTTGTCGCTGTTTTCATCTGCTCTGTGGATTCTTCCATTGTCTTTTCACATTCTGTCTTTAAGGCTTTGTTCGTGTGTGATGGTCCTTTCACCTGTATTGTTTCCCTCCCCTCTCCATTTTGCTCTCTGATTGCAGCTTTGGTAGTGGTGAGATGTTGTAAGTTATGTTCATTGACACACTTGCTTATTTTTAGTGTTAACATTGTACAGTGTTTGTGGGATTAGTACTAGAGTGTCTTATGATTGATAAAACATGCTGTGTGGATTCTTCCTCAGATGAAATGGTATAATAAACTGAAGTGAGATTGATGTTGTTTACAGTTGCGCTTCTTATTTACTGACACTGGTAGTGGCCTGTTAGACCTGTGGTTGAGAGTGCCATGCTCAGAACGCAGGGGTTGAGTGGGATAAGTGGTAAATTATTTTTTTGTCTTTTTATTTTCAGTTAGGTCCATTAACTCTGTTGGTGAGAGCACTGTACTAATAACACGGAGGTCGTGTCAGCCAGTGATCGTTTAGTTCGACCTTCAGGTCAAAAACAGGTTTTCTCATACACTATGTAGGACCTAGCTTTTGCCAGCACATAGGGCTCATGGTTTGATAGTTTCGGATTGTTATCCATCGCATGGCGTCTGTGGCATTGGAATTTATGCTGGGTGCAGAGACACTGTCTTAAGAAACTGAAATGTTAATGTTATGAGGGTGTTGGCTTTCTTGTGTCTCTAAGTCTTTTCAGATTAACGGCTTGCTTGTACAGTAGTGTTTTACTTGTATGTAAAAGACATTATCTAATTTTGTGTTGTAGGGTGTTTACCAGAAAGGAGACATTTTTTTTAGGCTTTGTTAAAACAATTCTGTGAAGGCATTGTACCATTTATTGTCTTATTTGGAAGAGGTTATGACAATGTATTCATTTACGTTCTGAAACTGCCATGGAATAATGCATTTCTATTGTGTGAAATTTAAAGCACTTCCTGTGGTTAAAATTACAGTATTTTTTCTTCTTTTTTCTCTTGATATTTTTTTGTTTATGCTTTTTATTTATTATTTTATTTATTTATTAATTTATGTATTAATTGCAAATATATTTTCCATGACTTACAACTGCTGTTCTTGCCTCATGGAAAAATTATTATACTGTGCTGATAGCCACACTGCCAGGAAGCAGTCCTCTGCGCATTCACTTTATGTCCCTGTTTCTTCAGCAGGCATGTTTCCTTTTGCCCTGCCTTCTTACAGCAGCTCAGTTATTTTCGTTTTGTGCCATCCATAGTGAGTTGTTCTTGTTGTCCCTGTGCTTGTGTATGCATTCTTCCAAGAGGTAAGCATATTTTGGGAGGTTAAGCGGCAAGGTTCTCTTGAAAAGTAGTTTTCATTTTACGTAGTATATGTCTCAGTTTACCTCTCCGGTTTTCATTTTTTACGTAGTATTTGTCTCAGTTTATCTCTTCTATGTGTTGTTTCATTCTTATTTTCTTATTTCTTTTACATTGTTCTCTCCTGCTTACAGGGTCACAACCTCCACACCGCTCATTTCAGCTGTCCAAGTCATCTCCTGACCCACCGAAACTGAGATCACCTTGAGAGCAGAACATGAAACATGCCACTATCTGAAGCTGCGTACACCAGGTTCTGATTGGTTCTTTGGAAGATGCAACGATATGACTATCTGAAGCTGCCTGCACCGGGTTCTGATTGGTTCTTTGGAAGATGCAACGATATGACTATCTGAAGCTGCCTACACCAGGCTCTGATTGGTTCTTTGGAAGATGCAACGATATGACTATCTGAAGCTGCCTGCACCGGGTTCTGATTGGTTCTTTGGAAGATGCAACGATATGACTATCTGAAGCTGCCTGCACCGGGTTCTGATTGGTTCTTTGGAAGATGCAACGATGCGACTATCTGAAGCTGCCTGCACCGGGTTCTGATTGGTTCTTTGGAAGATGCCACCACCTTTCTTTCCTCAAAACAATATAATATCATCAGCAGCTCAAGTATAAAAAATTTTTTTGAAGATCTTAAAATGCACTGATATGCGCTCTTTAATACGCCACAAAACGGCCTGAGTAGAGCTATCCTGCATATGGCACACAAAGTGGTCATAGGAGACGAACAAATCACAATGGCGGCCAGAAATGACGCAGCAATCAGAACCCATTTCCGTTGGTGTAGGCAGCTCCAGATAGTCACATGCGGACATGAAGGGCCACAGAACCTGGGATAAACTTTCCACAGTGGTGTGGTGATGAGAATGGGGATGATGATGATGATGATGCTACAGAGCACCGTTTCAAGAAAGAGCTTGTCTGCTGCGCTCATTTTCATAGCACATCCTGACTAACAGCCAGGCCCAAGAGATAAGATACCTGTAGTGTTGATCAAGGAACTGGAGCAGCAACTTCTGTTACGCATTCTTGAAATGGATGAGACTCGACTGTTTGCAACAAGCCTGTAGCACACGTAACTCGGGGTAGGAGCCAGTCATGACTGAAAAATCCTGCAAATAGTATTTTTGATTGTTTGGGGTTCAAACCTTTGACCTCTCAGTCAGTTGTCTGTTGCACAAACCACAGTGTCACATTGGCTTCCAAGAAAAGCCAAGATGCGTTTCTAAGACATCATTGAGTTTACTTGTAGTAAAAAAGAAACTTGTTCATTTTTTAACGACTGCACAGTTAGGGGTTGAGAGTTTGTTTGAATTTATTCAGGGTTGAGAGTTTGGTTGGAATTTAATCAGGGTTGAGATTTTGGTTGGAATTCAATCAGGATTGAATTTTTGTTGGAATTTGTTCAGGGTTGAGAATTTTGTTGGAATTTATTCAGGGTTGAGATTTTGGTTGGAATTTATTCAGGGTTGAGAGTTTGGTTGGAATTTATTCAGGGTTGAGAGTTTGGTTGGAATTTATACAGGGTTGAGAGTTTGGTTGGAATGTATTCAGGTTGAAAGTTTGGTTGGAATTCAGGTCCACGCACTTGGACACTTCCATATGCACTCCACCCATATCTGCCAGCAGTTGTTTGGCAGACTCTTTGAGCCTGTGCAAAACCCTATACATTTGCAAGCTCTTGAACAGTGCAGGGGAGGGAAGGTCCCACGAAACGTTAAACCAACACCACCAGAAAGATGGAGACATCAAGATGGGTAGTGGACAGGCCAGTTTCTAATATTGCAGGCAGTAATCATACTGGAGATAACTGATCTTCAGTCCACAGCTCTATCAAAAGAACCAACCAGCCCGCGATTGCAGTGAATTCTAAGATGAAATTCTCCACAAAACAGTGTACATGACTTAATGTTGTCAAGCCCTTTTATATATATATATGTTTTTTGCAAGAATTACCCATTTGTTTATATGATTACCATTTTTTTTTCTTAGTGGTGTTTGGTTTATTTATGGCATGTGTTTTATTCATTTGTTTTGTTCCTGGTGTTTGGTTTGTTAACCCTTTGACTCCCGTACCCTATCCACCAACTGCAAAAACTTGATCCTTTGATTCCATCACCCTATCCACCAGCTTCCTGATGGAATCAAAGGATTAAGTTTTTGCTTTTCTAGCATGGTTGGCAATGCAGGATGCTGGTGGACAGGGTGCGGGAGTCAAAGGGTTAATTACTTGTGGTCATGTGTTTATGTGGTTAACATGGTCGATGGTACCCTGCTGGGCTCTGTGTTTGTTCTTTCGTTGTCAATTCGCAGTATTTGTATGAGCTGTTGTCAGGGTTTTTCTCATGGTACCCCCATTTCCACCTCCTTTTGTTTTGTTTAAAAGTGGATTTTGTCTACAGAAAATGAAAATGAAAATGATTCAACAGCAATACAACAAGCACAACAGCAAAAATTGTCCGTTCCATAGTTGGTGGTTACAGATAGCTGATATTCCGTTGCATCATATGGTAATGTTATGTGTTGCTATTGTTGTTGCATGGGTATGGTTTTGTGGTTGCGTTTTGGCTTGTTTTGTGATTTTATTAGGGTATGATTTTTGATTTATTTGGATAAGTTTTGTGGTTGCTTGTGGGTAAGAATTGTGGTTGCATTTGAGTATGTTTTGTGGTTGTGTTTGGGTATGTTTTGTGGTTGTCTTTGGGTAGATTTTGTGGTTGAATTTCTGTGTATTTTGTGGTTGTGTCTGGTATGTTTTGTGTGTATTTGGGTATGTTTTGTGGTTGTCTTTGGGTAGATTTTGTGGTTGTATTTGGGTATATTTTGTGGTTGTGTTTGGGTATGTTTTGTGATTGTATTTAGGTGTGTTTTGTGGTTGCACTTGGTATGTTTTGTGGTTGTTTTGGGTATGTTTTGTGGTTGTATTTGGGTATGTTTTGTGGTTGTATTTGGGTATGTTTTGTGGTTGTATTTGGGTATGTTTTGTGGTTGTATTTGGGTATGTTTTGTGGTTTGGGTATGTTTTGTGGTTTGTATTTGGGTATGTTTTGTGGTTTGTATTTGGGTAGGTATTTTTGGTTGTATTTGGGTATGTTTTGTGGTTTTGTATTTGGGTATGTTTTGTTTGTGTTGTTTTGTGGTAGGTATGTTTTGTGTATTTGGGTATGTTTTGTGGTTGTGTTTGGGTATGTTTGTGGTTGTATTTGGGTAGGATTTTTGGTTGTATTTGGTATGTTTGTTTTTGGTATGTTTTTGGGTATGTTTTGTGGTTGTATTTGGGTATGTTTTGTGGTTGTGTTTGGGTAGGATTTTTGGTTGTATTTGGGTTGTGTGTTTGTGGTTGTTTTGGGTATGTTTTGTGGTTGTATTTGGGTATGTTTTGTGGTTGTTTTGGGTATGTTTTGTGGTTGTATTTGGGTATGTTTTGTGGTTGTATTTGGGTATGTTTGTGGTTGTATTTGGGTATGTTTTGTGGTTGATTTGGGGGTATGTTTTGTGGTTGTATTTTGGGTATGGTTTTTGGTTGTGCTGGGTATGTTTTGTGGTTGTATTGGGTATGTTTTGTGGTTGTGCTGGGATATGTTTGTGGTTGTGCTGGGTATGTTTTGTGGTTGTATGTTGGGTATGTTTTGTGGTTGTGCTGGGGTAGTTTTTGTGTTTGGTATGTTGGGTGTATGTTTTGTGGTTGTATTTGGGTATGTTTTGTGGTTGTATTGGGTATGTTTTGTGGTTGTGCTGGGATATTGTTTGTGTGGTTGTGCTGGGATATGTTTTGTGGTTGTGCTGGGTATGTTTTGTGGTTGTATTTGGGTATGTTTTGTGGTTGTGTTTGGGTAGGATTTGTGGTTGTATTTTGGTATGTTTTGTGGTTGTGTTTGGGTAGGATTTGTGGTTGCGAGTCGATGGGATTTGTGGTTGTATTTGGTTATGATTTGTGGTTGTATTTGGGTATGTTTTGTGATGTGGTTGTATTTGGGTATGTTTTGTGGTTGTATTTGGGTATGTTTTGTGATTGCGCTTGGTAGGATATGTGGTTTTGCCTAGGTATGTTTTGTGGTTGCTCTTGGATTTGATTTTGGGTTGTAATTGGGTAAGTTTTGTGGTTGTATTTGGGTATGTTTTGTGGTTGTCTTTGGATATGTTTTGTGGTTGTATTTGGGTATGTTTTGTGGTTGTGTTTGGGTATGTTTTGTGGTTGTGTTTGGATATGTTTTGTGGTTGTATTTGGGTATGTTTTGTGGTTGTCTTTGGGTATTTTTGTGGTTGCACTTTGTGGTTGTGTTTGGGTATGTTTTGTGGTTGGCTTTGGGTATGTTTTGTGGTTATATTTGGGTATGTTTTGTGGTTGTGCTTGGGTAGGATTTGTGATTGTGCATGGGTATGTTTTGTGTATGTATTTGGGTATGTTTTGTGACTGTGCTTGGTATTTTTAGTAGTTGCACTTCGTTTTATGGTCGTATTTGGGTATGTTTTGTGGTGTAGTTGGGTATGTTTTGTGATGGCACTGGATATGTTCTTGTGCTTGTGCTTGGTGTGTTTTGTGCTTGCACGTGAGTAAGTTTTGTGTGTTACATTTCGGAAGAGTTTATCTGATGGTTGTCATTTTGTGGTGAGTATGATACTTGTGCATTCATGACATCAGTGATATAAATTTCTTTTACTGCAATAAACGTCTCATCAAGCCATGACATAGTATGAAAAATACTGCAATAAACGTCTCATCAAATCATGACAGTACAAAAAAAAAATTGCTTGCCAGTGCAATATCATTGCAATCATTTTATTGTTATGTGTGTTTAATTCCCCATTGTCTCAGTCTGAATTTAATAGTTATTTCTTCATGTATTTACTGATTCGTGTATTTCATTTCAGTCGATTTGTTTCATGTTTTATGATTAATATAAACCACCCAGTGTTTATATTACCATGGTGAAGTTCAAGAGACAAGGATACAGCAACTTTGTTATTACCAGTAGATCTAATGTGCCATTTTGTATGAATATGTCTTTTGAATTGAACTGACATTGTCTTGTGCTTCCAGTGTAGCATTTTTTTGCCAATCAAAATTACAACAATAATCCTGAACTCTGGCCGCTTGTCTACAATGGTCAAATCAGCTAACAGTGATAAAATATCTGTTCATGGGTAATGGTACTGCTACTAGGATCCACTTTTGTTTTGTTTTCTTTTCTTTTTTCTGTGTTTTGGGTGATGATGTATACTTGATCAGACCCACTGAGCCGTTTGAAAAAAAAAGTTGTTTGGTGGAAGCCCATTTGTACAGGACTGAAAAGTATGCTTGTCTAGCTAGCAACTTGAGAAAATATGGCCTTCATTGCAAAGTCCTCGCCATCAAGGTTTGAACTGGGGGGTTGGTAGGCACATCTGCCTATCTAGCTAACAACTTGGAAAAATCTGGCATTCAGATCAAAGTTCTCACCATAGAGGTTGGAAGAAGGGGTGTAGGTAGGCACGGGCGCCTGTGCCCTTATGAAATGGCTCTCAATTTGTAGGTTGGAGAGGACCCGAGCCATAAAGCCAATGGCAGAGGCAGCTGAAAAGAGTTCCAGCTGGGTCTGGTGGAGGAGGGAGAAAAGTGAACTTCATAAGGTTTAGAGTTCTTCTAAATAGCCTACAACGGTTGTCCAGTAGCTTAGTGGTTAAGACATCCATCACAAAGGCAACTAGGCTTTGAGGCCCTAACTACTGTAGAGACATAGGTTCAAACCCAAGTAGAGGACAAAAAAAGAAAATGAACAACAGCAGAAGGGCATCCAGGAGTCACAATCTGGATGTGGCCCATGCCTTACATAGCGTAAGATGTTATTAACGGTTGAAACACTTGCTTGAAGGGAGTTTCTGCCTACGTCAGTTGCGTGTTTACCTTGCTGTATTTTCATTTGACATGTGTTTTTGGTTTGCTTGTTGAAACCTGTACTGGTTTTTACATTTATTTTCATTCGACATGTATGTTTTTGGTTTGCTTGTTGAAACCTTTAGCTACTTTTTACATTCATTTTCATTTCACATGTATGTTTTTGGTTTGCTTCTTGAAACCTGTAGCTACTTTTTACATTTATTTTCATTCGACATGTATGTTTTTCGTTTGTTTGTTGAAACCTGTTGCTGGTTTTTACATGTATTTTCATTTGTCATGTATGTTTTTGGTTTGCTTGTTGAAACCTGTAGCTGCTTTTTACATTTACCTTTTCTTTGGTTAATGTTGGTGTTGCTTTTGGTGCTTTTTTCCCCACTGCTGTTTATATTTTACAAACCATATTCACAATATGAGATTCATGCATTTTTGTTATTATGTGTGTGGTTATTTGTATACACTGATTCTTGGATTTAGAGTTACCTTCATATTGATAGTACTGCACATGACAATTTTGTCTGTTGTATTGAAAGCGGGGAGATTCTTTCATATAATCTTGTTTGTGTTTGTGTGTGTGTATGTGTGTTTATGCATATGTCTGTGTTTATGTGTGTTTATGCATATGTCTGTGTGTTTTATGTGTGTGTGTGTGTGTGTGTGTGTGTGTGTGTGTGTGTGTGCTATGAGTATGTATGAGAGAGAGAGAGAGAGTACTGAACGTGTCTGAATGAAATTTACTATTTAACCATAGTTCCAAGCTGAGTAGCGTACTGGAATTGCTGAAATGGGACATTGGAAGTGCCAGTCATGGAATTGAAACCTTCCATGTTCTTCAAGTGATGGGTTTTTTTTTTTTTTTAAGTGGCCCATTTGCTCAATTATCAGACTGTCATGCTCTTAACCCTTTCACAGCCGTATCCTATCCATCAGCTGCAAAAACTTAAAACCCTTTCATTCTCTCATCCTTTCCACCAGCTTTCTACAGGAAGCTGATAGAGTGAGGGATTGAAAGGGTTAAGTTTTTGCTTTGCTGTCATGGCGGCGACAACTATAGGAAGCTGGTGAATACGGTAAGGAAATCAAAGGGTTAACTCAGGGGTTGCGAGTTCAGTCCTCGGGCGGACCGCTTTTTTTTTTTAACCCGAGACCTTGTCAACGTGTAGGGCGTATGTGCAGGCTTAAGGCGTGTGCCATGATCATTTTTGGATCTTCTCCATCACATGGCATCAGTGCGTATGGAATATATTCATGAGCACGAGACGCTGTCTGAAGAAACTGAAACTGAAACTCATTTTCTTTCTTTATTTTTTGTTTTTTGTTTGTTTTAGTGGTGGGGTGGGCTTGTCATAAAAACAACGGATAAGTAGGTCTATGGCTGGGCTTGACCTAAATGACAGATAAGTAGGTCTATGGCTGGGCTTGACCTAAATGACAGACAAGTAGGTCTATGGCAGGGCTTGACCTAAATGACAGATAAGTAGGTCTATGGCTGGGCTTGACCTAAATGACAGATAAGTAGGTCTATGGCAGGGCTTGACCTAAATGACAGATAAGTAGGTCTATGGCTGGGCTTGACCTAAATGACAGATAAGTAGGTCTATGGCAGGGCTTGACCTAAATGACAGACAAGTAGGTCTATGGCAGGGCTTGACCTAAATGACAGATAAGTAGGTCTATGGCGGGCTTGACCTAAATGACAGATAAGTAGGTCTATGGCAGGGCTTGACCTAAATGACAGAAAGTAGGTCTATGGCAGGGCTTGACCTAAATGACAGATAAGTAGGTCTATGGCAGGGCTTGACCTAAATGACAGATAAGTAGGTCTATGGCAGGGCTTGACCTAAATGACAGATAAGTAGGTCTATGGCAGGGCTTGACCTAAATGACAGATAAGTAGGTCTATGGCAGGGCTTGACCTAAATGACAGAAAGTAGGTCTATGGCAGGGCTTGACCTAAATGACAGATAAGTAGGTCTATGGCAGGGCTTGACCTAAATGACAGATAAGTAGGTCTATGGCAGGGCTTGACCTAAATGACAGAAAGTAGGTCTATGGCAGGGCTTGACCTAAATGACAGATAAGTAGGTCTATGGCAGGGCTTGACCTAAATGACAGATAAGTAGGTCTATGGCAGGGCTTGACCTAAATGACAGATAAGTAGGTCTATGGCAGGGCTTGACCTAAATGACAGATAAGTAGGTCTATGGCAGGGCTTGACCTAAATGACAGATAAGTAGGTCTATGGCTGGGCTTGACCTAAATGACAGATAAGTAGGTCTATGCAGGGCTTGACCTAAATGACAGATAAGTAGCCTAGCTGGGTTGACTTCAATGACAGATAAGTAGGTCTATGACTAGGGTGGCATAAATGACAGATAAGTAGGTATATCTCATGCTCGTGTGGATCTTCCTAGACATACACTGATCTAGAGGATATGTCTCTGCAATCATGCAGATGAGAGAGTCGTGTTTCTTGGTTATACAACCACCCATCCCCCAGATACAGACACACGCACACGCGCGCGCGCGCGCGCACACACACACACACACACACACACACACACACACACACACACACACACACACACACACACATCCGTCTAAAAGCACATATGTGAATAGACATTAAAAGAAATAACGAACGAACACACACACACACACACACTCACTTTTAGAACGACTAGCTAGTGAGACGTTTAGGTCCTGAATCCACAACTGAGTTAAGTTGGCAGGGGTCTCCTCTTTGGAATTGCATAGTATAGTAGTAATTTGCATTTATGTTGCATTGTAGTGTATTCCATTGTTGCATTATATTCCTATGTTGCATTATATTGCATTGCATTCCATTCCATATTGCGTTCCCATATTGCATTATATTTCATGTTGCTTTCTACCATAACTGCTTTGTACAAATAAGAGTATATATGGCTGTTATTTGTTGATGAAAGTTAGTATTCTACACGGTGTCTGTTTTCATTAAAATTCTATCTTATGAAATAAATTGATTAATATATCTGATGGTGTTTTTGTGTCTCTGTGTGTGTGTATTGTGTTGTGTGTACGTGAGTGTGTGTGTGTTTGTGTGTATGTGTGTGTGTGTGTGTGTGCGTGCGTGCGTGCGTGTGTGTGTGTGTGTGTTGTGTGCGTGTTTTTGTATATGTATATGTGCTTGTGTATATGTGTGTCTGTGTGTGTGATATAGAATGGATGCTTCTCTCTATGCATATACGCATGCATGGGTGCGCGAGCATGCTTGCACACACACGCACGCACGCATATACACACACACACACAACACGCATGGATGCATGCACACAACCTCACAACACACACATACACACACACACACAAACACGCACATGCAAGTAGACACAGAAACATGTGTACACAGAAACACAAACGCACACACAGAACTCACATAAACACCCACTCACACAAAGACACGCGTGCGCACATTCACACTTACACACACACACGCACAGACACGCACACATACAAATAAACACACACACACACACACACAACGCATGCACAGACACACACACACAGACACACGGAGACACACGCACACACAGAACTCACATAAACACCCACTCACACAAAGACACACGCGTGCGCACATTCACACTTACACACACATGCACAGACACAGATACAAATAAACAAACACACACACACACGCATGCACAGACACACACACACAGACACACAGACACACGCACACACACAAACAGACACACACAAACACAAACAAACACACACACACACACAAACACACACACACACACACACAACATACATACACACACACACACACACACACACACCACACACACACACACACACACACACACACACACACTCACACGACATAACGGTCATGCACTGACATGACCTGCTTATCATAAGCAGTCCGAGTTTCACATGATAATTTATTGTAAAATAAAATAAAGTAAAATAAAATAAAATAAAAACAAAATAAAATAAAATAAATCAAAACAAAATAAAATAAAATATATAATGAAATTCAATAAAATGTAATAAACTGAAATAAAATAAAATGAATAAACAAAATGAAATTAGGTTAAAACTTAATGAATAAAATAGAAACAAAACAAAACAAAGTAAGATAAAAAATAGAATTATATAAAAGAAATAAAAAACTGAAATAACACAAAATAAAACAATAGAATAAAATGACACAAGATAAAATAAACTGAAAATGTATTAAAATAAAACAATGTAAAATAAATGAAAATGAAATAAAAAGAAAGGTAAATTACAACCAAAAAATGCGTCCCCACCCCCCACCACCACACACACACCCTCCAAAAAAGTCATCATTATGGTCATTGAATTTTTTGTGTGAATTATACGAACCTGCAGACGAGGTCTCGATCAATCGTCGACCTAAAAAATCAGAAAACACGGCTTGCGATTGTCCATTCTTCTATTTCTCTACACTCAGGACAAAAGAGATCCGGATACTGGTGTGTGAGAAATAGGGACTGGTCGTATTTTTCTCCAAAAGATTATCTTTCTCAACCTGGACAATGATGGATGTGTTTTGCCTTCTTGAATGCGAGTGCTGATTTGTTTTTTACTATATAAACTTATTCTGACTGTAATCCGTAACTGTGAAAACAAAACGCTCGCTCTATTTCTGTCTCCCTTTCTCTGTCTCTGTCTCTCTGTCACTATGTCTGTCTCTCTCTATCTCTGTCTCTGTCTGTGTCTGTCTGTCTCTCTGTCTGTCTGTCCTCTCTCTTTCTTTCGCTCTCTCTGCCTGCCTGTCTCTTTTGTATGCCTCTGTCCTTCTGTCTCTGTCTCTGTCTGTTTCTCTGTATCAGTCTCTGCCTGCCTGCCTGTCTGTCTGTCTGTCTGTCCGTCTCTCTCTCTCTCTCTCTCTCTCTCTCTCTCTCTCTTTCTCTGTCTCTCTTTTAATTTTTTTCTCTTTGTCTCTCTGTCTGTCTCTCTCTGTCTTTCTGTCTCTGCCTCTCTCTGTGTCTCTCTCTGTCTCTGTCTGTCTGTCTCTCTCTCTCTCTCTCTCTCTCGCTCTCTCTCTCTCTCTCTCTCTCGCTCTCTCTCTCCGTATATTTGTGTATGTGTGTGTGTGCGTGTTTTTGTGTATGTGTTTGTCTGTATATATGTTCGTGTGAGTGTGTACGTGTGCGTATGCATATTTGTGTGTGCATATGCGTATTTGTGAGTTGCATATTTGTGTGTGCATATACCTCTGTGTGTGTGTGTGTGTGTGTGTGTGTGTGTGTGTGGTGTGTGTGTGTGGTGTGTGTGTGTGTGTGTTGTTATTGATTTAATGCCTATTCACTACTAAAGTGGTTTAGACAAACAAACAAATAAATCGTGGGATGAAGGGGCTAAAGAGATGTGAGTATGTCTGTGAGTGTGTGCGCGTGTGTAGATGTGAACTGTCGTGCGCTGGGTACATATGCCTGTCGTGCAAATACTAACAGGAACATCGGACGTGGATCATTATCGATCCTTCCTTCCATCCTCCCTCTTTCCCTTCCTCCGCTCTGTTTCCGTCTCTGTCTCTGTCTCTGTCTCTGTCTCTGTCTCTGTCTTTCTGTCGGTCTGTCTGTCTGTCTCTCTCTCTGTCTCTGTCTCTCTCTCTGTCCTCTCTCTCTTCTGTCTTCCTCTGTCTCTCTCTGTCTCTCTCCTCTGTCTGTCTCTCTCTCTCTTCTCTCTCTCTCTCTCTCTCTCTCTCTCTCTCTCTCTCTTTCTATCTCTCTGTCTGCCAGTCTCTCCTTCAATCTCTGCCACCCTTCCCTCAATCTTCATCTTCACCTCCCCCATCTCTGTCTCTGTCTCTCTCTGTCTCTGTCTGTCTGTCATTCTCTCTCTCTCTCTTTCTTCTTTTCTGTGTGTTGTCTGTCTGTCTGTTCTCTCTCTCTCTCTCTCTCTTCTTTCTTTTTCTGTCTGTCTGTCTGATTGTCTGTCTGTCTCTCTCTCTTTCTTTGTTCTTTGTCTGTATGTTTGTCTGTTTGCCTGCCTGTCTGTCTCTCTGTCTCTCTCTATCTCTCTCTCTTTCTCTCCCTCCCTCTCTCTGTCTGGCTCTCTGTGTCTGTCTCTGTCCTCTTTATCTCCCTTTCTCTCTCTCTCTCTCTCTCTCTCTCTCTCTCTGTCTCTGTCTCTCTCTCTCCCTCGCTCTTTCTCTCCCTTTCTCTCTCTTTCTCTCTCTCTCTCATTTCTCTCTCTTCCCTCTCTCTGTCTGACTCTCTCTCTCTCTCCCTCACCCCTCTCTCCCCCTCCCCCTCTCTCCTCTTCCCTTCTCACTTTGTTGCCCAATCTCTCTGTCCACATTTCCCACTAAATGTCTTTGTCATATAAGAAGAGTGACGACAGAAAACAGTGGGAACAAGGGCAGGTTACCGACGTGTCAAGTGTGGCATAAGCAGGGCAGGGATAGGTCATCTGCATCTCCTGTCTTGTGAAATAAACCATCGGGTGTAAATGATGCACGAGGAACTGTTTCTACAGCCAGGTGTGGTGAAGATATTGCATGGAGAGGTCTGTACTGTAAGGTGTAGTAAACACGTTGTATGGAGACATGTACTGTAAAGTGTAGTAAGTTGTATGGAGAGCTGTCTGTATTGTTAGGTGTGGAAAAAATATTTTCTGGAGAGTTGTACTGTCGGGTGTGGTAAACATATTGTATGGAGAGCTGTATTGTACTGTCAGTGTGGTAAACATATTGTATGGAGAGCTGTATTGTACTGTCAGGTGTGGTAAACATATTGTATGGAGAGCTGTACTGTACTGTCAGGTGTGGTAAACATATTGTATGGAGAGCTGTAATGTACTGTCAGTGTGGTAAACAGATTGTTTGTAGAGCTGTACTGTACTGCCAGTGTGGTAAATATATTCTTTGGAGAGCTGTATTGTACTGTCAGGTGTGATAAACATATTGTATGGAGAGCTGTATTGTACTGTTGGTGTGGTAAACATATTGTTTGTAGAGCTGTATTGTACTGCAAGGTGTGGTAAACATATTGTATGGAGAGTTGTCTGTACTGTCAGGTGTGGTAAACATATTGTATGGAGAGTTGTCTGTACTGTCAGGTGTGGTAATCATATTGTTTGTAGAGCTGTATTGTACTGTCAGGTGTGGTAAACATATTGTATGGAGAGCTGTATTGTACTGTAAGGTGTGGTAAACATATTGCATGGAGAGCTGTATTGTACTGTAAGGTGTGGTAAACATATTGCATGGAGAGCTGTATTGTACTGTAAGGTGTGGTAAACATATTGTATGTAGAGCTGTACTGTACTGTAAGGTGTGGTAAACATATTGTATGGAGAGCTGTACTGTACTGTCAGGTGTGGTAAACATATTGCATGGAGAGCTGTATTGTACTGTAAGGTGTGGTAAACATATTGTATGGAGAGCTGTATTGTACTGTAAGGTGTGGTAAACATATTGTATGGAGAGCTGTATTGTACTGCTAGGTGTGGTAAACATATTGTATGGAGAGCTGTACTGTACTGTCAGGTGTGGTAAACATATTGTATGGAGAGCTGTATTGTACTGTTGGTGTGGTAAACATATTGTATGGAGAGGTATTTGTACTGTCAGGTGTGGTAAACATATTGTATGGAGAGCTGTATTGTACTGTAGGTGTGGTAAACATATTGTATGGAGAGCTGTACTGTACTGTTGGTGTGGTAAACATATTGTATGGAGAGCTGTATTGTACTACTAGGTGTGGTAAACATATTGTATGGAGAGCTGTACTGTACTGTTGGTGTGGTAAACATATTGTATGGAGAGCTGTATTGTACTGTCAGTGTGGTAAACATATTGTATGGAGAGCTGTATTGTACTGTCAGGTGTGGTAAACATATTGTATGGAGAGCTGTATTGTACTGTCAGGTGTGGTAAACATATTGTATGGAGAGCTGTATTGTACTGTCAGGTGTGGTAAACATATTGTATGGAGAGCTGTACTGTACTGTTGGTGTGGTAAACATATTGTATGGAGAGCTGTATGTATATGTACTGTTGGTGTGGTAAACATATTGTATGGATAGCTTATGTATATTGTACTGTTGGTGTGGTAAACATATTGTATGGATAGCTGTATTGTACTGTTGGTGTGGTAAACATATTGTATGGATAGCTGTATTGTACTGTTGGTGTGGTAAACATATTGTATGGATAGCTGTATTGTACTGTCAGGTGTGGTAAACATATTGTATGGAGAGCTGTATTGTACTGTTGGTGTGGTAAACATATTGTATGGATAGCTGTATTGTACTGTCAGGTGTGGTAAACATATTGTATGGAGAGCTGTATTGTACTGTTGGTGTGGTAAACAATATTGTATGGATAGCTGTATTGTACTGTTGGTGTGGTAAACATATTGTATGGATAGCTGTATTGTACTGTCAGGTGTGGTAAACATATTGTATGGATAGCTGTATTGTACTGTTGGTGTGGTAAACATATTGTATGGATGACTGTATTGTACTGCTAGGTGTGGTAAACATATTGTATGGAGAGCTGTATTGTACTGCAGGTGTGGTAAACATATTGTATGGAGAGCTGTATTGTACTGTCAGTGTGTGTAAACATATTGTATGGAAGCTGTATTGTACTGTTGGTGTGGTAAACATATTGTATGGAGAGTATTTGTACTGTCAGGTGTGGTAAACATATTGTATGGAGAGCTGTATTGTATGTTGGTGTGGTAAACATATTGTATGGGAGCTGTATTGTACTGTTGGTGTGGTAAACATATTGTATGGAGGTATTGTACTGTCAGGTGTGGTAAACATATTGTATGGAGAGCTGTATTGTATTGGTTGGTTGTGGTAAACATATTGTATGGAGAGCTGTATTGTACTGTTTGATGTGGTAAACATAATTGATTATGGAGAGCTGTATTGTACTGTTGGTGTGGTAAACATATTGTATGGAGAGCTGTATTGTAACATGTATGGTGTGAGTGAAACATATTGTATGGAGAGCTGTATTGTACTGTTGGTGTGGTAAACATATTGTATGGAGAGCTGTATTGTACTGTTGGTGTGGTAAACATATTGTATGGAGAGCTGTATATGTTGGTGTGGTAAACATATTGTATGGAGAGCTGTATTGTACTGTCAGTGTGGTAAACATATTGTATGGAGAGTTTGTATTATACTGTCAGGTGTGGTAAACATATTGTATTGAGAGTTGTCGTATTGTTGGTGTGGTAAACATATTGTATGGAGAGCTGTATTGTACTGTCGGTGTGGTAAACATATTGTATGGAGAGCTGTATTGTACTGTCAGGTGTGGTAAACATATTGTATTGAGAGCTGTTTGTATGTTGGTGTGGTAAACATATTGTATGGAGAGCTGTATTGTACTGTTGGTGTGGTAAACATATTGTATGGAGAGGTATTTGTACTGTCAGGTGTAGTAAACATACTGTATGGAGAGGTATTGTACTGTCAGGTGTGTTAAACATACCGTATGGAGAGTATGTTGTACTGCCAGGTGTGGTAACATACACTATGGAGATGTATTTGTACTGTCAGGTGTAGTAAACATACTGTATGGAGAGGTATTTGTACTGTCATGTGTGGTAAACATACTGTATGCAGAGGTATTTGTACTGTCAGGTGTGGTAAACATACTGTATGGAGAGGTATTTGTACTGTCAGGTGTGGTAAACATACTGTATTCAGAGGTATTTGTACTGTCAGGTGTGGTAAACATACTGTATGAGAGGTATTTGTACCTTCAGGTGTGG
>JAPXFY010000031.1:15328308-15360808 GCA_030674185.1 Monoplex corrugatus | reverse complement strand
GTGTACAGTACGTAGTTGTAGTCATTTTATTTCAATCTCTTTTAACTGAAAATGTTCATTTATACCCTACCTTTTTTTTTTTTTTTTTTTTATTAAAGTCTTCATGAATCATGAATGATGCATTATTGTTCAGGAAATAAATCCCCTTTTCACCTCGACTGATGTTTTTATTCATATTACTCTTCCAATTTTTTTCATAACAAAAAACAGTTCTGATAGTAAATCTGTTGTGGACGTTGGTGTGATATTTATGCAGAAATGATTGTACGCCTGAAAAGCGTGTTTCCAAAACGAAGTTACCGTAATCGTTCGTAGCTGGGGCCATACTTTTCAATTTCAATTAAAAAAGCAGAGATTTCACATGAAATATGTTTCCATTTGCGTTGTGCAGTTTTAAATTTTGTTAAAGCTTCAATAATTTTCTTTATATCTGATACATGTACATGTCCATTTTGTTTGCTTTTTTGGTTGTGTTTCTTTTTGAATCTATCTTGTTTATTATTCTACGTGAATGAAAAGTTGATCTTTTGAAGACTATTCACAAATTCATCAAGATGATATGATCGTAAAATCTAGAGTAGGTTAATTTTAAAGGTCCACAGCTTCTAGCACTGTAACTCTTCTAAGTGGCGCTATAGGCATATCTCTTTTTATCCACATTTTGAACAAATCTCTCACTTCAGGTAATTTTCAGCATAGGGTTTTTTTCTTCGCATCTGTGTGCATCTTGGGCAAAACATATAGCCTGAGTGCTGGTTGCCTGTTGGTTAACGATCTTTCATGTCACATCAGAGTCCGGTGTAAAGATTTCACAGTCCTTCATGTTACGTCATTGTCCGGTATAAAGATGAAAACACCCAGGAACGCACATCCCACCACAGACTCAGTATGCAGACTTGTGCATTTGCATACCGCCTGTACACTATGAGCAAAACAACATGCATACACGTATCCGAAAAAATTCGGGATGGTGAACAAAAAAAGACGAAATAAAAACAACATCAAAGACAACAACATCCCTAGCAAAACACACACAACACACACACACACACACACACACACACACACACACACACACACACACACACACACACACACACACACACACACACACACACACACACACAAACCAAACATCAACAACGTCTCTCTGAAGAAGAAAAAACACATGTATACGTGTATGCCTGTGTGCATAGAGGGGAGGGGAGGGTGAGTGGATGCAGGTATTAATGTCTTGTGTTTTTGTAAAAAAAACCAAAGAGACAGGTTATGCCAATTCCTAGCACTATTTTTTAGGGGTTTCATAGATGTTTAAAAAATTTGAATAAAAACCTGTAACATTTGTGTGATGATGATAAAAACAAAGAGTTCAACAAAAAGGTTCAATGCAAAAAAAAAAAAAAAAAAAAGAAAGAAACAACAACAACATAACAACAAAATTTCCTGATACAACGTCAACCTAGATGCATTAATGGACCCTGGTAGCTAGTAAGGTTGTGTGAAATCCGTTTCACTGACTGTTATCGTTGTTGAATTGTCTTAATTTAGCGCCACTGGCTCTAATCGTGTTAGACTGTCTGAATTTAGCGTCACTGATTCTAATCGTTTGCTAGATCGTCCGATTTTAGCGTCACTGATTCTTATCCTGTTAGACTGTCTCAATTTAGCGTTACCTACTCTAATCCTGTTAGACTGTCACAATTTAGCGTTACCTACTCTAATCCTGTTAGACTGTCTCAATTTAGCGTCACTGACTCTGAGAGTTTGTTAGATTGTTTGAATTTGGCGTCACTGATTCTGATTGTGTTAGACTGTCTGAATTTAGCGTCACTGACTCTGAGAGTTTGTTAGATTGTTTGAATTTAGCGTCACTGATTCTGATTGTGTTAGACTGTCTGAATTTAGCGTCACTGACTCTGAGAGTTTGTTAGATTGTTTGAATTTGGCGTCACTGATTCTGATTGTGTTAGACTGTCTGAATTTAGCGTCACTGACTCTGAGAGTTTGTTAGATTGTTTGAATTTAGCGTCACTGATTCTGATTGTGTTAGACTGTCTGAATTTAGCGTCACTGACTCTGAGAGTTTGTTAGATTGTTTGAATTTAGCGTCACTGATTCTGATTGTGTTAGACTGTCTGAATTTAGCGTCAATGACTTTGATCGTTTGTTATATTGTCTGGATTTAGCGTCATTAATTCTAATTGTATGTTCTCTGGATTTTGCGTCACTGGTTCTAATCGTGTTAGGCTCTCTGAATTTAGCGTCACTGACTCTAATTGTGTTAGGCTGTCTGAATTAGCGTCACTGATTCTAATCATTTGTTAGACTGAATTTACCGTCACTGATTCTAATCGTGTTAGTCTGAATCTAGCGTCACTGACTCTGATCATTTTATTAGATTGTCTTGTGAATTTAGCGTCATTAACTGATCGTTTTGTTAGCTTGTTTGGGAAATAAGCGTCACTGACTCTAATCGTTTTGTTACATTGTCTGGGAATTTAGCGTCACTGAGTTGATCGTTTTGTTATATTGTCTGGAAATTTAGCGTCACTGAGTTGATCGTTTTGTTATATTGTCTGGAAATTTAGCGTCACTGACTTTGATCGTTTTGTTAGATTGTTTGGGAATTTAGCGTCACTGACTTATCGTTTTGTCAGATTGTTTGGGAACTTACCGTCTCAGATTGTTTGAGAACTTGGCGTCACTGACTGATTGTTTTGTTAGATTGTCTGGGAACTACCGTCACTGACTTTGATCGTTTTGTTAGATTGTCAGGAATTTAGTGTCGCTGACTGATCCTTTTTGTTAAATTGTCTGGGAATTTAACGTCACTGATTCTGATTGTGTCAGACTGTCTGAATTTAGCGTCACTGATTGATCATTTTTTTTAGATTGTCTGGGAACTTAGTGTCACTGACTGATCATTTTGTTAGATTGTCTGGAATTAAGCGTCACTGACTGATTGTTTTGTTAGCGTCACTGACTCTGATCGTTTTTGTTAGATTGTCTGGGAACTTACCGTCACTGACTTTGATCGTTTTGTTAGATTGTCTGGGAACTTACCGTCACTGACTTTGATCGTTTTGTTAGATTGTCTGGAATTTACCGTCACTGACTTTGATCGTTTTGTTAGATTGTCTGGGAATTTACCGTCACTGACTTTGATCGTTTTGTTAGATTGTCTGGAATTTACCGTCACTGACTTTGATCGTTTTGTTAGATTGTCTGGAATTTACCGTCACTGACTTTGATCGTTTTGTTAGATTGTCTGGAATTTACCGTCACTGACTTTGATCGTTTTGTTAGATTGTCTGGAATTTACCGTCACTGACTTTGATCGTTTTGTCAGTGTCACTGACTCTAATCGTTTTGTCAGATTGTCTGAATTTAGCGTCATTGATTCTGATCGTGTTGTTAAATTGTTTGGGAATTTAGCGTCACTAACTCTGATCGTGTGAGACTGTCTGAATTTAGCGTCTCCGGCTCTAATCGTGTTAGACTGTCTGAATTTTGCGTCACTGACTCTGATCACTTTGTTAGATTGTCTGGGAATCTTGGGTCACTGACTTTGATCATTGGTTAAATTGTCTCCATTCAGCATCACCACTTATGTCATTACATCCACACTCATCATCATCATCAGGTGCCTTGCCGCATGGCGTTGGCGATTATGGACTTCCATCTGTCTCTATCTCTTGTTGCCTGAGGCATCTCTTCCATCCTCCCTGTCTTCAGCCACTCTGCAAGTCCGTCTAGTATCTTCTCCCGGGGTCTACCCAGTGCTCTCCTTCCCTCCAGCTTTCTCGTTGTGACCAGGTGTTCCAATTCCCCTTTCCTCATAAAATGGCCTATAAATGTTGCCTGCCTTTCCTAATCTTCCTTATGAATGATCTACTTGTGTCTGCCTCCATCTAGACTGTCTCGTTTGTTTTCTTTGCTGTCCATGGAACTCTCAACATCCTTCTTAGAAACAACATCTCGTCCACGCCTCGCAACCGTGCAACCGTATTGGTTCTATATAACATTCCACACTACTCTATTCAAACTCCTCGAAACTAAGGTCACCATGACAGACAACAAGGCATGAACAGCCACAAGCTTTGGGACAGTGTTTCACAATGCTGTGATAATGTGAATGGGGACGATGGCGACGATGCTATGGAGTTCCATTTCGAATTGCAACTGCACAATGGTGACAGGGTTGTACTTTATGTGCACCTTTTGAAAAGTATGTAACATTGTGCCATCCAGGCCTGAGAGACACAGACACTTGCAGTAACGTTCAGGAAATGTGAACAACACCCACAAAGATGCATCCACAGAATTCATTAGACTCGAGTGTCTGTGGTTCCAGTTTTTGCAATGAGCACATAACTCACTTGACTAGGATTCGGCCAGGGGTGAAAGAAAAATCTCACAATGTATTTGTTGGTCTGGGGGATTAATGAAGAGCATTAATGAAACAGATTACAACAAGAAAAGCAACATTTATAGGACATTTTGTGAGGCAAGAGAAATTAGAGTACCTGGTCACAACAGGAAAGCTGGAGGGAAAAAGAGCACCAGGTAGACCCAGGGAGAAAATGTTGGACGGACTTGCTCAGTGGACAAAGACAGAGAGGGTGGGAGATGTATTTGCAGAGACAAAATATATGGTGGGCCATGATAGCCAACGCCATGCGGCAGGGCACATGATGATGATGGTGTGGATTCGAGCTCAAGATCTCTCAGTCAGAGGACCGCTGTGCTAACCACTTCACCACGTTAACAGTTTTTTTTATTCTTGATCTGTGTCTGTCTTTCTCTGTCTCTCTCTCCCTCTTCCTCCCCCTCCACCCCACTTTCTCTCTCTGTGTCTCGTTCGCACTTGCTCAACGGCAGACATGGAAAATTGACCAAACTCTCTTGTATTCCCTATTTGTCTTAACCGTTTGAAAAGAAATCAATAAACCGCTCTCTGTCTGTCTCTGCTTCTCTCTGTCTCTCAGTCTGTTTGTCTGTCTGTCTGGCTGGCTGGCTGTCTCTCTCTCTCTGACTGTCTGTCTGTCTGTCTCTCCCTCTGACTGTCTGTCTGTCTGTCTCTCTGACTGTTTGACTATCAGTCTGAATGTCTGTCTGTCTCTCCCTTCCTCTCTCTCTCTCTCTCTCTTCTCTCTCTCTCTCTCTCTCTCTCTCTCTCTCTCTCTCTCTCTCTCTCTCTCTCTCTCTCTCTCTCTCTCTTTGTCAATGGCAAACATGGAAAATTGATCAAACTCGGTAGTATTGGGTACTTGTCTTAACTTTGGAAATTAAATCGATACATCTCTCTGCCTTTCTCTGCCTCTGTCTGCCCCCCCCCTCCCCACCCCCTCTCTGTCTCTCTGTCAATCCCTTTTTCGTTCTTTCTCTCTCATTTCTCGCTATCTCTACTTCTCTCTCTTTGTCTCTCTCTCTCTCTCTGTCTCTCTCTCCTTCTCTCTTTTCTCTCTCTCTCTCTCTCTTTCTCTTTTTCTTTCTTTCTCTCTGTCTCTCTGTCTCTCTGTCTCTCTCTCTCTCTCTTTACTCTCTTTCTCTCTCTCTCTCTCTGTTTCTCCTCTCTTTCTCTTCTCTTCTCTTCTCTCTCTCTCTCTCTCTTTATCTCTCTCTCTCTCTCTCTCTCTCTCTCTCTCTCTCTCTCTCTCTCTCCCGACCCCCCGACTAGTTGGAGGAAAGCTTTGCAAACTGCCAGTTTATTCCTGCATTATCCCAGCACAATGATGGTTTTTCATCTGTCAGCCACTAAACCGCACAACAGCGGGTCGAGTGGTTTGAAGCGCCTGACCGGGATGCCAGTCGACCAGCCAGCCCTCCGGGTCTGCAACACTGGGCTTCAGAGTCAGAGGAAGGACCATAGCGGTGCTAGATACCAAGGAGCTACAGACACGCACCTCGCCTACAAACACAATTGACTATACGCCAGGTTTCCCACATACATTCTGACCTGCAGTTTCATCTCCGCCAGTGTTACCGTCTCGACACAAGTGGATGGAACAAGTAAAATCAACACCCGAGGGTACTGGAGGGGAGCCAGCGCTACAATGCCTCACCACTGACCAGACAGTCACCCCCACCCACCCCACCCACTCCACTCCCCAGACGGCACATGGGAGCAATTGCTGAGTAAACAGTAAGTTATCATGTCTTTTTACACGAAAGAGAAAACGTATAAACAATCTTCCTAACAGAATAGCTCGGGGTCAAGTGCGTAAACATTAAGCTTCCAACTGGAAGGTCCCGAGTTTGATCCGCATAGACACCTCCGCCTGGTGGGTAAAAGGAGGAACATTTTTCAGTCTCTCTGAACAATATGTGTTGTAGACCTGCCAACCCGTAAACCTCACTCGAGTGTATACGCACGTTAAAGATCCTGTGGCTGATTTAATAAAAAAGACCCAGCTTGTGTGCCAATGAAAGTAGGATGATGCAGACTGTGCAGCAAAATATCGCTTGTACCAACATGCATGTATACATCCGTCAAAAAAAATCATAATACTAGTAAAAGAAAGAAAGAAAAAAGAAAGAAAGAAAGTAGAAAGGAAAGGAAAGAAAGAAATTGACAGACAGACAAAAAGAAAGAAAGAAAGAAAGAAAAAAAGAAGAAAGAAAGAAAGAAAGAAAGAAAGAAAGAAAAGAAAAAAGACAAAACCACTACCTTAGACGAAAGTCAATATAAATGTGTAAGAATGGACTCTGATCGCATGCAAGTTTTTGTGAATTTAGCATTGCTCATTCTTGATCGCATATAAGTTTTTGTGAATTTAGCATTGCTCATTCTTGATCACATATAAGTTTTTGTGAATTTAGCATTGCTCATTCTTGATCGCATGTAAGTTTGTGTGAATTTAGCATTGCTCATTCTTGATTGCATATAAGTTTTTGTGAATTTAGCATTGCTCATTCTTGATCGAATGTTAGTTTGTGTGAATTTAGCATTGCTCATTCTTGATCGAATGTAAGTTTGTGTGAATTTAGCATTGCTCATCCCTGATCGCATGTTAGTTTGCGTGAATTTAGCGTTGCTCATTCTTGATCGCATGTCAGTTTGTGTGAATTTAGCGTTGCTCATTCTTGATCGCATGTAAGTTTTTGTGAATTTAGCATTGCTCATTCTTGATCGAATGTTAGTTTGTGTGAATTTAGCATTGCTCATTCTTGATCGAATGTAAGTTTGTGTGAATTTAGCATTGCTCATCCCTGATCGCATGTTAGTTTGCGTGAATTTAGCGTTGTTCATTCTTGATCGCATGTCAGTTTGTGTGAATTTAGCGTTGCTCATTCTTGATTGCATGTAAGTTTGTGTGAATTTAGCATTGCTCATTCCTGATCGCTTGTCACTTTGTGTGAATTTAGCGTTGCTCATTCTTGATCGCATGTCAGTTTGTGTGAATTTAGCGTCACTGACTCTAATCGCTTGTTTATGTGAATTTAGCGTCACTGACTTTGATCACTTGTTGGTTTATGTGAATTTAGCGTCACTGACTTTGATGGCTCGAAAGTTTGTGTGAATTTAGTCACATGTTAGTTTGTGTGAATTCAGTGTCACTGAGTCCTGGTAGCTTGTCAGTTTGTGTAAATTTAGCGTTGCTGACACTGATCGCTCATTATTTGTGTAAATTTAGCGTTGCTGACATTGATCGCTCATTATTTGTGTAAATTTAGCGTTGCTGACATTGATCGCTCATTATTTGTGTAAATTTAGCGTTACTGACACTGATCGCTCATTAGTTGTGTAAATTTAGCGTTGCTGACCCTGATCGCTCATTATTTGTGTAAATTTAGCGTTGCTGACACTGATCGCTCATTATTTGTGTAAATTTAGCGCTGCTGACACTGATCGCTCATTATTTGTGTAAATTTAGCGTTGCTGACACTGATCGCTCATTATTTGTGTAAATTTAGCGTTGCTGACACTGATCGCTCATTATTTGTGTAAATTTAGCGTTGCTGACACTGATCGCTCATTATTTGTGTAAATTTAGCGCTGCTGACACTGATCGCTCATTAGTTTGTGTGAATTTAGTGTCATTGTTACTGATCGCTCGTTGGTTTGTGTGAATTTAGCGTCGCTGTATCTGATCGCCTGTTAGTTTGTGTGAACTTAGCGTTGCTGACTCTAATCACGTGTTAGTGTGAATTTAGCGTCTCTGATCGTTAGTTTGTGTGAATTTAGCACCACTGACTGCTCGTTAGTTTGTGTGAATTCAGCGTCTCTGATTGTTCGTTAATGTGTGCGAAATTAGCATCTCGAATTGCTCGTTAGTTTGTGTGAATTTAGCGTCGATCATTCCTGATCGCATGTAAGTTTGTGCGAATCTAGCATTGTTGCTCATTTCTGATCGCATGTTAGTTTGTGCGAATTAAGCATCGCTGACTGCTGATCGCTTGTTAGTTTGTGTGAATTTAGCGTCGCTGACTCCTGATTTCTTGTTAGTTTGTGTGAATTTAGCGTTGTTCACTCCTGATAACTCGTTAGTTTGTGTGATTTTAGCATCACTGTCTCCTGGTCGCTTCTTAGTTTGTGTGAATTTAGCGTCACTGACTCTGATCGCTCATTATAGTTTGTGTGAATTTAGCGTCCTCACTCCTGATTGCTCGTTAGTTTGTGTGAATTTAGTGTCACCGATTCTGATCACTCTTTAGTTTGTGTGAACTTAGCATCTATTATTTCCGATCGCGTGTTAGTTTGTGTGAATTTAGCGTCGCTGTATCTAATTGCTCGTCAGTTTGCGTGAATTTAGCGTCTCTAATTGCTCGTTAGCTTGTGTGAATTTAGCATAGCTGTATCTGATCGTTCGTTTGTTTTCGTGAATTTAGCGTCACTGAAATCTGATCGCTCGTTAGTTTGTGTAAATTTAGCGTCGCTGACTCCTGATCGCTCGTTAGTTTGTGTGAATTTAGCGTCGCTGTATCTGATCGCTCGTTATTTGCGTAAATTTAACGTCTCTGAATCCTGATTGCTCGTTGATTGTGTGAATTTAGCGTCTATAACTTCTGTTTGCTTGTTAGCTTGTGTGAATTTAGCGTCGCTGACTCTTGATTGCTCGTTGCTTTGAGTGAATTTAGCGTCCAATGTGTTTTGTTTGTATTTTTGTTTTCGTTTTCGTTTTTGGTTGGTTGGTTGGGTTGATTGTTTTAGCCAGAAAGGAAGTGCGTGAAACGCGGGCCATTTTCCACAGGAAAAAAGATTGGCATGTTGACATAGTACATGTAGTAGCACGCAGCCGTCCATTTGTTTACATTTTTCCTGCATGCGTGGTGAGATTTTTAATTGTTTGTTTAGTTTTCTTTGTTTTACTTTGCGGTAGGAGTTTTGTTGTTTATTCTAGTGTGTGTGTGTGTGTGTTTGTTGTTGTTGTTGTTTTAGTGTTGTTTTTATCCAACACAGCGGTGATTGCTTTGTTGCTATGGGATCTTTGACGAGTTTGCTGTAAGTGGCACCATTGGTGTATTGTGTCATTCGAAAGACTGGCGCCCAGACCACTACTCACGTTAAGACCAAGGAAACTAAAACTCAGTCCTTGTTTGACTGGGAGCTGAACCTAGGTTACTGGCATCCAAAGGTGGGTACTTTTATTTTACTGGGCCAGGAATCTACGACAATGACAGCAGCCTGCTACATCGACATATGTCACCAGTTTGGAGTTTGGAGTTGAAGTCTGAAGTTTGGAGTTTGGAGTCTGGAGTTGAAGTTTGGAGTCTGGAGTTTGGAGTTTGGAGTTTAAGCCTGCAATGTGGATTTAGAATTTGGAATTTGAGTCTGGAGTTTGAGTCTGCAGTTTGGCGTTTGGAGTCCGTAGTTTGGCGTTTGGGGTCTGGATTTTGGAGTTTGGAGTCTGGATTTTGACGTCTAGAGTCTGGATTTTGGAGTTTGGAGTCTGGATCTAGAAGTCTGGAGTCTGGATACTGAAGTCTGGAGTTTGAGTTTGAGTTTGGAATTTGACGTTTGAGTTTGGAGTTGGAGTTTGGAGTCTGCAGTTTGAAGTCTGGAATTTGGAGTCTGGAGTTTGGAGTCTGGAGTTTGGAGTCTGGAGTTTGGAGCCTGTAGTTTGAGCTGGAGTTTGGAGTTTGGAGTTTGGAATCTGGAGATTGGAGTTTGGAGTCTGTTTTTTATTTTGGATTTTGGAGTGTGGAGTATGAGTTAGGAGTTTGGAGTCTGGAGTTTGAGTTTGAAGTTTGAAGTCTGGAGTCTGGAGTCTGGAGTCTGGAGTTTGAGTTTGGAGTTTGAGTTTGGAGTTTGAGTTTGGTTGAGTGAGTTTGAGTTTGGAGTCTGCAGCTTGAAGTGTGGAGTTTGAAGTTTGAATCTGACGTTTGAGTCTAAAGTTTGACTCTGGAGTTCTTGTATTTGAGTCAAAAGTTTGAGTCTGGAGTGTGAAGTTAGAAGTTCGGAGTCTGGAGTCTGGAGTGTGGTATTTGAGTCAGGAGTTTGAATCTGGAGTTTGGTATTTGAGTCAGGAGTTTGAGTCTGGAGTGTGGAGTTTGGTATTTGAGTCTGGATCTTGAGTGTGGAGTGTGGAGTTTGGTATTTGAGTCAGGAGTTTGAGTCTGGAGTGTGGGGTTTGGTATTTGGTATTTGAGTCTGGAGTTTGGAGTTGTAGTCTGGAGTTGGAGTATGGAGTCTGGAGTTTGAATCTTGAGTTTGGAGTCTGGCAAATTTGGAGTTTGTGTCTGGATTTTAGAATTTGAGCCTAGAGTCTTGTGTTCTGAGTTTGGAGTTTGGAATTGGTGTCTGGAGCTTAAGTTTTGAGTTTTGAGTTTGAGCTTAAGTTTTGAGTTTTCAGTTTGAGTCTGATGTCTAGAGTTTTCATTTTGAGTCTGAAGTTTGGTGTTTGAGTCTGATTTTTGGAGTTTGGAATTTCTTCAAGAAATTGTCTGCCTCGGACACTTCCATGTGCGCTCCACCTAAATCTACCACCGTTATCTGGCAGACTCCCTGAGCCTGCGCAAAATTCTATCCATTGGCAAGGTCTTGAAATGGACATTAGGAAAGGAAAAGGAGAAAGGACCTATGAAACACTTTGCTGACCGTACCGCATCAGAATGATGGCAACACTAAGATGAGCAATGAACAGGCCAGTTTTAAATTTGCGGGCTGGTCATGTCAGATCTTTAGTCTATACGGCTCTATCAAAAGAACCATGATACCAGTCACTGCAGTGAAGTGGTTGGCCAACAGCTTACTGACTGGAGGTCGTGGATTCCCCAAAACCTCATTGTTAACAAAATGTTTGGAGTTTTACACCCGAATGCCTCCTAATCAGAGTTGAGCATGCTGTGGGCTCTTTGGATAGACTGTGTGTTTGGTTTATGTATTGCTCTTGATATGTTTATATCACATCTGTGAAATAGCCAGGACAAGTTGTAAGACAGGTCCAGTGGGACACAATGCTACCATCCTTGAGTAGTAAACAATTTTTCAATTTGAATTTGAATTTTCAAGTTTGACTGATATCACACAGTCGACTTTTGTCAACTTTACAGATGCCTCATTAAGAATGTTAGTCAAATTTTCCGATGAACACTACAGGTGTCTGTATATCTCGGTCCTGGTTAACATTAGGATATATTATGATAATAAGCATACAGTCACGTTACATGAGTAGGCACACTGGTCTTCAGTGGTTGATGTGGGTTTTCATGTGGGACATGAAATCTGATCCTGGAGGCACATTTCTAAGCTTCTGCCAGTGCTTCTTTTTATTGAATGACAGCTGTTCTGTGATCTTTAAATGTAGTTGTGTCCTGCAGGCTTCGACTTTTCTCCTCAGCTTGACTGGAAAATCGAACTGAATGTCTATTCCTTCGGAAGGGGACGAAAAACGAGTCGGACCCGTGTGCCTTCTGGCTTCGCACGCTAAAGATCCCAAGGCAGTTGAAAATCGAGAAGAGCAGAGTATTGCCCGGCTGTCTAGGTATAAAAACATTGGAGAGATTCGTTGATTTCCCAGGTCCCTCCCCTTGAAGACCAATTAACCTTCTTGCCTTTCTGAAGTCTTGGTAAAAAAAAAAAAGTGAATGTGAATATGAATTTGAAGCGAGGTAGAGGGGATGGGCGCCGCCCTCATGGTGCTGGCCCCAAGAAAAGTTGAGCTCTCTGCTATCTCACTCCCCTACGACCCCAGGGTTATAGAACTATCATGTAGGACCTCAGGACTTGGCCAGCTCGTGGATTTATGTGCAGGCATAAGGCTTGTGCCGTCATCATTTTGGATTTTCTCCATCACACGGCACCTGTGAGCTTAGTGCATATGGAATTCATTCCGAGCATGGAGCCGTCATCTCGAGAAATTGAAACTGAAACTGAAACTGTGTTCTGAGTGCACTGCTGTCGCCAGTTTACTCTATTGTGGGCAACATATTCCCAGTTGATTGTGTTGATGCCACAGCTGATAAAGCTGGCCACCAGATCATCCTTGTGTCCACATAGAGGTCTTTCTTGATCATGGTGTCCTTGCTTCAGTTCTCTGTGGAAGGAGCATCTTCATCCCCCACATGGACAACGTGTCTTATCCAACGAAGGCAAGGTTTCATGAGTAGATATCACTACTCGGCAAGTCATGCTTCTTCAGGACTTTACATCACCTAAAATGTTCCTGCAATGTCCCCTTTTGTCGACTTCAAACTGACTTTTCACCATTAAGTGATATTCATAAAACTTGTTGATACGGTTCTATTGTGTCAACTCCTTTCAGTTCAAATCAACGTTTTTCAACTGTTTCCTGCAATTCGTGAATATACACTACGCACAAAAAGTTAAGGATCACTTGCACAAAAATTCATAACTTTCAAAATAAGAAAGCCAATGCGTTGAAGTTTGGCAAACATTTAATTCCATGCTTTAGCGATAACGATACACAATTGCCTTCAATTTCGAGCAATCGTTTGGTGTGTACATTTGATCAAAGTGGGTACGTATCGAAATTTGATTTCCCAAAGTCATTGAAATCACAAGACAGGGCATTCTGATGCTCCCAAAAGTTCAGTAATGCGTGTAACCGCCATGGCTGTTCTGGCAATCGACGCAGCGAGTCCTCATCGAATTGACCAGGTTGGTGAAGATCCTCTGTGGAAGCGCCTGCCACTCAGCCTGCAGCATTTGGTAGAGGTGTTGAGCATCCCTGGGAGGGGGTTGGTTGCTCCTCACTTTGCGATCCAGCTCATCCCAGAGGTTCTCAATCGGGTTGAGATCGGGACTGCTGCAGGAAGTCGTTGACCACCCTTGCCCTGTGGGGGCGAGCGTTGTCATCCTGGTAGACAGCCGTCGGTCCCATCTGCTGCAGTGTAGGCACAGCCAGCGGTCGAAGGATCTCATCCCAGTATCGGAGGCCAGTCAGGTTACCCTGTACATGATACAAGGGTGTTCTGTGGTGAAGGCTGAAGGCCCCCCAGACCATTACAGAACCTCCACCAAAGGCCACCTTTTCTTGGACAGTGGTGTCAATAAAGCGTTGCCCTGGGCGCCTCCAGACCCTCAGTCGGCCGTCGTTGTGGTTCATGGTGAAGCGTGATTCATCACTGAACAGGACCTGGGACCATTGCTGACGTGTCCACCTCACGTGACGTCTGCAGAAGGCGCGGCATGCTGCCCTATGGGCTGGAGTTAAGCGTGGCCGTACAGTTGGGCGACGAGAACGGAGGTTAAACCCATGAAGGCGGTTCCGTATGGTCTGCTGGCTGATGTTGATGTTAGTAGCCACCCTCAGCTGCCTTCGAATGATGCTGGAAGAGGCTGTTCTTGTCTGCAGGGCTTGTCGTTCAATGAGACGATCTTCACGTGGGTTTGTCTTCTTCGGTCGACCAGATCTGCGTCTTTCAGTGGCTGTGAAGCGTTGAATCAGTCTGACAATGACCGAGATGGACACCTGAAGTTGCCTGGCCACTTCTCGCTTGGGAACACCATCTTGGAACCATGCAACAGCTCGTCCCCTCTCAAACTCGCTCAATTTTCGTCGTGGAGGCATTGTCAGATCAGGCCTACTACTGGTGGAATGTCTTCTTATAAAGCCAAGCAAGAGACAGCATCTCACACATAAACAGCAGTGCTTGCACGTGCATAATGGTTTTTCCATCTGGCTTGTGCAATGTGTTCAGGCAGAACGGTCCAAAACAAGGTCCTTTTTCGCAAGTTTCCGCTTTTCCGTTTGCGGCCAAGCTCAGTAGTAGAGAATCCCGTGCAATTTTCGCACTAACACAACATCGCCCACTTACAGCTGAACAAGAATTCATAACAATTTGGCTGGACTGAGAAATAAATAACAGTAGCGAACTGAGTTTATTACGCACCTGTTTTCTCATAGTGATCCTTACATAAATGAAATAATGGGTTGTAAGAAGATTCGTTCCTATGGAGGGCCATGATCGCCAACGCCATGCAGAAGGGCACATGATGACGATAATGGTGGTTGCGATGATGATGATGATGATGATGAGATGATGATGATGATGATGATGATGATAATGATGATATATGTATATATCACATAAGAATAATCCACGTACACAAAAGTATTCATAGTTGAAATGACAAACAAAACACAGTTGGGTTTGTTATGAAACTCATTATACTTTCTCTCCCTCTCTCTGTCTCTCTCTTTATCTCCTTTTCTTTGTATGTCTCCTCTCTCTGTCTGTCTCTCTGTCTCTGTGTCTGTCTGTCTGTCTGTCTGTCTCTCTCTCTCTCTCTCTCTCTCTCTCTACACACACACAACACACACACACACACTTCCTTCCATTTTGTTTGTCTTTAATATCGTTAAGAACAGTGCTTGTTTGTGATCTGATGATTATCTTGAGCCTGTCTTTTGATTTTGTTTTGTTGCTCTTATGCTTTAGTTTATCACTTGATAAGGGCCAAGGCTGGATGTCCATGCTGTTAGGCCATTACTCTGTGGTGGACAATTGAACGAACCGTTTGACAAATTGCTGTGGGTTGTGTTGCGATCAGGACCTTTTTCCTGCCACAATGGGTTTGTCCTCGGCCACCTTCTGATGGATGTTGTGTCTCTTGGGTAACAAGCAGACATTAATTTGGTGTCACACAGTACACACCCTTTCACGTGTATCGCTCTTTGCCTTGTAATTCATTCTGTGACTCCCTTACCCTTTCCACCAGCTTCTTGTAGCTGTTTGCCTATCCATTCACTCTCTGAGTCTGTCTCCCAATCTGCCGGATTTCTGCAAGCAGTTGGTAGATAGGTTTATGGAATCGATTGGTTAAGTCCGATTTTCTGCTTAATTTTACAAGGAACTACGTGTGTTTAGCATTCAGTTAATTGAAATGAGATGAGTGCGGGGTATAAACTGGAACTAGTTATGGCATTTAAAGACTTAGCACCAACACAGCCTTTTCTGTTTTTATGGAACTAGAGAGCCCCGCAGCGCAGTCCAGTGTGGGTTCTGAACAGCTATGTCACAAAGAACAATACAACACTGTAAACACGTCTGTTTACAGCTTTATGACACTTCACATAACCACATTGTACCCATGTCTGCTTACAGCTTTATGACACATCACATAACCACATTGTACCCATGTCTGCTCACAACTTCATCACACAGAACAATACCACATTATACCCATGTCTGTTTACAGTTTCATCACACAGAACAATACCACATTGTACCCATGTCTGTTTTCAACTTCATCACACAGAACAATACCACATTGTACCCATGTCTGTTTACAACTTCATCACACAGACCAATACCACATTGTACCCATGTCTGCTTACAACTTCATCACACAGAACAATACCACATTGTACCCATGTCTGTTTACAACTTCATCACACAGAACAATACCACATTGTACCCATGTCTGTTTACAACTTCGACAGAGAGATCAGTGTCACGTTGTTCCCAAAGCTGATTGCAAAAGGGGATGGGTTATTGAGGTGTCTGGGGGAGGGATGGATGAGCGGCTAGTTCAAAAATGGAGGATTCAAGGGTGGGTGGAAGGAGGGCAATACAACTCCATTCTGTATTGAACGGGTTGGGAAGGAAGGGAGAGAATTATTCTGTATTCAACGGATTGGGGAAGGAAGGAGAGAATTGTTTCTGTATTGAACGGGGTTGGGGAAGAAAGGGAGAGAATTGTTTCAAAAGTGAAGGGGACATCAAGGGGGATGGTAGGAAAAGTGTCTCGTGCTAACGCGTCACAAGATCGCCAGTTCGAACACTGGTGTGTTGAACTGCTATTTCAGTAAATATGATGCCAATCTTTTCTTGTTCGTGGTCTCCCACTGCATGAGTAGTTTCACTGGTCAAGGTGTTATCAGCGGTCAGAGGATCAGGTCAGAGTGTAGGTCATATGGTGAGATGGTGTGGACTAACAACACCTGTTGCCATTGCGTAGATAATAACCATTAGTTCTAGGAACTCGTTCTCAACCTAATGTCACAAACTTTTCCATGGGGACTAATATTTTACATTTGTATATCAAAAGTCTCTTAGCTCCTTCACACAGTTGCAGAAACGACTGGTGCAGGTCGACTGGTGCATATCTATTGTGTTCGACGTCACATTTTTAAGGTAGAGTGTGTGATGTGGACGAGAGAGGGGGTGGGGGGAATTTTATGTTAATCTCGTCGTTACACACTTATGTGTAAATTTTCTCTCAGTGAGTGGGGCATGTATTTTTGTCAGGTTGAAAATGTTTTCTGTACTAGAGAATAGCGACAGAGGGGAGGAGGGGGATAGACTTGTGTGTCACAACAAATTTACAGATCCTGTCTGCTTGTTTCCAAAAGTACCTGCAGTGAAACAGAGGGCTTTTGATAAAGTCATTGAAAGTATAGGCTCAAAACAGAGAAGACTTTTGGACACCATCAGTAGTCCATTATGAAGCTTTGAATCTCAGTTTCAGACAGCAAGAAGCTGATAGGAAAGACAAAAACAAAAACAAAACAAAACATATAAACAATCAGTCAAACAATAACAGCCATTACTTTGTGCCAGCTTGAGTACAAGTGACATGAAGAAATACTGAATACAGGGAGCTAAAGTCATTCAAATCAACTAGATCAAACTGGAGAATACTTCAGAAATGACCACAATGAACGCTTGGCTTTTACCTCACATTTTCTCAGTGAGTGAATGCAAACTCACAACCTCGAGGTTTCAGTCACTATTGGACAAAATTGAGCCCAGCAGCAGTACAATCCATCCCCGACGTACCTTTCTCCCTTGTGACAACCCAGAAAATTTGATCGACAAAGCCACAGCAGAAACGGTGGAGAAAATATTTAATTTGAGTGTCCTCCCTTTGATCGAACTGTTTGGCGTCACTACCAACGTCATCAACTTGATTGTGTTCACACGGCAAGGTTTGAAGGACCGAATCAATTTGTGTCTATTTAGTCTTGTTCTGGCTGATCTAAGTTTTCTTCTTCTAATTTTTGCTGCCAAGTTCTTCAGTTTTCTGGGCCTGTTTGACAAAGAGCTGGAGCAATACTGGAGCAAGAAATACCTTGGAACTTTGCTGGGTCCCATGGTGGGTTATATAAACATTTCTAACCTGATGACAATAATCATTTCAGTCGAAAGATGTGTCTGTGTCGTGTCTCCCTTCACAGCCAAGAAGTTCTTGAAGACCAGGTAAGTTTCATTTTAGTTCAATTTATTCTGATATGATTTAACTGAATACCTGTTAGTTTCACCCTTTGAATCCCACACCCTACCCACCATCTGCAAAAACTTAACCCTCTGACTCCCTCACCCTGCAGGAAGCTGGTGGACAGGGTAAGAGCCAAAGGGTTACGTTTTTGCTTTGCTAGCATAGTTGACAGTGCAGGATGCTTGATGAAACAGGAGATGATTCCACGGAAAAACGTTTGGCTAAGTCTAGCCTCTGTAGATTCAAAATGTCTTTCATGTAAACGTGAACTTCTGTTTTGAACCCAAATGCCCCAAATATGAACCTGTGTATCCTAGGCGCCCAAAATGTGAACCTGAGTGCACATTCAAAATATATGAAAAGTGCAGTTGGAGTTTGGGAAGTTTGTTCAAATGTGATACATTGCACTAAGACAATTTCATATGCACTCAGCAATTATTTGGAAGACTCTCTGAGGCTGTGCAAAACTCTACGCTGTGGCAGTCTTGAAAAAGGGGTAGGAACCGTAAAACACCATGCTGACACGACCAGAATGACGAAAACATTAAGATGGACAGAAAACAGGCTAGTTTTTAAAGTTGCTGGCTGGGGCTAAAGCAAAATGTCAGGTCTTGAATCCACAGATCTTTTAAAAGAACCAACTGCAAACTTCCGAGGGCTGAAATATTCAGCATGTGAATATCTAAAGGTCTGAAATGCCTCATCTGCCGTGTTCTGTAAGTTCCAAGAGCCTTAAATGTGAACTTTAGTATATCTGAAATGTCTACAGTATGAACCTTTGTAGTCCCAAATGTTTCAAATGTCAATCTTCTATAGGTCCTGAGTATTAACCTGTATATATTCAAAGTGCCCTAAATGTGACCAACAACTCAAAATATGAAAACGTATTGGACCCTGTTTATTGAAATTGTGAACATACCTAGATTCCACATGCCAAAGAGTAAACCTCTTCAGATCTTAAGTCCACAATGTGGAACTCTGCTAATTCCAACTTTAAGTTATGCAAAGTCTGAAAAGTGTTTTTGTCTATTCAGTTTTGAAACATCTTATGTGTGTGAACCTCTGTGAGTCCATGTACCCACAATGTCTATTTCTATAGTTCCAAATGCCTTGTGTGTGTAAAACTTAAAAGTCCATCAAGTGCCCACAATTTTTATTTCTATCGTTCCAAATGCCTTGTGTGTAAAATTGTAAAGGTCCTGATGCCTACAGTGTTAATTTCTATAGTTCCAAATGCCTTGTGTGTAAAACTGTAAAGGTCCTGATGCCTACAATGTTAATTTCTATAGTTCCAGATGCCTTGTGTGTAAAACTATAAAGGTCCTAATGCCCACAGTGTTAATTTCTATAGTTCGAAATGCCTTGTGTGTGAAATTGTAAAGATCCAAGTACCCACAATGTTAATTTTTATAGTTCCAACTGCCTTGTGTGTAAAACTGTAAAGGTCCTGATGCCTACAATGATAATTTCTATAGTTCCAAATGCCTTGTGTGTAAAACTGAAAAGGTCCAGTTGCCCACAATGTTTTGTAAGTGTAGAGTTACAGCCCTGTCACACAGTCTCAATATTAGATGGAGCTCCATAGCATCATGATTAACATCCTCATCGACATTATCATTATCACATTATAAAAGGCTGTGCCAGTTTCATTGGCTATACAGAATAGCTAGTTGTGTTGTGATTCAGATCTTTAATCATTCACTCATTTACTGAATATGTATGTTCCTTTTTTGAAGGTAAGATACACACATACACATGTCATTTACACGTAACAAGATTATTCCATCGGTAGGCTGATAAAATACAAGTATAAAATATAGACTAAGTAACACATAGTCTAAGTAGGGCCTCAGGACATGGCCAGCTTATGGGTTTACGTGCAGAGTTAAAGCTTGTGCCATGATCATCATACACATGGCATCTGTGACGTTAGTGCATATGGAATTCGTTCCGAGTCTGGAGACATCATCGTCACTATCATCATTATGTGCACTGCCGCATGGTGTTGGTGATCATGGCCCTCCATATGTATCTATCCCTTGTTGCAGCAAGCACATCTTCCACCCTCTCTGTCCTCAGCCACCCTGCGAGTCCGTCCAATATTTTCTCCCTGGGTCTACCTGGTGCTCTCTTTCCCTCCACCTTTCCTGTTGTGACCAGGTGCTCTAATTCCCTTTCCTCATAAAATGGCCTATAAATGTTGCCTGTCTTTTCCTAATCTTCCGTATGAATGATCTTCTTGTGTCTGCCTCCATCAAGACTGTCTCTTTTTTGTTTTTGTTTTTTTGTTGTTTGTTTGTCCATGGAACTCTAACATTCTTCCTCAAAATCACATCTCAGTTGCCTCAATTTTGTTCTGGTTTTGCGTGTTGACTGTCCATGCCTCACATCCATATTACAATATTGGATTCATTATTATTCTATACAACAATCAATAACTCTCTTCTTGATGTTAATTGATAGGCATTTTTTGGTAAGAATGCTTTTCATCTTATTGAATGCTGTTTTGGCTTGGCTGATTCTGCTAGCTATTTCTAATGTGCATCTGCCTTCTGGTAAGATAATCGTTCTCAGATATTTAAACTTATCAACCTGTCTCAAGGTTGTGCTGTTTGCTGTTATTTTGAATGAGAGGATTCCATGATTTTTACTAATTATTAGCTCCAATCCTTTAGTTTTGCTTTCTATTTCTATTATATTCACAAGATTTTGTAGGTACCTTCATTTTCTGCAATTAACACGGTGTCATCTGCGTATCGAATGTTGTTTATCGTTTTTCCTCCAATATTTGATCCAGGGCATTCTTCAAGGTTTCTCATGATGTTTTGGCTATAAAGTGAAAACAGATGTGGTGACAAAACACAACCTTGCCTGACTCCTCTTTTGATATTTTGGAAAGAGCTTATATCGTTTTTTATTCTCATTGCAGCTGTTTGTTCCCATTACATATTTCTGATTATTCGTAGATCTTTTCCATAAATATTGAGTCTTTCTGATTGGTTGATCAATTCTTCATGTCTTACCCGATCGAAAGTCTTGGTATAATCAACAAAGCATAAATATAAATCCTTATTCAACTTGATTGACCTCTCTATGGTAGATCTTAGGATGTATATGGCATTAATAGTTCCTTTCCCTTCCACAAATCCACACTGTTCTTCTGCTATTTCTCTTTTGATTCTATTCCTTGTTCTCATTATGATTATTCTTAATAGGATTTTTGTTACATGACTCATCAAGCTGATTGTGCGATGGAGTTCGCATTCTATAGCCCCTGTTTTCTTTGGAACAGCTATGAAAATTGATTTTAACATATCTTTGAGGATTTTTCTGGTGTTATAAATTTCATTTAGAAGGACTGTTATTTTTTCGATACCAGATTCTTCCAGGGCTTCAATCATCTCTGTAGTAACATTGTCTGGTCCTGGGGCTTTTCCTGGTTTGATCTTTTCAGTGCTGCTCTAACTTCATCTTTCATTATGGGCGGTCCTTCAAAATTCTTTCTTATAATGTGTTCTTTGTTTTTGTCATCATCAAAAAAGGTCTTTAATGTACTCTCCCCATCTATTAAATATTTTGTCTTTTTCCATGGTAAGTATACCATCTTTCGATTTTAAGCAACCAGTTGATGTGCATGTCTTTTTTCCTGCGGACAATTTCTTCAGTTCTTCTGTACATACCCTGAGGATCTGTTTTGTGTCGGTCTTCTATTTCTTTGCACTTTGTTTTCAACCAAGTTTCCTTAATTTCATTGCACCTATTCCTGATTTCTTTGTTTATCTTCCTGTATTTTTCCTCCTTTCCCTTTTTCTTTCTCTGTTCTTCCGTCAAGCCTAGAATTTCTTTTGTGGTACAGTTCTTTTTTGCTTTTCTATCTACTCTAGGGATTTCTTCACAATCTTCATTTATCGAGTTTCTCAACTTAATCCATTGTTCCTCACTGCCACCAACGTCTTCCACAGCATTGCATTTGTTTTGAACATGTACGTAAAAATTTTTTACGTATCGCTTTATCTGTCTTTAAGAGTCCAAGATTTAGTTTGATGTTGCTTTTGCTTTGATGTTGACGTCATCTTGAGAAACTGAAACTGAAGCTGTGGCCATTAAAGTGGCGTAGAAATGTGACGAAAAAAATAAAAAGGTGTGCACAAAGGTAACTTCCATGAGTGCGATGATCCTTAAAAATATGGAGGGACCTATATATAAATTTGTCCCCATCAGGTACATGGCAGTGACGATCGTGTTGATGTCGGTGTACATCTTGGGGTTCTACAGCTTGCTGGATATGAAATACCTGACGGTTCAGGTCAGGAATCCCCTCACCAACACCTCACGCTGGGTCTCTCGCCTCAGCGAGTTTTACCTGCACAACAAGATGGTGATTAACATTCTGTACAACCACCTGTTGAGCCTGACCATTCCCTGTCTGTCTCTGCTGGTCGTCGTCGTCACCACCTCCATCACCGTCATCAGGCTGAGGCGGACACGGGCTTGGAGACAGCAGAGTATTAGTAAAGTTTCTGCTGGTGAGTGAGTGAGTGTGTGTGTGTGTGTGTGTGTGTGTGTGTGTGTGTGTGTGTGTGTGTGTGTGTGTGTGTGTGTGTATGTGTGTGTATGTGTGTGTGTGTGAGTGTGTGTGTGAGTGTTGTGTGTGTGTGTGTGAGTGTGTGTGTGTGGTGTGTGTGTGTGTGTGTGTGAGTGTGTGTGTGTGTTGTGTGTGTGTGTGTGTGTGAGTGTGTGTGTGGAGTGTGGTGTGTGAGTGTGTGTGTTTTGTGTGTGTGAGTGTGTGTGTGTGTGTTGTGTGTGTGGTGTGTGTGTGTGTGTGTTGTGTGTGTGTGCTGTGTGGTATTGTGTTGTTTTGTGTGCAGTGCGATACATTACAGTACACTACGCTATACTACATTACACTATAGTACATTACATTATAGTATAGTACACTACAGTGCAGCACACTACTGTACACTACACTCAGCATAATACTGTTCAGTGTAGTACAGTATAGTACACTACACTACACTACACTACAATACAATACACTACAATCAATACAATACAATACAATACACTACCATGTAATAAATACAGTACACTACAGTACAGCATACCACATTCCACTACATTACACTACAGTATAGTACATTACACTACAGTATACTACACTACAGTACAGCATACTACACTACACTATACTACAGCACCACTACACTATACAGTACACTACACTACAGCACACTACACTAAACTACACTACAGCACACTACACTACACTACACTACACTACACCACACTACACTACTGCACACTACACTACAGCACATTACACCACACTACTCATAGTACACTACAGTTCACTACACTACGCTACGCTACACTACACTACATGTACACTGCACTACACACTACACTACACTACACTACACTACACTACATTACGAGGCAATACTAAGGACTACTATGTAATTCGACACAATGCAATACAACGTGATACGACGTAATACAATAGGAATTGATGAGATACAACACGACACAATTTAATTTGATATGACACAATACAGCACATTGCAATTTGATATGATATGATACAATACAATATAAATTGACATGATACAATAGAATACAATACGTTGTAAATGAATATGATTTGACATAATGCAATATAATTTGACGTGATAAGATATATGCAATATAGTATAGATGGGTACACCACGGAACGATGAGATTCAACACAGACGATGCAATATTATGACATGAAATGATGCAAACCAATTCGATATGCTATGATGCAATGTAATGTAATATTACAGTATAATACAGTACAATGTAATACTACACAAATAGATATGTTACAATATAAAGCGAGACGACTCTTTTTCTTATATACTTTACTTCGATCATCATATTTGTTGTTATTGTTGGTGATGTTATTCATGCTGTCTATGCCATGATCATTTTGAATCCTAACTGTCACACAGGATCTGTGACGTCGGTTCATGTGGAATTTATTCCAACGCACAGACGCCATGTTGAGAAACTGGACCTGAAATTGAATCCATCCTGTTGTTGATTTTGTCGTCCTCGAAGCTGACGATGTCATTGTTGTTGTTGTTGCTGCTACTGCTGTTGCTGTTGTTGTTGCTATTGTTATTGTTGTAGTTAATGTGTTCTATGTGATGTGACATGTAGGGGATAGACGAGAGGCGGCAGTGACCAAGATGCTGACAGTGGTCTGTTGTATTTACGTCACCACCATCACACCCTCTGTGACACAGGCTTTCGCCAGGACTCTTATACCTGGTTACTTACCAACAGGTTCGTTTGTTTGTCTGTCTGTGTACCTGTGTGTCTGTCTGTCTGTCTGCCTTCCTGCCTGCCTGCTTGTCTGTCTGTTTGTTTGGGTTTTGGTCTGTGTCTGTCTGTTTATATGTCTGTTTGTCTGCCCGTTCTGTTTGTCTATCTGTCTGTCTGTCTGGTTGTCCATAGGTCAGTCTCTCTATTTGTCTGACTTTATATCTCTTGTAGAACTGCTGTCGTGCTTTCTGTGTGTAGGTTTCGGATGAATGGCCTTGGTTGTAAAAATGAAATCAGGACACTGTTTTCTTGTGCGTTCAATCGTCGTCGTCGTCATTTTCTTCTTCTTCTTCTTCTTCTTCTTCATCTATCTTCTTCTTCTTCTTCTATCTTCTTCGTCTTCTTCTTTTTCTTCTCCTCCTCCTTCTTCTTCTTCTTTTTCTTCTTCTCCTCCTCCTTCTTCTTCTTCTCTTCTTCTTCTTCCTCTTGAAGTGAGCTAAAAGGTCTGAAGTGAAGAAATCCCATGTGACATCAAAGTGCCTTTCACACCATCAACTCGCGTCTTCCTTGCTCTGCCTTTGGCTGTCCATCCACATATATTTTGTTTTTGTTTTTGTTTAGCTAGCTGGTGGGGTTTCTCATTCTGCTTAGGTGACCAAACCACTTGTCTGTCTATTGGTAAAATACTGGTGGACCAGTGCTGTTCCCATAATTTCTCTGATCTTGGTATTTCTGATCATGTCGAGTCCTGTTGACAACTCTTCTCTAACAACTTTTAAAAGTGATCCTTAATTTTTGTCTCTTTACCATAGCACATCTCCCTGACTTTACTTGTTGTGTCTGTGTCTCGCCAGGTAAATACTGCAACACGTTCCTGATGGTTCAGACGATGGCCCACGTGTGTGAGGTGACCAACTCCTCTGTCAACTTCATCGTCTACTTCACCATGGGATCCAGGTTCAGGGACACAGTACGACAACTGTTGGCCACACGGCCACACAGAAAACACTCCCCTGTACAATCCGTCACCACCATTGGTGAGCGGGTCATGTGACGTCATCACAACAGTTATGAACGTGACGTCAGTTGGTAGATTGGACACAAAGACCGAGAGCAGATTTCTATTAACATCTGTGAAACAGCATGACGTCAATGCTCTTACGATGTCAGGGATTATGAATGGCGTCATTTGGACAATTATGACACAAGAATGGAGACCAGGATGTTTGGTGTAGCCTAAATCCTTGTCAACTGTTTAAGCATTGTTATAATCTTGTGGATTTGTTTGATCTGAAAATGTTTGACATAATCCCCTGTCAACTATTTCAGCTTTGTTATTATCCTGTGGATTCTTCTTAATCTGGATCCACGGTCGTTGTGTTTCTGATATTCTGTGTATTTGTGATCTGAAGCAAATTATGCTAAAATGTCCACTGCATTTTTCTTTTTACAAAATGTTATTTGTTTTTATTTTAAGTAATCAGTCTCTTCTTTCTTTCTTTCTTTCTTTCTTTCTTTCTTTCTTCTTCTTCTTCTTCTTCTTCTTCTTGTTATTGTTGTTGTTGTTGTAGTTGTTGTTGTTGTTGATCTTCTTCTTCTCCTTCTTCGTCTTCTTCATCTTCTTTTTCTGCTTCGTCTTCTTCTGCTTTTTCTTCTGCTTCTCCTCCTTCTCCTCCTCCACCTCCTATTTTTTCTTCTTCCTTTTCTTTTCCTTTTATTTCTTCTTCATTTCTTCTTCTCCCTCTCCTCCTCATCTTGCTTTTCTTTCTTCTTCTTCTTCTTCTTCTCCTCCTCCTCCTTTTCTTCTTCTTTTTTTCCCTTTTGTTTCTTGATCTTCTTATTTCCTCTTCTTCTCCTCCCTTATTTCCGTGAAGAGTCACTGGGGTGCCGCGGTAACGAACTGTTCATCAGACTCATCCAACTGTCGGTTGTGTCCCAAGGCCTGGGTCTGTGCACATGGTTTATCTGCACATTCCAAAATACCTGTTCATTATTTTCTCTGTCGTCTTCTTCGTCTCCTTTTTAGTTGTTCCTCAGAGATTGATATAGCAAGGCCATTGGAGCTTATTATATGGCCACACCAGCATAGTGTTCTTCTCTTAAGTGAAATCAGTAGGTCTTCGTATGGTCCAGTGTACTGCTTGATGGTTTTGGTGCATTTGTTCTTTGGCAAAATGATCAATTGTAGTTTATATCTTTTTTTGGAAATATAGAATAGCCAGTCTCTGTTACTCACAATGGTAGGTTTTGTACAGTAGGAGAACACTACATCGTTTGTGTATAATTTGTATTGCGTGAATAAATTACTGTATGTGAATAGTTTGGTATTGATTTTAAATGTCTGTTTTGTAGCGGACCACAGAGGAAATGTCGTTCTCTGTATCTTGATTTATCATATCAGTTCCATAAAAGATGGAACAAATCAAATTTATTTCAACAGTGTTACTGACATTGGGAAAACACTTGGTCCAAACGCTTTTACAATTATGAACTGATGCTAATCTCGCCAGTAGTCCAAAGGATTCAATAACAAAACTACGTAAAACAGCAACAAAACAACACGTCATTTTCAAATGACGGCACAGAATCAACGATATAACAGATTGATCTTAAGAAAAATCAGGTTGCACAAACTCAAGCTTATCAATATTCATCAATAATAACAAATAAAATATGATTATCATCGTCCTCTTCTTCGTCATTACAGTTAGATAGTTCCACTAAATTTGATCAATATTCTGTCACACTGAATGTTTACTGAGTTGTTGAACTTGGATAATGGCGAAGACTGGCTTCCTTCGATCCCTAATGGTTACGGAGTTGTGCCATGGATTGGTGTCTCTAGGGCTTCTTTTCTTGTTCTTCTTGTTCTTGTTCTTGTTCTTGTTCTTCTTGTTCTTGTTCTTGTTCTTCTTTTTATCTTCTTCTTCTTCTTTTTCTTCTTCTTTTTCGTCTCCTTTTCTTCTTTTCTTCTTCTTCTTCTTTTTCCTCTTCTTCTTCTTTTTAATCTTTTTCTTTTTTTAATCTCTTCTTCTTCTTCTTCTTCTTCTTCTTCTTCTTCTTCTTCCTTCTTCTCTCCTCCTCCTCCCCCTCTCTTCTTCTTCTTCTTCTTCTTCTTCTTTTTTCTTTTTCTTCTTCGTCTTCTTCTTCTTCTCCTTCTTCTTCTTCTTTGTCTTGTCCTTCTTCTTCTTTAGGAGGTGCTTGCAGACCACGTACCTCTGACTTCGTCTTCTATGTTTTCTAAAGATCACCTTGTCTTTACTATAAGGCCAAACGGTCTCCCTGTGAGTGCCAGAGAATAGGACTTTAGGAAAGGCATAGGCACATGATGGCTTCATCATAGTACAATGTAGGTGCCAAGTATTTACCCCGCCACTTACTTGATCGACTGACATATAGGAATCAGTATTTTATGATAAATCATTTTCATATCTTTTGTGATGTTGCTTGTATTATGGTTCGTCACGACGTTAGAGCTGACGTGTCTCCTTTATTCTCTTCGTTTTTCTTGATTGTATACCTGTAATTGTTTTTCTGTAATGTTGCAATTTACATTATTTTTATCATGATTCATATGTTTAGTATATACATATGTATATCTACATGTATGTCTATTTCTCCATCTCTATCTGTCGATCTATCAATCTCTACCTATCTGTCCATCTGTTCATCTGTCTTTTCTATCTATCTATCTATCTATCTCTATCTATCTTATCTATCTCTATCTGATCTATCTGTCTGTCTATCATCTATCCATCTCTCTCTCTCTATTATATATATATATAATATATATATATGTATTATGTATATACACATATATATATGTATACATATGTATGTGTACATACATATATCAATATACAGATATATATCCATATACATATATATACATGTATATGTATATATATGTATATATATACATATACATACATACATACACACATACATATATACATGTATATATCTATATATGTGTAGATAGATAGATAGCTGCTGCTGCTGTGATGATGATGAATGATGATGACGACAATGACGATGACGACGACGACAATGATGACGACCAAGACAAAGAGAGTGATAATGATGATGATGATGATGATGATGGTGATGGTGATGGTGATGGTGATGGTAATGACAGTGATGGTGAGGACGACCACGACGATGACGATGACAGTCCTTGAAAGGTGTCTGGATGCTAATCTTTTGGATGAGATGACGAACTAGGCACACGTGCGCGGTAGACAGTTTTGCGCAAACGTAAGAGCCTGAGGCAACAAAGGAGTTGTCACCGGTCAAATTCCATAGAAGACCCACACTAACAGGTCAACAGACAGCCTTACACACAGGGCCAAGGAAATGACAAATGGCGTCTGTATATACCCTATTCTACACCTCCAATAGGTCAACAGACAAGCTTACACATAATGAATGAAATGACAAATGGCGTCTGTATATACCCCATTCTACACCTCCAATAGGTCAACAGACAACTTACACATAATGAATGAATGACAAATGGCGTCTGTATATACCCTATTCTACACCTCCAATAGGTCAACAGACAAGCTTACACATAATGAATGAAATGACAAATGGCGTCTTTATATACCCTATTCTACACCTCCAATAGGTCAACAGACAAGCTTACACATAATGAATGACATGACAAATGGCGTCTTTATATACCCCATTCTACACTCCATAGGTCACAGACAACTTACACATAATGAATGACATTACAAATGGGTCTTTATATACCCATTCTACACCTCCATAGTCAACAGACACTTACACATAATGAATGACATGACAAATGGCGTCTTTATATACCCCATTCTACACCTCCAATAGGTCAACAGACAAGCTTACACATAATGAATGACATGACAAATGGCGTCTTGACATACCCCATACTGTCAGATCTCTCTTGTGCTTCGCTGGTCACCGTCTGAAAGCAGTCGCTTCGCAAACTAAAAACTGATTTTGCCATCTCCACAACACAGACACACACATACGCACACGCACACACACGTTCATGCACATACACACATACACGCACGCACGCATGCACGCACACACACACACACTCATACACACACACCTTAACTTCAGATCAATCTTTGTCAGTTAGAATTTCAGAATCATTGGTTCATAGTCCTGTTAATGCATTGCTTAAATTTATGATGTTTGTACTTTAGCGTTAAAATTTTCTCTTCACATTGTTGATGTTAATTGTTAGTGTTCATTGTTAGTGTTAAGATCTTGTCCCATTTTTCTATTTTCCCACCTGCTTATTTCTCTTAGTCTTACTCTGTCTCCCCTCTGATCCCAATCCAACCCGTCCAACTCTCATCCCCCATTTTCCCCCCGTCTAATATCACTCATAGTGAAAAGAACGAACACGAACACACACACCTCATACACACACGCACACACACAACACACACCACACACACACACACAATATTATATATATATATATATATATATATATCATACACATATACACACACACACACAACACACACACACACACACACACACACACACACACACACACACACACACACACACACACACACACACACTCGCGCGCGCTTGCGGAACACACACGTTTACGACCAAACATATCCACATACAATAACACACACACTCACACACGCACCATACATATGCACATACACCCCGCACACTCACACACACACAGACATACACACATGCATGCGCACGCGTGCTTGCACAGACAGACACACACACACACACATTCAAACACACTCATATCACACACGCACACACACACACAGACACACACACACACCAAACACACACACACAAACACACACACACACACAAACACACACACACATATACACACACACACACACACACACACACACACACACACACACATATACACACACACACACACTCGTGTGCGTGCAGAACACACACGCTTACGACCGAACATATCCATATACAATAACACGCACACATTCACACACACACCCATCATCATCATCATCATCATCATCATCATCATCATCATCAGGTGCTTTGCTGCATGGCGTTAGCGATCATGGACTTCCATCTGTCTCTATCTCTTGTTGCCTTAAGCATCTCTTCCACCCTCCTTGTCTTCGGCCACTCTGCAAGTCCGTCCAGCATCTTCCCCCTGGGTCCACCTGGTGCTCTCTTCTCCTCCAACTTTCCCGTTGTGACCAGGTCCTCCACTTCCCCCCTCCTCATAAAATGGCCTACAAATGTCGCTTGTCTTTTCCTAACTTCCTTATGAATGATCTTCTTCTGTCTGCATTCATTAAGACTGTCTTGTTTGTTTTCTTTGCTGTACATAGAACTCTCAACATTCTTCTTAGAAACCACATCTTGGCTGCCTCAATCTTGTTCTGGCTTTGCTTGTTGACTGTCCACGCCTCAGAACCGTATAACAGTATTGGCTGTACATAACATTCAAGAATTCTCTTCCTGATGTTAATTGATAGGCATTTGTTGGTAAGAATGCTTTTCATCTTCTTGAATGCTGTTTCGGCCTGGCCGATTCTGCTAGCTATTTCTGATGTGCATTGCCGTCTGGTGAGATGATCGTACCCAGGTACTAAAACTTATCAACCTGTCTCAAGGTTGTGCCGTTTCCTGTTATTTTGCATAAGGGGATTTGATGTTTTTTACTGATCACCATGACTTCAGTCTTCCTGCTGTTTAGTTCCAACCCTTTACCTTTACTTTCTATTTCTAGTATATTTTCAAGGTTTTGTAGGTCCCTTTCATTTTCTGCAACCAGCACGGTGTCACCTGCGTATCGAATGTTGTTTATCGTTTTTCCTCCAAACTTTCATCCAGGGTCTTCTTCTAGGTTTCTCATGATGTTTTCTCTGTAAAGTGAAAACAGATCTGGTGACAAAACACAACCCTGTCTAACTCCTCTTTTGATGTTTTGGAAAGAGCTTATATCGTTTTCTATTCTCATTGCAGCTGTTTGTTCCCAATACATATTTCTGATTATTCGTAGATCTTTTCCATCAATATTGAGTCTCTCCAGTTGGTTGATCAATTCTTCGTGTCTTAGCTCATCGAAAGTCTTGGTATAATCAACAAAGCATAAATATAAATCCTTATTCATTTCGATTCACCTCTCTATGATAGTTCTTAGGATGCGTATGGCATTAATAGTACCTTTCCCTTCTACAAATCGACACTGTTCATCTGCTATTTTTCTTTTGATTTTAGTCCTTGTCTTCATCATGATTATTCTTAATAGGATTTTTGTGACATGACTCATCAAACTGATTGTGCGATGGAGTTCGCATTCTATAGCCCCTGTCTTCTTTGGAAGTGCAAGAAAATTGATTTTGACATATCTTTGGGGATTTTTCCAGTGTCATAAATTCCGTTTAGCAGGACTGTTATTTTTTCAATACCAAATTCCTCCAGGGCTTCAATCATCTCTGTAGTAATGTTGTCTGGTCCTGGGGCTTTTCCTGGTTTGACCTTTTTCAGTGCTGCTCTAACTTCATCTTTCATTATGGGTGGTCTTTCAAAGTTCTTTCTTATAATGTGTTCTTCGTTTCTGTCATCTTCAAAAAGGTCTTTAATGTACTCTTCCCATCTGTCTAATATTTTGTCTTTTTCCATGATAAGCGTACCGTCTTTCGATTTTAGCAACCAGTTGATGTGCATGTCTTTTTCCTGTGGACAATTTCTTCAATTCGTCTGTACATACCATGAGGATCCGTTTTGTGTCGGTCTTCTATTTCTTTGCATTTTGTTTTCAGCCAAACTTTCTTAGCTTCATTGCACCTATTCCTGATTTTTTTTTATCTATCTTCCTGTATATCTCCTCGTTTCTCTTTGCCTTCCTCCGTTCCTCCATCAAGCCTAAAATTTCTTTTGTCATCCAATTCTTTTTTGCTTGTCTATCTACTTCAGGGATATCTTCACAAACTTCATTTATCGAATTTCTCAACTTTGTCCATTGTTCCTGACTGTCACTAACGTCTTAAAGAGCAGTGAATTTGTTTTGAACATGTACGTTAAAGTTTTCACGTATCACTTCATCTGTCCAAGATTTAGTTTGATGTTGCTTTTGGTCTGTTTCCTTTTCCTTAATTTCAGCCTAAATTTTCCCACTAAAGGATTGTGGTCACTGTTGCAGTCTGCGTCTGGTAGTGTTTTTGCAGACAGTAGAGAATTTCTTAATCTTTATTAATCAGGATGTAGTCAATCTGATTTTTGGTATTATCTCCTGGACTCCCCCAAGTCCATTTTCTTCTGTTAGGCTGCTCAAACCAGGTGTTTCCCACTATGAACTCATTCATCTGTGCCCACTCCACAAGTTTCCCTCCCCTTTCATTTCGTATACCAATTCCATGAGGTCCAACTATATCCTCCACCCTGTCCTGTCTCACTTTAGCATTAAAATCTCCCATTATTACTGTAATTTCTTGTGATTTACATTGGGCCTTGGCCATCTCTAATACTTCGTAGAAGTTGTCGATGTCTTCCTGAATACTTGCAGATGTTGGTGCATACACCTGAATAATATTGATATCAAATTGCCTGTCTCCC
>JAPXFY010000031.1:15298308-15323308 GCA_030674185.1 Monoplex corrugatus | reverse complement strand
CAAATTAAACAACTGCAGGAAATGTCATGGAGAGGGAAACAAATTCGCTTGTTTCTATCTGGTGATTATGATTTCTTGTTGAAACTCTATGGGATTTTAGGCACTCAGGACACACACCCATGCCTGTTCTGTAAAGCATCAAAATCACAGATTCAAACCCCACCTCACTGCACTGAAGGCAACATCACTAAACGCAGTCTCATAAACATCAGTTCAGACAACCGTCGATACAGACATGCAAAGAAGAAAATTGCAAAACTGTACTATAACGCCATTCGTCGCCCCATTCTATACATAGAACTCGATCAGGTTGCACCACCATATCTACACATACTGCTAGGGATCACAAAAAAGCACCATGACGTGCTTGAGGACGAATGTCATTCTTTAGACGAACTTACTGCGGAATCAGTAGCTAAAACTGGCAAACGTACAACAGGAACAAGCTTACTTTTTCTGAGCATGTAAAGAAATTAGAAAAATAGAAAACAAAGAAGAGGAAATGCGATACCTTGAAACAGAACTAGTGTGGAATGAACCAAACAGTGATGATGAAACACTTATAGCTGATTCTCTAACCAAGCAGCGCCAACTTCAGGATAATGTTCACGACAAGGAAGACGAAATTAGTGACATGAGATCAAAAGTCACTTTGCCATGTCTCTCAGGCCCCGTGACCAAACACTTAAAAGTGATTCTTGAATATCAAAAAACAAGCATACCATGGCAGAAGTTTCATTGGCAATCATTGCCACATTTATATGCAAGAAGAAACAATCAATAGACGGTGTGATGGCATTGTCAAGAAAAGAGCTGAGTAAGCAGAAGAACGCCACATCAAAGCTAGAGCTAATGACATCAGCCAAAAATTTAAAACACTGAACACACTGTTTTCAAACATTCATGCCAAAATTTCACATACACGCCCACTGACAGAAGCTGATATTATCACTCTTGAAAGAGACATAAGTCAGTACATGTCATTCTACCGTAGAGAGTTTCCCCACACAAGAATCACACCAAACAGCATTTGCTGGAATGCCATTGTGTTCCCTTTATTCGTAGATATGGTTTTGGGCTTCCATTTCATGTTGAGCAAGGTGGTGAAGAGATTCACGCTGTTGTAAACAGACTAATGAGAAGGGTTTGGGGAATGCGCAGTGAAGCAAAAAAACTTCAAGTCATCATGCAAGAGCAGAGGGACAATGGTGTCACCTGTGCTTCAAGGTGTGTTGCCAGAGCTGTTAAAGCCATCAACATCCAAAACTGTCAGCTAACAACCCAGAGCACTTCCAGCACCACCGTCCCTCCCCTCTACCGTTCCATCTCGACCCAGTCACCCCCCCCCCCCACCACACACACACACAACTACTGCCCGTGTCCAGTGCAGAACTGTGGATATAACTGTTTCGAATGAATTAAGTACAGTATCATTATTTTATCTTCACACGTTCCTCACTTTAATCTTTGTGACATGAAACTGTATGCTAACTTCATGGCTGCTGCTGCTGACAATGGACTGGGAGGTAGTATTTTCACTGCACCAAAGACAGTTTCAGCTGTGCCGTCAGGTAAATCGATCCACTGTTCTGTGTATTATAATGTGTTGTGTATGCATCTATTTCTCTACTCAAATGAAGTGAATTCGATAAATATAATGTTCTAGTCGTAGTGGTCAATTACAATTACGCAATTTTCACGGGACAAACACAGCTTTGTAAAATAGAGGTGACCATTCTTGTCTGTTCTAAACGGCTGTGTGGTGTGTGTGAGATGTATGTTTGTTTCATGTTTGGTGTCTATGGAAAGCGTAATCTCTCAGCTTTTACGTGACTGATGTGATGTCAGATTTAATTGCTGTAAATTTTAGTACTACAACGTTTTTGAACCAGAGTGAAGATTTCCGTTTTGCTCTCTGGGCGTGGCAGCAGCGCTATCGCATTGCAGAGGACTTGGGCAGAAGCCACGTACGGTTGAGCGTGATGGTGTAGGCAGAAGAATGGTGGCAGCGCTAGACACTGCTCTCGCTACAGAGACTCGGCGCGCTCAAGATAAACACGTCAGTGACGACGCATCGCGCGCCTTACCACTCTGGCATCCTGTAACTGAAAGTCAGCATGGAACAACCACAATGGGTTTGTCCTCGGCCACCTTCTGATGGATGTTGGTGTCTCTTGGGTAACAAGGCAGACACGAATTTGGTGTCACACAGTACACACCCTTTCATGTGTATCGCTGTTTACCTTTTCATTCTTTCTGTGACTCCCTTACCCTTTCTACCAGCTTCCTGTAGCTGTTTGCCTACCATTCACCCTCTGAGTGTATCACCTATCTGTCGGGATTCTGCAAGTAGTTGGTAGATAGGTTTGTGGAATCGATGGGTTAAGATGGATTTTCTGCTTAATTTTACCAGAAACTACGTGTGTTTAACATACAGTTACCTGAAATTAATATCCAAGGTTGTCATAGCCGAGGGGTGGCAATGGGGACAAGCTCCCATTGTCTATAAAATGCCCCTCACGGCGCGCGTCTCCAATAGCCTCGGACAACTAAGTCCAGCTCCTAGCCTGCTCGCGTGGCTTAGATATAAGCCCGGCGGAACTGCTACTACTGATAGGAGAAGGGATGAAGGCGGGTCACTGGCGCCTGAAAACCAGTGCTTTGGGTAGATGGGGCTCATCAGTCTGGGAAAACTCTGATTTCAAACCTCCGCCGCCTTGCGGCCATACCCACTCATAGGAAAGGCTTCGGGAGTCAACCCTGAGGAAAAATCCGGAGTCGGAGTCCCTAAGGCAGTTCGCCGTTGTCTACAACCTCGTTCTGGCAACTCCTGCGTCGCCCCTGGTACCAGGCGTACAGGCCTCCGTCTTTCCCCTGGATTCTACTAGTGGCGAGGAGAGGGGGGATCTGCTGCATGGGCAACAGCTCGTCCTCCATATTCACTTGCCCAGGCCTGCACCTGGAGAGGTCACTCCAGCTTCGCTGGTAACACAGCATCGACACAACACGGAGAGTAGCAGATACCGGTTTTAACCCTAGGCTTTTTTGGCGTAAGTGCACGTCATGACCACAACGCCTCCTGGTGCAGACTATCATCTCCTGAGATGTAAAGAGGCCAACGACCTGAAATTAGCTGAGTGTGGGTTATGAACGGGAACTAATTATGGCATTTAAAGGCTCAGCACCAACACAGCTTTTTCTGTTTTCATGGAACTAGAGAGCCCCGCAGCGAAGTCCAGTGTGGGTTCTGAACAGTTATGGGATCTGAAGACATAACACCGTCACTGACATTGATCCGTTTAGCAGAGATGGAAAAGTCCAGTCTATGACTGGAAGGTGTTATGGTATAACAAGGCTATACACCATAGCAGCATCTCATGATTTAGTCCGTCCAATTTATCACACAAGGGATTAAAAAAACATACCTGAATATAAATTTAAACATAATTAAGGACTCTGAAAAATATATAAAACAGGCCTAAATTACCTTAAATTGCTGTCGCATATCTTATTTCCCAGAGCCAAAAATGAACTTAAAAACATGTACCCAATCATCAATGATATGAGAAAGTACGTAAGACTTTATCGAGCACACACAGGTGAATGGTCTAGCAAGGCAGAAAATGACATGAGGAAATGACGGAAAACGAAGGAATAAGCCAGAACCGAAGAGAGTGACAGAAAAGAGGAAATTTCTAGCACAGAATTTCCAGAATGTACTGATACTATTTATACTGCAAGACTCCCTTGCATCCCCATGGGGGGACCATGTCTGCTTACAGCTTCATCAGATATAACAATGCCACATTGTACCCATGTCTTTTTACAGCTTTATCATACAGAACAATACCACATTGTACCCATGTCTTTTTACAGCTTTATCATACAGAACAATACCACATTGTACCCATGTCTTTTTACAGCTTCATCATACAGAATAATACCACATTGTACCCATGTCTTTTTACAGCTTTATCATACAGAATAATGCCACATTGTACCCATGTCTTTTGTTACAACAGACTTTATCTTACAGCTACATCCACATACCATTGTACCCATGTCTTTTTACAGCTTTATCATACAGCAAGTACTAATACACAAAATTGTACCCATGTCTTTTTACAGCTTATCATACAGAATAATACCACATGTACCCATGTGTGTTTACAACTTTATCACACAGAACAATACCACATTGTACCCATGTCTTTTTACAGCTTTATCATACAGAACAATACCACATTGTACCCATGTCTTCTTACAGCTTCATCACACAGAACAATACCACATTGTACCAATGTCTTCTTACAGCTTTGTCACACAGAATAATACCACATGTACCCATGTGTGTTTAAAACTTTATCACACAGAACAATACCACATTGTACCCATGTCTTCTTACAGCTTCATCACACATAACAATACCACATTGTACTTATGTCTGTTTACATGCACAGCGTCATCACACAGAACAATACCACATTGTACCCATGTCTGTTTACAGCGTCATCAGACAAAACAATGCCACATTGTATCCATGACTACTTGAAGCTTTGTCACACAGAACAATATCATATTGTTCCCATGTGTGCTTAAAGCTTCGACAGAGAGATCAGTGTCACGTTGTTCCCAAAGCTGATTGCGATAGGGATGGGTATTGAGGTGGCTGGGGGAGGGATGGTGAGCGGTAGTTCAAAAGTGGAGGGATTCAAGGGTGGGTGTAAGGAGGGCAATACTACTCAGTCTATATTGAATGGGGTTGGGGAAAGGAAGGGAGAGAATTGTTTCTGTGTTGAACAGGGGTCGGGGAAGGAAGGGAAAGAATTGTTTCTGTATTCAACGGGGTTGGGACGGAAGGGAGAGAATTGTTTCTGTATTCAACAGGGTTGGGGAAGGACGGGAGAGAATTGTTTCTGTATTGAACAGGGATTGGGGAAGGAAAGGAGAGAATTGTTTCAAAAGTGAAGGGGACATCAAGGGGGAAGGTGGGAAAAGTGTCTTGTGCTGACGCGTTACAAGATCGTCAGTTTAAACACTGGTGTGTTGAACTTCTATGTCAGTAAGTATGATGCCAATCTTTTCTTGTTCGTCGTCTCCCACAGCATTTTTGTTTCACTGGCAAGATGTTATCAGCGGCCAGAGGATCAGGTCAGAGTGTAGGTCATATGGTGCGAGGTGGTGTGGACTAACAACACAACACCTGTTGCCATTGTGTGGACAGTGGCCATTAGTTCTGCGAACTCGTTCTCAACCTAATGTCACAAACGTTTTCTTGGACTAGTATTTTACATCTGCATATTAAAAAGTCTCTCCTCTTAGCTCCTTCACACAGTTGCAGAAAGGACTAGTGCAGGTTTGCTGGTACGTTACTATTGTGTTCGACGTCACATTTTTAAGGTAGTCTGTGTGATGTGGACGAGAGGAGAGGGGGGCAATGTATGTTAATCTCGTCGTTACACTCTTGTGTGTAAATTTCCTCTCAGTGAGTGGGACATGTATTTTTTGTCAGGTTGAAAATGTTTTCTGTACTAGAGAATAACGACAGAGGGAGGGAGAGGGACAGACACGTGTGTCACAACAAATTTCGAGGGTTGACAGCCAGAACTCAGTATCTAACTTTTTTGTCGATTTTCACTTTTTTTATACTGAACTGTTGCTTTTGATGTGATATTTCATTTGGTGGGCTTGTTTTTGCCATGGTATTGATTTTTGATCGGTTATCGATAAAACCAAAAACCAGTATCTCAAAATGAAGACATAGCCTCTCCCTGAAAACCCAGTTACTCCAAATGCCTTGTTCTGCCCTGTCTGTCTCAGCATCACGTCTCACATATACTGACAGCCACAACCCTGTATCTTGAGCAAAGGGCCTCTGGCTGTCTGAGAACACTAATCATTCAGAAAAGTAGACTACCACTTGTTTCAAGATAAGTCGTATCTGATGGAATTCTACCAGGAAAAGAACACTGACCGTGAAAGGGAAAGCCAGATGTGTCCAGCTACTGGCATGGTGCTGTTTACATTCTGGCAGGAAGTGGGCCCACTATCTGAATTCAAGAACCTACTGTGGGGAAAACGTTTCACCTGGGCATTTAAAGTTTTAATATGTTCTCCTGTTCACATAGACTGAAGAAGCTTTGCAGAAATATCAACGCTCACATTCTAGACAGCACCTTCAGAGAAAGATCATAGCCAGAAAGGAGAAGGAAAATGACAAGTAGGCATTAAAAAAGATCCAACAAAACATGTTGTCACCGTAGACATGCAGGCTGTTTTGCAGGCTCCTTGTGGACTTGTAAGCCAGCTATACTACAAACACAAACTTTTAGTTTACAATTTCACCATTTGTTCCTTATCTGATGGGAAAGGAAGCTGCTTTACATGGGACGAGACAGAGGGCAAACGTGGAGTTGTGAGATAGCATGTATTTCATCACTTCCGAATACCACCAAAGTAGAGTCTCACATCGTAAAGATTACACAGAAATTCCTTGAAACGGGTCACACTCAGATGGAGTGTGACTCTATGCACTCTGCCATCACATGTGCCAAGAAGAACACACCAACATACACCACACGTGGATGGATATTGTCCTGTGCATGGCACGTCCGAACAACCCTTACCATTTCATTCCACTCAAACATGCTGACATGGTGGATTTCAAGAAAGTTGCGTCGACCAGGGCCAACAATACTAAAATTGACATAAGAAATGAACGACTCAACTGGCTAAACATCAAATACACCCAGTTCACACAAGACCAGGAAGACTTCATGCATTTTAAGTACAATTTCGATGATGATTTCAGACTTCTGCGTCTTGTGGGGCTGAGCAAGAGAAGACGCCCAGCATTTTCCTGCACAAGCCTCCCACGCTTGTATGAAGGAAAGCTAGGTATAACGGAGGCAAAGAAAAAAGCCCTGATGTAGCTGTGCCGATCTAACATCATTCATGAAGAGCATCACTCCTTTTTCGCAGCACTGCCTGTGTGCTCAAATACAAAAGACAGACTACCTGAGCCCGACATCAATGACAGTTACCAGGACAGATTAATGTCATGTCAGTGTATGCATCTGACATTGTGTCTGAGCTTGTATAACTCCATCTCAGCTCTGACTTTCCTCCCAGCACCCTGAATATCTTTGGCAAGTTGACATCTTTGTTACTTGTGCTTGGCTTGAATTATACAGTCATTATTCACCGCTTCTTTAGTGACTTACATACTGACAGTACGGATTTTAATGGCTGTGCAAAATAACCAGAAACAGCATCTTTAGTTGCTAAAGAGGCGTGGCACCTAGCCCGGCCCTCGACACCCCTTTACGATATGGAGGTTTTCTGCTGTTTTTGAAGGCGATTTACAAATAAGTCAAGGTTTTGTTGGCATCTCTTTTTTTGTCAAGTAAAAGTTCTGTCTCTTGACTGTCCAGACGGAAATTGAAAAATTCTGCCCTAATCATTTGTGATTTACTTGCCTTTAATTTGGCACCCGTCAGAAACTTTCTCAGCTGCCCCCTCTTTCTCTCTCATTATGTAACACATCAGTCCCAATTTCTGGCTCAGCTAAAAACCTTGGTGTCTGCCTTGACTCTACCCTCTCCATGAACAACTTTGTTTCTCAACCTGCCAGATCTTGCTACTATCACCTCCATCGTATAAGCCTGATCAGGAAGTATCTCTCTGTTGAAACAACTGCAAAACTCGTTCTCTCCTTCATAATGTCTCGCATTGACTATTGCAATTCACTCCTGTCTGGTCTTCCTGCCTCCACCATCCACATCCTACAGCGCATTCAAAACAATGCTGTACGCCTTGCACTCAAAAAGAAAAAAGCTGACCACATTTCTCCTCTCCTGGCACAACTTCACTGCCTCCCTGTATCAAAGCGCACACAGTACAAACTAGACACCATGTGCTACAAAAGCCTCAATAACGCAGCCCCCGATTACCTGTCAAGCCTACTTGAGATCTATGTTCCCTCACGTACCCTCCGCTCTGCCTCCGATCGTCTGACTTTTTGCTTTCCACGCACTAAGCTCAATACCTATGGTCCACGAGCCTTCTCTGTTTCTGGTCCACTCTCCTGGAACAAACTTCCTCTCTCAGTCCGTCAGCAACCTACTTTTGTCTCCTTCAAGTCCGCTCTCAAAACTCACCTTTTCTCCTCTGCATGAAATTCTGACCTCACTCATCCCCCTCTGTAGCCTGTCTCCGCTCGGAGTGGAATCACATTGTAATACATATTTATATATAATATGCTCTCTATAATTTTCCATTGCTTTTATTCTTTTTCCCCATTTATAGCCATGTGTGAGTGTGTGTGTGTGTGCGTGTGTGTGCGCGCGTGCGTATGTTTATGTTCAGCGCTTAGATTTGATTTCTGTCAAGATTTTGCGCTATATAAATATTGTAATTATTATCATTATTATAGATAAAGTCAGCACTGCTCAGTGAGTCTCTCTCTCTCTCTCTCTTTCTCTCTCTCTCTTTCTCCCTCTCTCTCTCTTTTCTCTCTCTCTCTCACTCTCTCTCTCTCTCTCTCTCTCCTCTCTCTCTCTCTCTCTCTCTCTCTCTCTCTCTCTCTCTCTTCACACTGAAAATACGGAAAATCACAAAAGCTGAATATAAGGGAGAGATTTTCGCTCTGTTTATGATAAGAAACTTGTCAGTATGAAACAGGTTTGTTGTTGTTGTTGTTGCATTGTGTTTGTTCCTATACAGGCAACAATAACTGTATTACGCTATGAACTTGTAATGTCATCGTTTCCAGCATCTGATATTTTGGATGGTGTACACTTGCTGACAGTTCCATAACCTGTAAAAATTGGCCAGCGAAAGCCTTTCTCTCCCTACGGCCCACTGATAGTTTCCTGTAGCTGGGATGCCAGCCATGCTGACGGAAAATCCATCCATGTCTGATTGCTTACCCTGGTGACATCTGTTTATTCACATGTGGGATTATCCTTGACTGGACCATGGCACTGTTCACAATGAATAAGCACTGTCCAAGATAGGACCCTGATATTGTTAATGAAAGGAAACTGCACAATCTGAGATCATGCCTTTGGATAGTGTTGAGGAACTAAACATCTGCTTGACATCTTGTTAGTCATTAAAAGCCATTACAAACTCCTGGAAAGTATACGCACTTGTGAAGAGAGAGAGAAAGAAAGAAAGAGAGAGAGAGAGAAAGAGAGAGAGAGAGAGAGAGAGAGAGAGAGAGAAGAAGAAGAAGAAGAAGAACTATGGGACAAAATGTCACTTATGTCAACTTTATAACCCCGTATAGGCTCAGTGACACGCCATGTGTGATAGTAGTGTACAGACTCGTCTGTATCGTTTCCTTTAATCAGAACGGGAATACATTTGCAAATATTTTATAGTGACATCAAATCTGTTGTTCTTATCCCACTTTATTCAGCAAATTTTTTAATAATGTTTACTAGGATCAGTCGAGTGTAGTGACTTGCGAGAATCGTAACAACACAATTATGTGGCATGGAATACATTTGGAGGACATCTCTTTGCTAGCACAGACATATAGGCCTATATTGGACGTTGTTGTACATGATTGTATATTCTTTGCCTTCTAAAATGTGTGAATCTACTTGTTTTTACATCTGTTTGTCTCTAGTAATTTCACAGACCGGGTCCAAATTACCAACACAGTATTCTGCATTCAGTGACAGACACAACGGATTATAATACATAACTTCAATTATATTTAGCTACAGTAAATAATCTCCTTGAATAAGTCTACTATCTTGACTGATAAAGCTGTTATTTGTGTTCATTAATACTGATGTAACCTTATTAGAAAGGCACTGAGTTGAACAGAACTGATTGTATCCGAGTGCTCCAATCTGATGTATTGTCTGACTCAAGCAGACCAAACAACAACAACAATGCAATAATGAAATAAAATAAATAAAATGAAATAAAATAAAACAAAATACAGTGAAAATTAAATAAACACTACAAGTGAGGAACGGTGTTTAGTGTGCCCATGGCAAGTTAGCCAAGTCAAGTGGCCAACCTTGTTAAAGTGGGGTCCTTAACTTGTGTCACTCTCCTCACTCCAATTAAGCCGGAAACCATCTGCAGGGACCTGGGAAATGATCGTCAGTACGTATAACAATGTGTTGAAGATTGTAGCATCTCTCTCTCTCTCTCTCTCTCTCTCTCTCTCTCTCTCCTCTCTCTCTCTCTCTCTCTCTGTCTCTCTCTCTCTCTCTCTCTCTCGTGTGCGTTTCTCTTTCCCTCTTTCGCTCCTCTCTCTCTACCTCAAGGTCGTGTGTGCACTAACACAAGAAAAGAGAATGGAAACGATCCCTGATATGATAAGAAAGCTGTGTGTGTGTGTGTGTGTGTGTGTGTGTGGTGTGTTTGTGTGTGTCTGTGTGTGTGTGTGTGGTGTGGTGTGGTGTGTGTGTGTGTGTGTGTGTGTGTGTGTGTGTGTGTGTGTGTGTGTGTGTGTGTGTGTGTGTGTGAAAATAGAGACAGAATCAAGGTACGGCTACAACTAATCTCACTGTTTGAGGTGTTATTCTGTGACGTGTGTTGACAGTAAACAGCGTGCGGATAACAGCACGGCATGCTATTCTTCTTCTTGTTCAGTGTCCACAATCAGCGCGTTGATTATTCTGACACTAATTTACACTAAGCACATAACAATATTCGTTTAAATGATAACTGATTGCTGTTCACTGTGAAATGTATATATATAGACAGTTGAGAATCAGACATGGACGAGTAGAGACGACGAAGCATTGCCCTGTCTTCCGTGTTGGCTGTAGAAAGAACGAAACATATTCTGTTTGGATTTCTGTTTTGTTCACTTCAGTGTGTAAACATTATTGTTGGTTTGACGTGGATTCATGAAGTGAAAAGGTTGGTTGTAAATACTTTTTACATTAACATTTCATCTAAACTAGAGATAACAACTCTGCTGAAACTATGACGATGTTTTCTCTTTTTATGATGTAACTGAGTATGTATGCATGTAATCAACAGCCTTACACTCTCATAAATACAGACATATCGCATTCATTGTTTCAGCAGGCCATAAATAGACACAAAGAGGTAAGAACTATGGAACCAAAATACAGGTGTTTATAAATACGAGGTTACCACATCTTCTTGTGGCTCAGAAAGACTGTGTTTTGTGACCGTAAAACCCCAGTAGAACAAATAACGTGTTTTTAGATTGTTCCATTTCTTTAAAAGAGACACTGCTCACGTACAGGCAAAATGTAGTACATCAAGACACGATGTTCTTGTAATCATGTTTTGAGGAAATGCTGCCAGTTCAGTTTTCCCAAAACCCAGTATCTTTGAGATACTGGTTTCTGGTTGTCCACGTTCTTGGTGTTTTCACTGATAAAAAATCAAGCATCTTATGTTTGTTTTAAATTATCTTGTTTACACTAAGCACAAAACAGAAATTAAGATTGAAGAACATGCTTTCAGCAGAAATAATATTAATTTACTATCTGTAAAAGTTATGAGGGCCATACTTAAGTATATCTTAATCCTGTCTGCTTGTTTCCAACAGTACCTGCAGTGAAACAGAGAGCTTCTGATAAAGTCATTGAAAGTGTAGGCTCAAAACAGAGAAGACTTTTGGACACCATCAGTAGTCCATTATGAAGCTTTAAACCTCAGTTTCAGACAGCAAGAAGCTGATAGGAAAAACGAAAAACAAGCAGTCAAACAGACATAGCCATTACTTTGTGCCAGCTTGAGTAAACAGTGACATGAAGAAATATTGAATACAATGAGATAAAGTCATTCAAATCAACTACATCAAACTAGAGAATACTTCAGAAATGACCACAATGAACGCTTGGCTTTTACCTCACAATGTCTCAGAGAGTGAATGCAAACTCACAACCTCGAGCTTTCAGTCACTATTGGACGAAATTGAGCCCCAAAGCAGTACGAATCAATCCCGACACACCTTTCTCCCTTGTGATAACCCAGAAAATTTGATCGACAAAGCCACAGCTATAACGGTGGAGAAGATATTTAATTTGAGTGTCTGCCCTTTAATCGAACTGTTTGGCGTCACTACCAACGTCATCAATTTGATCGTGTTCACACGGCAAGGTTTGAAGGACCGAATCAACTTGTGTCTGTTTAGTCTTGCTCTGGCTGATCTAAGTTTTCTTCTTCTGATGTTCTCTGCCAAGTTCTTCAGTTTTCTGGGCCTGGTTGACAAAGAGCTGGAGCGATACTGGAGCAAGAAATACCTTGGAACTTTGCTGAGTCCCATGGTGGGTTGTATGAACATTTCTAACCTGATGACAATGATCATTTCAGTTGAAAGATGTGTCTGTGTCGTGTCTCCCTTCACAGCCAAGAAGTTCCTGAAGACCAGGTAAGTTTCATTTTAGTTTAATATATTCTGATATAATTTAACTCAATTCCTGTTAGTTTAACCCTTTGAATCCCACACCCTACCCACCATCTACAAAAACTTAACCCTCTGACTCCCTCACCCTATCCACCAGCGCCTGCAGGAAGTTGGTGGATAGGGTAAGACAGCCAAAGGGTTAAATTTTTGCTTTGCTTGCATAGTTGACAATGCAGGATGCTGGTGGACAGGGTGCAAGAGTCAAAGGGTTAATTCATTCATTCTCAAACCTATTTCAAATATCATTCTGTGGCTTGATGAAACAGGAGTAGGTGGAGATGATTCCACTGACAAACGTTTGGCTAAGTCTAGCCTCTGTAGATTCAAAATGACTATCATGTTTAGACCCAAATACCCCAAATATGCACCTGTGTATTCCAGGCGCCCAAAATGTGAACCTGAGTGAACATTCAAAATATATGAAATGTGCAGTTGGAGTTTGGGAAAATATCAGGTCTTGAGTTCAGAGATCTTTCAACAACAAAAAACTGCAAACTTCTGAGGGCTGAAATGTTCAGCATGTGAATATCTAAAGGTCTGAAATGCCCCATCTGCAGTGTTCTGTAATTTCCAAGAGCCTTAAAATGTGAATCTATGTAAATCTGAAATGTCTACAGTATGAACCTGAATGTTTCAAATGTCAATCTTCTACAGGTCCTGAATATTAACCTGTATAGATCAAAAGTGCCTTAAATGTGACCATCATCATCATCCAGTGCCTTGCCACATGGCTTTGGTGATCATGGCTTTCCATCTGTTTCTATCACTTGTTGCTTCAAGCACCTCTTCCACCCTCCTTGTCTTCAGCCACTCTGCAAGTCCGTCCAATATCTTCTCTCTGCGTCTACCTGGTGTTCTCTTTCCCTCCAGCTTTCCTGTTGTGACCAGGTGCTCCATTCCCCTTTCCTCATAAAATGGCCTATAAATGTTGCCTGTCTTTTCCTAATCTTCCTTATGAATGATCTTCTTGTGTCTGCCTCCATTAAGACTGTCTCATTTGTTTTCTTTGCTGTCCATGGAACTCTCAACATTCTTAGACACCACATCTCGGCTGCCTCAATTTTGTTCTGGCTTTGCTTGTTGACGGTCCACACCTCACAACCGTTGAACAGTATTGGTTCTATATAACATTCAAGAACTCTCTTCCTGATGTTAATTGATAAGCATTTGTTGATAAGAATGATTTTCATCTTTTTGAATACTGCTTTGGCCTGGCCAATTCCGCTGGCCACCTCCAATGCGCATCCACTGTCTGGTGAAATTATCGTTCCCAGGCATTTAAACTTATCAACCTGTCTCAAGGTTTCGCTGTTTGCTGTCACTTTGCATAACAGGATTTCCTGTTCTTTACTGATCACCATGACTTCAGTCTTCTTGCTGTTTAGTTCCAACCCCCTACCTCTGCTTTCTATTTCAGGTATACTCACAAGGTTTTGTAGGTCCCTTTCATTTTCTGCAGTTAGCACGGTGTAATCCATGCATCGAACGTTGTTTATCATTCCTGCTCCAACCTTTAATCCAGGGTCTTCCTCTAGATTTCTCACGACGTTTTTGCTGTAAAGTGAAAACAGATCTGGTGACAAAACACAACCCCGTCTGACTCCTCTCCTGACATCTTGGAAAGAGCCTACATCGTCCTCCACTCCCACTGCAGCTGCCTGATCCCAACACGCATCTCCGACTACTTGTAGATCTTTTCCATCAACACTGCGTCTCTCTAGTTGGTTGATCAATTCTTCATGTCTTACCCAATTGAAAGCCTTGGTGTAATCAATAAAGCATAAATATAAATCCTTATTCATCTCCATTGACCTCTCTGTGATAGTTCTCAGGATGTATATGGCATTAATAGTTCCTTTCCCTTCGACAAATCCACACTGTTCTTCTGCTATTTCTCTTTTGATTCTATTCCTTGTCCTCGTCATGATTATTCTTAATAGGAGTTTTGTTACATGACTCATTAAGCTGATTCTATACATGTGACCGACAACCCAAAATATGAAAGCGTATCGGTCGCTACTTATTCAAATTGTCAACATACCAATATTCCACATGTCTGAAGTGTAAACCTCTTCAGATCTTAAGTCCATAATGTGAAACTCTGCTAATTCCAAGTGCCCATGATATGAACTGTGAGTCATGCAAAGTCTGAAAAGAGTTTTTTTGTCTGTTCAGTTTTGAAACATCTTGTGTGTGAACCTCTCTGAGTCCCTGTACACACAATGTCTATTTCTATAGTTCCAAATACCTTGTGTGTGTAAAATTTTAAAAGTCCAAGTGCCCACAATGCTTATCTCTATAATTCCAAATGCCTTGTGTGTGAAATTGTAAAGATCCAAGCACCCACAATGTTTATCTCTGTACGTTCCAAATGCCTTGTGTGTGTAAAAGTCCAAGTGCCCACAATGATCATATTCCAAATGCCCTATGTGTGAATCTCTGTAGGTCCAAGTGCCCACAATGTTTATCTTTTTTTGTTTCAGATGCCTTGTATGTGAAATAGTATAGATCCAAGTGCCCACCATGTTTATCTCTATAGTTCCAAATGTCTTGTGTGTGCAAAACGTTAAAGATCCAAGTGCCCACAATGCTTTCTTCAATAGGTTTCATATGGCCTGTGTGTGAATCTCTGTATGTCCAAATGCCTACAATGTTTATCCCTCTAAGCTCCAAATGGCTCGTATGTGAATCTGTATAGGTCCAAGTATCCACAGTGTTCATAGGTTCTGTGTGTGAACGTCTACAGATTCTACGTGCCCAGAGTATGACAATGTTCCAGGAAATAGTTCTTGTTGGAAATTCATCAGTTCCATGGCCTCTACCCAGTCCAGCCAGCTGTGCATGACTATCTTACCCTGGTCAGGTCAGGGAAGGGAAAGCAGAGAGAGAGAGACAAACAGACAGACAGACAGACAGACATACATACAGACAGACAGACAGACAGATAGAGAGAGATGGGCATCTGAGAAAAGCTAATGTCTGTACCACCAGACTTTCCAACAACCTAAGACTTTTGGGACAGCCTGTGTCACATCTGTCCTACTTGCCAGAGAATTGAAAAATGCTGTCTCATGTGGTGGACAATGACACACAACAAGACAGATATGACCAACAGCTGATGGTATTACGATACGTGATATGTATACGTCACAATCAAAGACGATATAACGTCTGTGGTCACAATCCACGTTGATCTCAGCTGGCATTAACAATGATATGCTATACCTGTAATTTTTTTAATTGTATTTATTTATTTATTTATTTATTTATTTATTTATTTATTTATCTATTTATTATTTATTTATTTATTATTTATTTATTTGTTTATTTATTAACTTATTTATTCATTTATTTGTTTGTTTATCTATTCATTTATTTGTTTATTATTTACGTATCTTTTTGTTTATTTATTTATTCATTCATTTTTGTAATCAGTATGCCTCGTGGTTTGTCAGATGATTTATAGATAGACTGAAAAATAGTTTACTTAACAAAAATGTTTCACCAGTCGCCGTGGTGTAGTGGTTAACACAACAGACTACCGACTGGAAGGTTGCGGGTTCGAATCCCCATCAATCCCTTCAAAAATCATTGTGGGATTATTCGGCTCTAACTGGCTCCTACCCAGAGTTGGGCGTGCTACAGGCTCAATGGGAAGACTGGGACCACACAGTGGAGGCTCATCCACTTGATGGATGCGTCATTGAGGGCGTTGCTCAAATCTTCTGACCAGCACCGCAGGTGTCTGTATCTCTCAGGCTTGGTTGACGCCAGGATATATTATGACGGTAAGCGCAGAGTTATATAGCCCTGTCACACAGTCTCAATACTAAGTGGAGCTCCATAGTATCATGATTATCGTCCTCATTGACATCATCATCATCGCATTATAAAAAGCCAATTTCTGTGACCGTTAAGGTGGCGTAGAAAATGGGATGAAAAAAAGGTGTGCACAAAGTTAACCTCCATGAGTGCGATGATCCTTAAAAGAAAGAATATATATATATATATATATACATACATATATAGATTTGTCCCCATCAGGCACATGGCAATGACGATCGTGTTGATGTCGGTGTACATCTTGGGGTTCTTCAGTTTGCTGAATACGAAATACCAGACGGTTCAGGTCAGGGATCCCCTCACCAACACCTCACGCTGGGTCTCTCGCCTCAGCGAGTTTTACGTGCACAACAAGATGGTGATTGACATTCTGATCAACCATCTGTTGAGCCTGACCATTCCCTGTCTGTCTCTGCTGGTCGTCGTCGTCACCACCTCCATCACCGTCATCATGCTGAGGCGGACACGAGCTTGGAGAAAGCAGAGTCTTAGTAAAGTTTCTGCTGGTGAATGTGTGTGTGGTATTGTGGTGTTTTTGTGTGAAGTGCGATACAATACTGTACACTACACTGTACTACATTACACTATAGTACATTACACTATAGTACAGGACACTACAATACAGCCCATTACAGTACACTACACCACAGCATAGTACAGTACAGTACACTATACTACAGTACACCACAGTACACTACAATACACTGCAATACGCTACAGTACAGTACAGTGCAGTACAGTACACTACAGTACAGCATATTACACTGCACCACATTACGTTACAGTACAGTACACTACATTACAGTACACTACAGTACACTACACTACAATACACTACAGTACATTACACGACAGTACAGCATACTACACCACACTGCAGTACACTACAGTACATTGCAGTAAAGCAAAACACTACACTACAGCACATTACACAACAGTAAAGCATACTACACTGCACTACATTACGCTACACTACACTAAATTATACTACAGTTCACTACACTACAGTTCACTACAGTTCACTACAGTACACTACACTGCACTACACTACACTACACTACACTACACTACACTACACTACACTACACTACACTACACTACACTACACTACGAGGCAATACTAACGACTACGATGTTATTCGATGCAATGCAATACAATATGATACGATATAGTACAATAGGGATTGATGCGATACAACACGACACAATTTAATCTGATGCAACACATACAGTACACAGCGATTTGATACGATATGATACAATACAATATAAATTGACGTGATACAATAGAAGACAATACATTGTAAATAATACGATTTGACGTAATACAATATAATTTGACATGATACGATATATACATTACAGTATAAATGGATACAATATGGAATGACAAGATCCAACACAGACGATGCAACATTCGTATATGATATGAAACGATACAAACCAGTTCGATATGATATGATGCAATGTAATGTAATATTACAGTATATATACAGCACAATATAATACTACACAAATAGATATGTTACAATGTAAAGCGATACGATTCGTTTTCTTATATACTTTACTTCGATCATCATATTTGTTGTTATTGTTGATGATGTTATTCATCCTGTTATGCCATGATCAGTTTGAATCCTAACTGTCACACAGGATCTGTGACGTCAGTTCATATGGAATTTAGTCTGAGCGCGGAGACGCCACATTGAGAAAGTGGATCTGAAACTGAATAAATCCTGTTGTTGGTGTGGTTGTCCTCGAAGCTGACGATGTCATTGTTGTTGTTGTTGTTGTTGTGTTGTTGTTGTTGTTGTTGTTGCTGCTGCTGCTGTTGCTGCTGCTGCTGTGCTGCTGTTGCTGTTGTTGTTGCTTTTGTTATTGTTGTAGTTGATGTGTTCTATGTAATGTGACATGTAGGGGATAGACGAGAGGCGGCAGTGACCAAGATGCTGACAGTGGTCTGTTGTATTTACGTCACCACCATCACACCCTCTGTGACACAGGCTTACGTCAGGAGTCTTATACTCGTATCTGATTATCTACCCACAGGTTCGTTTGTTTGTCTGTCTGTGTACCTGTGTGTCTATCTGTCTGTCTGTCTGTCTGCCTTCCTGCCTGTCTGCCTGTCTGTCTGTCTGTTTGGGTTTTGGTCTGTGTCTCTGCTGTCTGTCTGTTTACATGTCTGTTTGTCTGTCTGTTCTGTTTGTCTATCTGTCTGTCTGTCTGATCATCCATAGGTCAGTCTCTCTGTTTGTCTGACTTAATCTCTTGTAGGACTGCTGTCATGTTTTCTATGTGTTGTTTTCTAATGAATGCTATAGTCTTGTTGCTTGTAAAATTGATATCATTACACTGTTTTCTTGTACGCTCAATCGTCGTCGTCGTCGTCGTCATTTCTTCTTCTTCTTCTTCTTCTTCTACATCTTCTTCTTCTCCTCCTTCTCCTCCTCCTCCTCCTCCTTGTCGTCGTCGTCGTCGTCCTTCTCCTCCTCCTTCTTCTTCTTCTACTTCTGTTTCTTCTTCCTTTCTTCTTCCTCTTGAAGAGAGCTAAAAGGTCTGAAGTGAAGAAATCCTGTGTGACATCAATGTGCCCATCAGGCCATCAGCTCACGTCTTCCTTGCTCTGCCTCTGGCTTTTCATCTGCATATATTTTTGTTGTATTTTCTGTTGAGCCAGCTAGTGGGGTTTCTCATTCTGTTTAGATGACCACACCACTTGTATCTCTGACGATAGAGTGGTGGACCAGTGCTATTCCCATCATTTTTCTGATCTTGGTATTTCTGATTATGTCTCATTTTGCTGACAGCTCTTCTTAAACAATACATTACATTTCATAAGTGATCCTTTATGTCTCTCTTCATCTCCAGCATGTCTCATTGACTTTGCTTGTTGTGTCTGTGTCTCACCAGGTAAATACTGCAACACGTTCGCGGTAGTTCAGACGTTGGTCCACATGTGTGAAGTGACCAACTCCTCTGTCAACTTCATCGTCTACTTCACCATGGGATCCAGGTTCAGGGACACAGTACGACAACTGTTGTTGCCACACAGAAAACACCCCCCTGTACAACCCGTCACCACCATTGGTGAGCGGGTCATGTGACGTCATCACAACAGTTATGAACGTGACGTCAGTTGGTAGATTGGACACAAAGACCGAGAGCAGATTTCTATTAACATCTGTGAAACAGCATGACGTCAATGCTCTTACGATGTCAGGGATTATGAATGGCGTCATTTGGACAATTATGACACAAGAATGGAGACCAGGATGTTTGGTGTAGGCCTAAATCCTTGTCAACTGTTTAAGCATTGTTATAATCTTGTGGATTTGTTTGATCTGAAAATGTTTGACATAATCCCCTGTCAACTATTTCAGCTTTGTTATTATCCTGTGAATTCTTCTTAATCTGGATCCACGGTCGTTGTGTTTCTGATATTCTGTGTATTCGTATTCTAAAGCAAATTATGTTAAAATATCCACTGCATTTTCTTTTACAAAATGTTATTTGTTTTTATTTTAAGTAATCAGTCTTCTTTTTCTTCTTTCTTTCTTTCTTTCTTTCTTTTTTTCTTCTCTTTGTTCTTGTCATTGTTGTTGTTGATGTTGTTGTTCTTCTTCTTCTTCTCCTTCTTTCTTTTTCTTCTTCTTCTGCTTCTTTTTCTTCTTCTTTTTCTCCTCCTCCTCTTCCTCCCCCTATTTATATTTTTCTTCTTCCTTTTTCTTTTTCTTTTACCTCTTCTTCCTTTCTTCTTCTTCCTTCTCCTTCTCCTCCTCCTCATCTTACTCTTCTTCTTTTTGTTCTTCTTGTTCTTGTTCTTCTACTTCTTCTTCCTTCATCTTCTTCTTCTTCTACTTCTACTCCTCCTCCTTTTCTTCTTCTTTTTTTTCCTTTTGTTTCTTGATCTTCTTATTTCCTCTTCTTCTCCTCCCTTATTTCCGTGAAGAGTCACTGGGGTGCCGCGGTAACGAACTGTTCACCAGACTCATCCAACTGTCGGTTGTGTGCCAAGGCCTGGGTCTGTGCACATGGTTTATCTGCACATTCCACAATACCTGTTCATTATTTTCTCTGTCGTCTTCTTCGTCTCCTTTCTTAGCTGTTCCTCAGAGGATTGATATAGCAAGGCCATTGGAGCTTATTATATGGCCACACCGACGTATTCGTCTTCTCTTAAGTGAAGTCAGTAGGTCTTTGTATGGTCCAGTGTACCGCTTGATGGTTTTGGCGCATTTGTTCATTGGTAAAATGACCAATTGTTGTTTATCATATCTTTTTAGATATAAGTTTTGACAGTAGGAGAACACTACGTTGTTTGTGTATAATTTGTATTGCTTGATCAAATTACTGTATGCAATAGTTTGGTGTTGATTTTAAATGTTTGTTTTGTAGCGGACCACAGAGGAAATGTCATTCTCTAAATCTAAACCTCAGGACCTGGCCTGCTCATGGGTTTATGTGTAGGCTTAAGGCTTGTGCCGTGATCATTCTGGATTTTCTCCATCACATGGTAGCTGTGACGTTAGTGCATATGGAAATCATTCTGAGCGCAGAGAAGTCATCTTGAGAAACTGAAACTGAAACTGATTTATCATATCAGTTCAATAACAGATGGAACTAATCAAAGTAATTTCAACAAACAGTAGGCCTATTACCGACATCGGGAAAACACTCCAACCAAACGCTTTTACAATTGTGAACTGATTCTAATCTCGCCAGTAGTTCAAAGGATTCAAAAATCGAAACCACATAAAACAACAACAACAAAATTATATCATTTTTAAATGACGGCACAGAATCAACAAAGTAACAAACATCCTAGGAAAACCAGGTTGCATAAACTCAAGCTTATCAATTTTATCAATAATAACAAATAAATATGATTATCATCGTCTTTTTTTTCGTCATTACAGTTAAACAGTTTTACTAAATTTGATCAATATTCTGTCATACTGAATGTTTACCGAGTTGTTGAACTTGATAATGGTTGTTGATAATGGTGAATACTGGCTTCCTTCGATCCCTAATGGTTACAGAGCTATGCCATGGATTGGTGTCTCTAGGGTTTCTTCTTCTTCTTTTTCTTCTTCTGCTTCTACTTCTTCTTCTTCTGCTTCTCCTCCTCCTCCTCCTCCTCCTCCTCCTCCTCTTTTTTTCTTCTTCTTCTTCTTCTTCTTCTTCTTCTGCTTCTACTTCTCCTTCTCCTTCTCTTCTTTTTCTTCTTCTGCTTCTTCTTCTTCTGCTTCTACTTCTTCTTCTTCTTCTTCTGCTTCTACTTCTTCTTCTTCTTCTGCTTCTTCTGCTTCTACTTCTTCTTCTTCTGCTTCTCCTCCTCCTCCTCCTCCTTCTTTTTCTTTCTTCTTCTTCTTCTTCTTCTTCTTCTTCTCTTCTTCTTCTTCTTCTTCTTCTTCTTCTCTTCCCTTCTTCTTCTTCTTCTTCTTCTTCTTCCTTCTCTCTTCTTCTTCTTCTTCTTCTTTCTTCCTTCTTCTTTCTTCTTCTTTTTTTCTTCTCTTCATTCTTCTTCGCATTCTTCTTCTTCTTTCTTCTTGCATTCTTCTTCCATTCTTCTTTCTTCTTCCGCATTCTTCGCATTCTTCTTCTTCTTCGCATTCTTCTTCTTCGCATTCTTCTTCGCATTCTTCTTCGCATTCTTCTTCGCATTCTTCTTCTTTCGCATTCTTCTTCTTCTTCTTCTTCATTCTTCTTCGCATTCTTCTTCGCATTCTTCTTCTTCTTCGCATTCTTCTTTCTTCGCATTCTTCTTCTTTTCGCATTCTTCTTCTTTCTTCGCATTCTTCTTCTTCTTCTTCTTCTTCGCATTCTTTCGCATCTTCTTCTTCTTCCTTCTTCTTCTTCGCATTCTTCTTCTTCTTCTTCGCATTCTTCTTCTTCGCATTCTTCTTCTTTCTTCGCATTCTTCTTCTTCTTCGCATTCTTCTTCTTCTTCTTCTTCGCATTCTTCTTCCTTCTTCTTCTCTTCTTCGCATTTCTTCTTCTTCTTCTTCTTCTTCTTTTTCTTCGCATTCTTCTTCTTCTTCTGCATTCTTCTTCTTCTTCTTCGCATTCTTCTTCTTTTCGCATTCTTCTTCTTCTTCGCATTCTTCTTCTTCATTCTTCTTCTTCTTCGCATTCTTCTTCTTCCTTCTTCTTCTTCTTCTTCTTCTTTCTTCTTCTTCTTCTTCTTCTCTCTTCTTCTTTCTTCTTCTTCTTCGCATTCTTCTTCTTCTTTCTTCTTCTTCTTCTTCTTCTTCGCATTCCTTCCTTCTTCTTCTTCGCATTCTTCTTCTTCGCATTCTTCTTCTTCTTCTTCTTCTTCTTCTTCTTCTTCTTCTTCTCTTCTTCTTCTTCTTCGCATTCTTCTTCTTCTCGCATTCTTCTTTCTTCTTCTTCTTCTTCTTCTTCTTCTTCTTCTTCTTCTTCTTCTCTTCTTCTTCTTCTTCTTCTTCTTCTTCTTCTTCTTCTTCTTCTTCTTTCTTCTTCTTCTTCTTCTTTCTTCTTCTTCTTCTTCTTCTACTCCCCCTCCTGCTCCTCCTCCTCCTCCTCCTTCTTCTTCTTCTTCTTCATCTTTTTCTTTGTCTTCTTCTTCTTCTTTGTCTTCTTTTCTTTTTTTCTTCTTTAGGAGGTGCCTGGAGACTAGGCACCTCTGACCTCAAGTCTTCTACATTTATTAAAGATCACCTTGTCTTTACTTTAAAGCCAAAAGGTCTACCCTGTGAGTGCCAGGGGATAGGCCTTTAGGTGAGGCATAGCCACAAGGTGGCTTCATCATAGGACAATGTAGGACAATGACATACAGAAAACAGTATTTTATAACTCATTTTCATAGTTTTTGTGACGTTGCTAGTGTTATGGTTCATTATGATGTTAAAGCTGACATGTCTCCTTTACTCTCTCTTCGTTTTTCTTGATTGTATACCTGTAATTGTTTTTTTTTCTAATGTTGCTATTTACATTTTTTATCATAATTTATATGTTTAGTATATACATATGTATATCTACATTGTTACGTTATCATTGCTGTTTCTGTAATAGTTGTTGTTGAGGGTAGACACGTGTTTGCTTCACATCTATCTGCCAGTGTTGTGTTTTTGCTTTTGTAAAGCGCTTCACCAACTGACACAAAGAAGTTAATATCGCCAGTTAATCTGGGACCATTCATTCATCCAAGGTAAGCCTATTTCGGGGCTTATGTCTATATCTAAAGGCATTGGCCTCTTGCAACACACTGCACTGAGCGTAGTCGTCCCACTATCAAACTGGAGGCAACCTTTCCAAGAAGCCAGGGCATAGTGATCCTGGTGTTTCTAATCCTGTCATGTCGGGCAGCTCTTCAGGTCTCAAAAGGAGGTCGTTCCTTAATACACGGCTTTGCTCAACATAGGTGAACTGGTGATTATGATGATGGTGATAATGGTGGTAATGATGATGATGATGATGACGGTAATGGTGATGATGACGATAATGACGATTATGATGATGGTGATGGTGATGGTGGTGACGATAATAATATGATAGTGATGGTGGTGATGATGATGGTGATGATGATGATGATGATGATGATGATGATGATGATGATGATGATGATGATGATGATGATGATGACGACGACGACAACGACGACGGGACGGTGATGATGATGATGATGATGATGATGATGATGATGATGATGATGATGATGATGCAAAAACAAGCTATTTCCAAACCAAAATGCAAAAGAACTCTTTACAACCATGAATCATCTCCTTGGCACACGAAAAGATTTACCTCTCCCAACAAAACACACAAATGAAGAGCTCCCATCTGTATTCTCCAAGTATTTCACCACCAAAATACAAACTCTTCGTGACAGGCTTGACAGGACACCCTGTCAACCATGACCACCTGACCCTTCCTTCTCTGGCACACCTCTTACTACTTTTACCCCAGTCTCACAAGAAGAAATTCTCAACACAATCAGATCCATGTCATTCAAAACCTGCGAACTGGATCCTCTTCCAGGTTCTCTCTACTCCGACAGTCTCCCTACTCTCCTCCCATTCATCACTGACATCATCAACACTTCTCTTCAAACTGGAACTGTCCCAGATTCTTTCATATCTCTAATCTCTCTTTCTTGTCAAAACTCCTTGAAAAAGTTGTCCTCAACCAGCTGAACTCTCACCTGTCTGCCAACAATCTCCTCAATCCTTTCCAGTCAGCCTACCGCCAGTGCCATAGCACTGAAACTGCCCTACTACACATTCTCAACAAATTCCTCCTTGCAACTGATACTGGCAAAGTCTCTCTCCTCACACTCCTTGATCTGTCTGCAGCCTTTGATACCATTGATCATGGTATTCTCCTTTCTAGACTCCATCATACTTTTCGCATCTCTGACACTGCTCTCTCCTGGTTCACTTCATATCTTTCAAACAGAAAACAAACTGTTTTCATCAATGGCACTTACTCTCAACCTGCATACCTGACCTGTGGTGTTCCACAAGGATCTGTCCTTGGCCCTGTTCTTTTCACTCTTTACACCTCCCCCCTGTCCACCATCATCAACTCCCACTCTATAAAACACCACTTCTATGCTGATGACACCCAACTTCAAGACAGTGACTCATCTGACAATATACAACGCCTCTTGACTCGCACCACTGAGTGTTACTCGGACATTATGAACTGGATGACATACAATAAACTTCAGCTTAACGACGACAAGACAGAAGCTATCCTCATTGGCACCCGTCAGAA
>JAPXFY010000031.1:15243308-15295808 GCA_030674185.1 Monoplex corrugatus | reverse complement strand
TTCTAAGATTACACTTTGGAATTTTAAGCAGCTTTTCATTCGATGACCTGAGGGCCCGAGATGGTGTATATGAGCATAATGCATTAGACAGGTATGATGGCAGAGTGCCTTCAAAGTGGCGGTATGCCATAGTGTAAATTTTATACTGGCAGCGATAGCTGACAGGAAGCCAGTGTAGCTTTTGAAGTATTGGAGTGATGTGGTCACGCTTCTTCTTCTTCATAATAAGGCGTGCAGCACTTGCCTGAACTCTATCGAGGCGTTTCATTTCATCTTTAGGTAGACCTGCCAGTATGGAGTTGCAGTAATCTAACCAAGAGGTGACCAAGGCCAGAACAAGTTTGGTAGCAGCTTCGTTAGAAAGATAGCGACGGATTGATGCAATACGTCGAAGCTCAAGGAAGGAAATGCGGCATATACTGCTAATGTGATCATGCATTGAAAGTGCCTGATCGATCTTGATGCCAAGATATTTGACTGTGGGCTGAAAAGGGATGTCACTTCCATCAATGTGTGCAGAATTACTGCCGATCAAACGAAGACGGGAGAGCGCACCAACAGGCATAAATTCGGTTTTGTCGGTGTTAAGTTTGAGGCGATTACTGGTCATCCATGATAAGATGTCAGTTACACAAGCCTGAACACATGATTGAACATCAACAAAAGAATCTGGGTCTGAGCATTTGGACAGCTGGGTGTCGTCAGCATATTTATGAAATTGACATGAATGAGAAGAAATAACATCAGATAGTGGTTGAGTGTACAGTGTAAACAAAACAGGCCCAGTTGTGCTGGTTGTGCTGGTTGTGCTGTTTCTGCTTTCCTTTTTAAGCGCGTTCACCACGGATACGGCGAGCCAGCTGGATGTCCTTGGGCATGATCGTCACACGCTTAGCGTGGATGGCGCACAGGTTGGTGTCTTCAAACAGACCCACCAGGTATGCTTCACTCGCTTCCTGCAGGGCCATCACAGCAGAGCTCTGGAAACGCAGATCAGTCTTGAAGTCCTGAGCAATTTCACGCACCAGACGCTGGAAGGGCAGCTTGCGGATCAGCAGTTCCGTGCTTTTCTGGTAACGACGGATCTCACGAAGGGCCACGGTACCAGGCCTGTAGCGGTGGGGCTTTTTCACACCTCCAGTGGCGGGAGCGCTCTTTCGTGCGGCTTTGGTAGCCAACTGCTTACGAGGGGCTTTCCCTCCAGTGGATTTGCGGGCAGTCTGCTTCGTACGAGCCATAGTGTAAGACCAAGTCTAAACTTTTAATGATCAAACTCAGCAAATGAATGATGATGATACTGATGACCCAGTGGAGTGGTGATGATAATATGGTGATGTCATAATGGTCTTGAAGACTGTGATGATGATGATGATGATGATGATGATGATGATGATGATGATGATGATGATGACCCAGTGGAGTGGTGATGATGATATGGTGATGTCATAATGGTTATGAAGACAGTGATGATGATGATGACGATGATGATGATGATGATACTGATGACCCAGTGGAGTGGTGATGATAATATGGTGATGTCATAATGGTCATGAAGACAGTGATGATGATGATGATGATGATGATGATGATGATGATGACCCAGTGGAGTGGTGATGATAATATGGTGATGTCATAATGGTCATGAAGACAGTGATGATGATGATGATGATGATGATGATGATGATGATGATGATGATGATGATGACCCAGTGGAGTGGTGATGATAATATGGTGATGTCATAATGGTCATGAAGACAGTGATGATGATGATGATGATGATGATGATGATGATGATGATGACCCAGTGGAGTGGTGATGATAATATGGTGATGTCATAATGGTCATGAAGACAGTGATGATGATGATGATGATGATGATGATGATGATACTGATGACCCAGTGGAGTGGTGATGATAATATGATGATGTCATAATGGTCATGAAGACAGTGATGACGATGATGATGATGATGAGGATGATGATGATGATGATACTGATGACCCAGCGGAGTGGTGATGATAATATGGTGACGTCATAATGGTCATGAAGACAGTGATGACGATGATGATGATGATGATGACCCAGTGGAGTGGTGATGATAATATGGTGATGTCATAATGGTCATGAAGACAGTGATGACGATGATGATGATGATGATACTGATGACCCAGTGGAGTGGTGATGATAATATAGTGATGTCATAATGGTCATGAAGACAGTGATGATGATGATGATGATGATGATACTGATGACCCAGTGGAGTGGTGATGATGATATGGTGATGTCATAATGGTCATGAAGACAGTGATGATGATGATGATGATGATGATGATGATACTGATGACCCAGTGGAGTGGTGATGATAATATGGTGATGTCATAATGGTCATGAAGACAGTGATGATGATGATGATGATGACCCAGTGGAGTGGTGATGATGATATGGTGATGTCATAATGGTCTTGAAGACAGTGATGATGATGATGATGATGATGATGATGATGATGATGATGACCAGTGGAGTGGTGATGATGATATGGTGATGTCATAATGGTCATGAAGACAGTGATGATGATGATGATGATGATGATGACCCAGTGGAGTGGTGATGATGATATGGTGATGTCATAATGGTCATGAAGACAGTGATGATGATGATGATGATGATGATGATGATGCTGACCCAGTGGAGTGGTGATGATAATATGGTGATGTCATAATGGTCATGAAGACAGTGATGACGATGATGATGATGATGATGATGATGATGATGATGACCCAGTGTAGTGGTGATGGTAATATGGTGACGTCATAATGGTTATGAAGACAGTGATGATGATGATGATGATGATGATGACCCAGTGGAGTGGTGATGATAATATGGTGATGTCATAATGGTTATGAAGACAGTGATGACGATGATGATGATGATCCAGTGGAGTGGTGATGAAAAAATGGTGATGTCATAATGGTTATGAAGACAGTGATTATGATTGCCAGTGGAATGCTGCTGCTGCTGCTGCTGATGATGATGACGATGATGATGATGATGATGATGATCTAGTGGAGTGGTGATGATAATATGGTGATGTCATAATGGTCATAAAGACAGTGATTATGATGGCCAGTGGAATGCTGCTGCTGCTGCTGCTGATGATGATGATGATGAATGATGATGACGACAATGACAATGACTATGACGACGACAATGATGACGACGACCAAGACAAGGAGAGTGGTGATGATAATGGTGATTGTGATGGTGATGGTGGGAGATGTCAGTGATGGTGACGACGACCACGACGGCAACAGTAATGACAACGATGATAATGATAGTTCTTGAATGCAGGTCTGGGCGCTAGTCTTTTGGGTGAGATGATGAACTAGGCATTCGTATGCAGTAAAAAAAATTCGCACAAACGTAAGAGCCCACGGCAATCAAATAGTTGTCACTGGTCAAATTCCACAGAAGTCTCACTCTAATAGGTCAACAGACAGGCTTACAAATAGAGAACGACGTATGACATCCTTACATACCTCATTCTACACCTTCAGCAGGTCAACAAACAAGCTTATACAAAGAGAATGACAGATGACGTCTTTACATAACCCATTCTATACCTCCAACAGGTCAACACACAAGCTTATACACAGAGAATGACATGACAAATGACGTCTTTACATAACCTATTCTACACCTCCAATAGGTCAACACACAAACTTATACACAGAGAATGACATGACAGATGACGTCTTTACATAACCCATTCTATACCTCCAACAGGTCAACACACAAGCTTATGCACAGAGAATGACATGACAGATGACGTCTTTACATAACCCATTCTATACCTCCAACAGGTCAACACACAAGCTTATACACAGAGAATGACATGACAGATGACATCTTTACATAACCCATTCTATACCTCCAACAGGTCAACACACAAGCTTATACACAGAGAATGACATGACAGATGACGTCTTTACATAACCCATTCTATACCTCCAACAGGTCAACACACAAGCTTATACACAGAGAATGACAGTGACGTCTTTACATAACCTATTCTACACCTCCAACAGGTCAACACACAAGCTTATACACAAGAATGACATGACAGATGACGTCTTTACATAACCCATTCTATACCTCCAATAGGTCAACACACAAGCTTATACACAGAGAATGACATGACAGATGACGTCTTTACATAACCTATTCTACACCTCCAACAGGTCAACACACAAGCTTATACACAGAGAATGACATGACAGATGACGTCTTTACATAACCTATTCTATACCTCCAACAGGTCAACACACAAGCTTATACACAGAGAATGACATGACAGATGACGTCTTTACATAACCCATTCTATACCTCCAACAGGTCAACACACAAGCTTATACACAGAGAATGACAGATGACGTCTTTACATAACCCATTCTATACCTCCAACAGGTCAACACACAAGCTTATACACAGAGAATGACATGACAGATGACGTCTTTACATAACCCATTCTACACCTCCAACAGGTCAACACACAAGCTTATACACAGAGAATGATATGACAGATGACGTCTTTACATAACCCATTCTACACCTCCAATAGGTCAACACACAAGCTTATACAGAGAGAATGACGTGACAGATGACGTCTTTACATAACCCATTCTATACCTCCAACAGGTCAACACACAAGCTTATACACAGAGAATGACATGACAGATGACGTCTTTACATAACCCATTCTACACCTCCAATAGGTCAACACACAAGCTTATACACAGAGAATGACATGACACATGACGTCTTTACATAACCCATTCTATACCTCCAACAGGTCAACACACAAGCTTATACACAGAGAATGACATGACAGATGACGTCTTTACATAACCCATTCTACACCTCCAATAGGTCAACACACAAGCTTATACACAGAGAATGACAGATGACGTCTTTACATAACCCATTCTATACCTCCAACAGGTCAACACACAAGCTTATACACAGAGAATGACATGACAGATGACGTCTTTACATAACCCATTCTACACCTCCAACAGGTCAACACACAAGCTTATACACAGAGAATGACATGACAGATGACGTCTTTACATAACCCATTCTACACCTCCAATAGGTCAACACACAAGCTTATACACAGAGAATGACATGACAGATGACGTCTTTACATAACCCATTCTATACCTCCAACAGGTCAACACACAAGCTTATACACAGAGAATGACATGACAGATGACGTCTTTACATAACCCATTCTATACCTCCAACAGGTCAACACACAAACTTATACACAGAGAATGACATGACAGATGACGTCTTTACATAACCCATTCTACACCTCCAATAGGTCAACACACAAGCTTATACACAGAGAATGACATGACAGATGACGTCTTTACATAACCCATTCTATACCTCCAACAGGTCAACACACAAGCTTATACACAGAGAATGACATGACAGATGACGTCTTTACATAACCTATTCTACACCTCCAATAGGTCAACACACAAGCTTATACACAGAGAATGACATGACAGATGACGTCTTTACATAACCTATTCTACACCTCCAATAGGTCAACACACAAGCTTATACACAGAGAATGACATGACAGATGACGTCTTTACATAACCCATTCTATACCTCCAACAGGTCAACACACAAGCTTATACACAGAGAATGACATGACAGATGACGTCTTTACATAACCCATTCTATACCTCCAACAGGTCAACACACAAGCTTATACACAGAGAATGACATGACAGATGACGTCTTTACATAACCCATTCTACACCTCCAACAGGTCAACACACAAGCTTATACACAGAGAATGACATGACAGATGACGTCTTTACATAACCTATTCTACACCTCCAATAGGTCAACACACAAGCTTATACACAGAGAATGACATGACAGATGACGTCTTTACATAACCCATTCTATACCTCCAACAGGTCAACACACAAGCTTATACACAGAGAATGACATGACAGATGACGTCTTTACATAACCCATTCTACACCTCCAACAGGTCAACACACAAGCTTATACACAGAGAATGACATGACAGATGACGTCTTTACATAACCTATTCTACACCTCCAATAGGTCAACACACAAGCTTATACACAGAGAATGACATGACAGATGACGTCTTTACGTAGCCTATTCTACACCTCCAATAGGTCAACACACAAGCTTATACACAGAGAATGACATGACAGATGACGTCTTTACATAACCCATTCTATACCTCCAACAGGTCAACACACAAGCTTATACACAGAGAATGACATGACAGATGACGTCTTTACATAACCCATTCTACACCTCCAATAGGTCAACACACAAGCTTATACACAGAGAATGACATGACAGATGACGTCTTTACATAGCCTATTCTACACCTCCAACAGGTCAACACACAAGCTTATACACAGAGAATGACATGACAGATGACGTCTTTACATAACCCATTCTATACCTCCAACAGGTCAACACACAAGCTTATGCACAGAGAATGACATGACAGATGACGTCTTTACATAACCCATTCTATACCTCCAACAGGTCAACACACAAGCTTATACACAGAGAATGACATGACAGATGACGTCTTTACATAGCACCAGGTAGACCCAGGGAGAGAATGCTGGACGGACTTGCAGAGTGGCTGGGGATGAAGAGGGTGGGGGAGATGCTGGGGGCAACGACAGATAGATATGGTTTGAACTCCATGATCGCCAAAGCCATGCGGCAGGGCACCTGATGATGATGATGATGATGATTCTACACCTCCAACAGGTCAACACACAAGCTTATACACAAAGAATGACGTGACAGTGACGTCTTTACATACTCCATTGTACACTTCCAATAGGTCAACACACAAGCTTATACACAAAGAATGACATCACAGATGACGTCTTTACATAACCCATTCTACACCTCCAACAGGTCAACACACAAGCTTATACACAAAGAATGACATCACAGATGACGTCTTTACATACACCATTCTACACCTCCAATAGGTCAACACACAAGCTTATACACAAAGAATGACATGACAGTGACGTCTTTACATACTCCATTCTACGCCTCCAATAGGTCAACACACAAGCTTATACACAAAGAATGACATGACAGTGACGTCTTTACATACTCCATTCTACGCCTCCAATAGGTCAACAGGCAAGTTTATACACAGAGAATGACATGACAGTGACGTCTTTACATACTCCATTCTACGCCTCCAATAGGTCAACAGGCAAGTTTATACACAGGGAATGACATGACAGTGACGTCTTTACATACCCCATTCTACGCCTCCAATAGGTCAACAGGCAAGTTTATACACAGGGAATGACATGACAGTGACGTCTTTACATACTCCATTCTACGCCTCCAATAGGTCAACAGGCAAGTTTATACACAGGGAATGACATGACAGTGACGTCTTTACATACCCCATTCTACACGGAAATAGTAGACAGAGATCCGTCCCAATACTGTTCAATACAGTCCTATCATTTTCAGACACGATAATGAAAGGGCGTAAGACTGATTACCAATTTCAGAATTTTCAGTTTCATATTTATTTTCCAAGATGGCGTCTCTATGCTCGAAATGAATTCCATGTGCATTGACATCAGCAGACCCATGTGATAGAGAAGATCTACAATGATCATGGCATGAGCTAAGCCTTAAGCCAGAGCATAATGGGCCCTGCGTGCTGGCGCGCTGGTCCTACCCCATTGTATCAATCAGTCATTTGAAACTAATCACGATATATCGTAGTGAAATGTTTACCCGGTGCTATTTTCCCTCCTGCATTCCTGTTGTGACTAGGTGCTCTAATTTCTCTGGTCTTATGAAACGTCCATAAATGTTGCTTGTCTTTTCTTTCTTAATGTTTCTTCTTCTGTCTGCCTCATTCAAGACCGTCTCGATTCTTTTCTTTGCTGTCCATGAAACTCTTAACATTCTTCTCACAAACCACATTTCAGCTTGTTCTGACTTTGCGTGTTGACTGTCCACGCTTCACATCCGTACAACTATATCTGTAATCATCATCATCATGAAGTGCCCTACCGCATGGCGTTGGCGAACATGGCCTTCCATATGTATCTATCCTTTGTTGCCGCAAGGACATCTTCCACCCTCTTTGTCCTCAGCCACCCTGCAAATCCGTCCAATTTTTTTTCCCTGGGTCTACCTGCTGCTCTCTTTCCCTTCAGTTTTCCTGTTGTGACCAGGTGCTCTAATTCCCCTTTCCTTATAAAATGTTCTACAAATGTTGCTTGTCTTTTCATTCTTAATGTTTCTTCTTTTGTTTGCCTCATTCAAGACTGTCTTGGTTCTTTTCTTTGCTGTCCATGGAACTTTTAACATTCTTTTTAGAAACCACATTTTAACAGCCTCAGCCTTGTTTTGACTTTGCATGTTGACTGTCCACGCGTCACATCCGTACAACGATATCTGTAATATTCCTTCTGCAATATTCTACGGGAAAAAAAACCACTTTGACAAGCTGGATTTAGCCGAAAACTGTTGTCAGGTAGCCAAATGCCAGCCTCTACAAACCACTAGTGCATCACCACAGTCCTGACCCTCCTCACCGCTATCCTGACCCCAGACCCCCACCCTAACCCCACCCCAAAAAAACACAACAGACAAAATTCAGTTCCTACCATGAATGGCCGGAACCATTGGAAGCAACGCCGGATGGAGTTACGTATATGGACTGAGTTGCTCTTGTGTTTTGTCAGTCATTGCACTGACTCTCTACAAAGCTGCATATGGTTTGCACTTCAGACCGGAGTTCATTGACTGCGATGATGTGGTAGAAATAAACAGCGTTTTAAAGCGTTTTCACTTGGCTCTGCACAGCGTTTTGTTTAGTTCGTTGCCTTTGTTCAGAATTCGTCTTGTTAATTTGATCCCACCAATACTGTCAGACCTCTCTCTCTTGTACTTCGCTCGTCGTCGTCTGAAACCAGTCGCTTCGCAAAGTCAAAATAATGATTTTGCCATCTCCAGGACACACACAGACACACACACGCACACACAGACACACACACACTCACACACACACACACACACACACACACACACACACACACACACACACACACACACACACACGCACACGCACACTCACACACCTCACACACACAGACACACACACACACAGACACTCACACATACACACACACACACGCGCGCACGCATGCACGCACGCATGCACGCACACACAAACACACACACACATACACACACACTCGCGCACGTGCGGACAACACACGCTTACGACCAAACATAACCACACACAATAACACACATTCACACACCCACCATACATATGCACATACACTCACGCACACTCACAGACACACATACATACACACATGCATCCGCACGCGTGCATGCATAGACACAAACACACACACTGACTCACACATTCAAGCACACACACACAAACACACTCACTCACACAAACACACACGCACACAAAACACACACACACACACACACACACACACACACACACACACACACACACACACACACACACACACACACAAACACTCACAAACACACACTAACACTCGCTGTAAGACAAATATTTCCACATATTCTATTGCGCACGCGGGCGCGCGCACGCACACACACACACACACACACACACACACACACACATACATACATACACACACACAAACACACACAACACACATATACACACACACATGCGCGCGCGCGCGCACAGACACATACACACACACACACACACACACACACACACACACACACACACACACACACTCCTTCACACGCTCTAAGACAAACACTTCCATATATACAACCACACACACACACATGATGTTCTTAAGACCTGTAAAATTTAAGTATCCAATTAGTGTAGTTTTTTGTGCTTCTTCAATATATCGATTGGGAAAGTGGTGGTGGTTGGAGTTTAAAAAATCTCTCCCCCATTCCCTTACAGAAGACAGTAATTGACGAAAGATCTTGTTAGGATAATGAGATGTTGACATGAAAAATATTAAAACGGCGTGCACACAAACAGCATGTGTGTATGTATGTATGTGTGTGTGTGTGTGTGTGTGTGTGTGTGTGTGTGTGTGTGTGTGTGTGTGTGTGCTTGTGTGTGCGTGCGTGCGTGCGTGCGTGTGTGTGTGTGTGTATGTCTGTGTATTTGCCTTGACTATTTTCTCCCCATTTTTATAATCGATTCCACGAATCGTCTGTCTATCCGTCTATCCGTCTGTCTGGCTGTACGTCAGTCAATCTGCCTATCAGTCTGCATTATTGTCTGTTAAACAGTCTGTCTGTCTGTCAGTCTGCATTACTTTCTGTCAGTCAGTCTGTCTTTTGTCAGTCAGTTTATTTGTCAGTCCGTCTGTACATCAGTCCGTCTATCTATCAGTCGTTTTTTTTTTTTTCGTCTCTCTCTAACAAAAGTAACAAAAGGATGACGACGACGACGACGATGATGATGGCCATATGTGCGACTTGCAAAATTTGTGATCATGTTCTCTGTTTCAACATTCCACGTTATTATTGCACTTTTCTTGATAGAAAATAAAATAACATGCACGAAAAATGAAATCATATCTTGTGTGTGTGTGTGTGTGTGTTGTGTGTTGTGTGTGTGTGTGTGTGTGTGTGCGTACGTGCGTGTGTGTGTGTGTGTGTGTGTGTGAGTGTGTTTGTGTGTGTGTGTGTGTGTGTGTGTGTGTGTGTGTGTGTGTGTGTGTGTGTGTGTGTGTGTACAGTAGATAGATTAATCACGTGAGTATGTGTGTGTGTCTGTGTGTGTATAGATAGCTATATAAACCGGAAGGTGTGAAAGTGTAACGTGGTATAAAAGTCTGCACAGTTTTTGGTGTCAAGACACAGAGTGAGTGTCAATTCTAGTATAAAAAGTGCATACATAAATACATGCGTGCATTGCTAGCTAGCTAACCAGATAGCTAGCCAGCTAGCTAGTTACATACATACATACATACGTAAATATGTAAATACGTAACATAATACATACATACATACATGCATGCATACACACATACATACATACATACATACATACATACATACCATACATACATACATACATACATACATACATACGTACGACATACATACATACATGCATACAGACATACATGCATACATACATACATACGCACACTGTGCAATTGTTAGTGTCGAAAACAGAAAGATGTGAAAATGTCATTTCAAAAACAGAACACATAAATACGTGTGCCAATAGTACATTTACACACATCATCTCCAGCATCAACACACCAGCTAGGGGGAGAGTGACCTCAAACACAACCAGATAGGTGGAGACTGACCACAACAGAGTAAGCTGACGACCAGCAGTGCACGCAGGGCGTAATCACAGTTCGACAAGCACAGAACAGCCGCTGTTATTCAATAGAAGAGGGACGAGCGTAAGTTGAACCCAGCGCTGCAGGACTCCTCATGTATATGCCCCCAAGATTAATCTTGTATCCCACACATAGATGCACACCAAGCGCTTGAGGACCAGAAAGCCTTCTCATTAGTCGAATCAACAATAGTTACCTGCATAGCACTTGAGGAATAAAAAAGAGCACCAGATAGACCCAGGGAGAAAATATTAGATGGACTTGCGTAGTAGCTGACGGCAAAGAGGGTGGGAGATTTACTAGCAGCGACAGGGGATAGATTGGTATGGAGGGCCATGATCGCCAGCGCCATGTCACAGGGCACACGATGATGATGATAGCATTGTGCAATCAGAGCAGATTATAGATTTATGTTTAATACACTTCGACAACAATTATTAAATCTGTAAGATTCGATGATGACTCTACAATAGTCAAGTGGTTCATCATCATCGTCAAGTGCCTTGCCACATGGCGTTGGCGATCATGGCCCTCCATATGCATCTGTCCCTTGTCGCCGCAAGCACATCTTCCACTCTCTCTGTCTTCAACCACACTGCAAGTCCGTCCAATATTTTTTCCCTGTCTACCTGGTACTGTCTTTCCCTCCAGCTTTCCTGGTGTGACAAGGAGCTCCGAATTTCCATTTTCCTCATAAAATGGCCTGTAAATGTTGCCTGTCTTTTCCTAATCTTCCCTATCAATAATCTTCTTGCGTCTGCCTCCATCAAGACTGTCTCGTTTGTTTTCTCTGCTGTCCATGGAACTCTCAACATTCTTCTTACAAACCACATCTCAGTTGCCTCAATCTTGCTCTGGCTTTGCTTGTTGACTGTCAACGCCTCACAACCATATAACATTATCGGTTCTATATAACATTCAAGAACTTTCTTCCTGATGTCAACTGATAGGCATCTGTTGATAAGAATGTTTTTCATCTTCTTGAATGCTGTTTTGGCTTGGCCAATTCTGATGGCTATTTCTGATGTACATCTGCCGTCTGGTGAAATGATCGTTCCCATGTATTCAAACTTATCAACCTCAAGGTTGATAAGTTTGAATACATGGGAACGATCATTTCGTTGTGCCGTTTTGCTGTTATTTTGCATAAGGGGATTTCAAGTGGTTAGGGTCTCAGAATTTCTATCAGAAGGTCTGGGTTCGATCCAGACAGATTGCTTGATGGGGATTTTTACTATCTCCCAACTCAACGTATGTGTAGATTTCCTTGTGCCTAAACTCGCTTCATTTGTACACCAGTGGAGAGCATCAAATACGCACGTTAAAGATCCTGTAAGTCATGTCAGTGTCCGGTGGCTTATAGGAACACGAAAATATTCAGCATACACACCCACCGAAGATGGAGCAACATAACGCCTGAACAATGTGGGCCAATATGCTTACACACATCCTAAACAGTATTTCCCGAACCACTATAAAAGTTCATATGTTGTTGTCGCTTGTGAAGACTCGCTTAAGCAATGGACTCCCAGAAAAGGAAAGAAGTAGAAGAGTTTCTTCTTTCATTTAACAAAAATAAAGACAACTAATCAGTTCATTATGCTAAATCATTTAGTTGAGGGGGCTTGCCATCAAATTAAACTACTCATGATCTCAAAGACAAATGATACATGCACACAATACAATACTCACATCTCAAAGCCACATTGTCAGAATGCACAAGCACCAAAATAATCCATAACGGGATAACCAAAATCACCCTTACATCATAAAAAACAATTGTCTCCTCATCCTGCTTCAGTTATCTAAAATGTCTTCTGGTCATTGCTTTGACTTCTAAGTCCTTTTTACAACCAAAAAGAAAAGAAACCATCAAGCAGGCAATATCTTCTTCTTCACAGAAATGTTTCAGTTTCAGTTTCTCAAAATGACCGTCTCCGCGCTCGGAACGAATTCCACATGCACTAACGTCACAGGTGTATGGTGATCATGGCACAAGCCTTAAGTCTGCACATAAACCTATGAGCTGGCCAGGTCCTGAGCGCTCTGCAGACAAAGTAATTTCGCACGACAGTCTACATTTTAAATCAGTTACACTAGGTTACTGCCATGGTGGCCAAATAGTTCCAGAATCTATCAACAGCACAGAACTCAATAACACCACACGAACAGACTTCCAGAAACTATAAACAGCACAGAACTCAATAACACCACACGAACAGACAGACCAGGAACACGTCCTGCCTATTCCAAATTATTCAGCTATCTGACTTTTGATTTCAAAGTCAAAGTTCACCGACAACTTTTTTTCCAAACATAGCCAACTCTTCACAACAAAGGTCACTCCATATTACAAATAGAGGCTCATCTCCCTTCAAATCGTAGTTCTATACCACATCTTCCACATACCCAAAATCATCACACGCACAAAATCACAGGAACAACAAAAATCAGGTTCTTGTTCTTGAAATGACCAACGTACACCTAGCGACACAAATCTATGGTCCTTCAGGACTGACGGTTGTCAAGCACTACAAGCATATTGTACAGCCTTGACGTGAAAAACAACCGTCATCATCGTCATCGCCGTCGTCATTGTCGTAATCATAATCAAAATCATCATCAATCATCATTATCGTTGTTGTCGTCGTCGTCGTCATCATCATCATCATCACCATCATCATCAATCATCATCAATCGTCGTCGTCGTCGTCGTCGTCGTCGTCATCATCATCATCATCACCATCATCATCATCATCATCATCGTCGTCGTCATCATCAGTTATCACGGGCGTGGTTGTTTGGGACTACAGGACGATAGATGACCGATGGACATCGTGGCAGACAGGATCCTCCATCCCTGTCTGTAGGGTACAGCAGCAAACAGTTCAGACATGCTGAGGTTGGTGCAGTCTTTTGACTTTGACCACCCAGCTCTTCCTGTGTTGACCTCGGTGATAGCCTCCTTCCAGGGTGTCCTGAAGGATGATCTTTGGACAAAAGTGTCATGGCGGGTGACTTGACCAAATCCAGTTTGTGTCCTTTCACGGTTGCCTGAGGTGGTTCTTGTAGGCCTATTGTGTGTTGATCTTGTTGGGCAAGTGCTGATTGATCTTTAGTTTGAGGTTCCTAGGATATGCCAAGCTGTGTCATCAGACACTTGGTCTCAAAGATCTGATTCTCCTCTCAAGAGTCAGCCAACAGTGTCCAAGTTTCATACCCGTAGAGGAGGATTGAGACCACAAGTGATTTGTACAGTGGTAGTTATGTTTATCTGGATTCTTTTCAGCCTGTTTATTGCTGCCATTGCTGCTCTAATCCTGATCCGCACTTCTGTTGTTTTGCTGACATTTTTAGTGTGGGGAGTAGAAAACACGAAGATCTATATTATGCAATTTCTCGTGCAATGTGATGATGATGATGATGGACCTTTACGTTCATCTGATGGATGAATAGGTATACTGATTTTTATTTCTCGTATAAGACAAATTCTGGAGACTATGTTCTTCCGTAGGCGATGCAAGGAAAGAAGCAGTCTTGCGGCCTTGGGTTCTGCTTCAGCCAGTCCCTCTTCTGTTGAAATAGCTGTGTTCAGCCTTGTTCCAATGTGATTGTGACGTTCGCTCTCTGCTGTTGCCAGATTACTCTGTTGTAGGCAGTGTCTTCCCATCTGTTTGCGATGAATCCTTCTTAAACAAATTGCATATTCCAAACTGTTGGTTGGGAGTGTGCATGTTAGTATTTCCTGTCTCCGAAGGCCATCAGCACAGACATGGCTCACATAGACTTAAACGTGCTTATGATCTGCCTGCGTTCGTTCGATATTTCTTTCAACGTCTCTTCACATAAAAAGATATTACTGCTTTCAGACAATTGCTTGCGCAAACACTGAAGTGTGTGTGTGTGGGGGGGGGGGGGGTCACCGTACTTAGTAAGTCTGCATACAAATATATTGACTTCAGACTTCAGAAATCGGAAAATTTCCAACCTTTTACCAGCACGTATTTAATGATCCTGGCAAACTTTGCCTAATTGGTGTGCGCCAGTTTACTCTCGCTTGTTTTTTTTCCCATTCGATCACGAGTGTTTATAGTCAACCTTACTTACCTGAAACACAATTATATGTTCAAACTGTTTGAGACATGAACCAAAAAGTCGTTAGCACCACGTAACCTTTCAGGTTTTCGGTCTCTCTCTTCCCTCCACGCTCTCGCTCTCTCCTCTCCATATTTTAATCTTTTCTTCTTTCTTCTTCTTCTTCTTTTCTTCTTCTTCTTCTTCTTCTTCTTCTTCTTTCTTCTTCTTCTTCTTCTTCTTCTTCTTCTTCTTCTTCTTCTTCTTCTTCTTCTTCTTCTTCTCTCTTCTTCTTCTTCTTCTTTTCTTCTTCTTCTTCTTCTTCTTCTTCTTCTTCTTTCTTCTTCTTCTTCTTCTTTCAGCTTGAGATGATTTAACATTGAAAGAGAGGGAAGATAGTCAGAGACACAGAACAACACTGCTTCCACTGGAGATGTGGTGTTGCTTGTGTGTTTGACTGCGCTGGTTCTCCATACAAACACGCGTATTAAAGTACATTTTTCTGTTGGTATCACTGTTATTATCATGGAATCCAAAACAAGTGTGACTGCCCGCGTTCAAGCAAACAGGAGCCAGAAAAACACGAAAATAGAATCAGAATGCGTATTTAATACAACAAGACAAGACAGGAGCAAATTTTCGGCTAACTGGCGTTTGTCAAGAGTGAATGTAAGATCACAAACAAACAAACACCAAATGCACAGTTAAGAGAAAAAGACTGAAACTTCTCTGCTGTTTCGTCCTCTCGCCAGGATCATTCCTGTTCTCCCACTGGGCGAAACAGCAGGGGAGTTTCAGTCTTTTTCTCTAATTTTGTATTTGGTGTTTGCTTGTGATCTTGCATTCACACTTCACACTGGTTTTGTTGTATTAAATACGCGTTCTGATTCTATTTTCGTGTTTTTCTGGTTGTTAACTAAGCAACATAACTCTTGAGAGTCACAGAGATTTTTCCCATGTAGAATTTCTCAAATTCAACACAGTTTGCGCTACCCATTCAGCTAGCATAGACGCAGCCACAAGGCACAGAATTGCAAGCTCAGAACATTCCTAAAAAAAAGAAATGTCCAAGTCTGCCCCTATACCTGCAACTACACCCACACACAACCACGAGGGAGGAGATAAATTCATACAGTATATTGGTCTCATGTTCAAGATTGACACAGTCTGTTATTCTTGAATTTACCAAACACACACACATAGACAAGACAGAACATATACAGGGTTGCTTTCAAGGCATATATGTAACACCAAAGGAAATAAGAGGGAAGCAGCGATAATTTTAAATATTAACTAAGCATCATAACTCTTGGGTTGTGTTGCTTAGTTAATATTTAAAATTCTCCCTGCTTCTTTCTTATTTCCTTTGGTGTTTCTGGTTGTTGTTATCATGGGTTTAGCTTACACTTCAATGCTGGTGTTGACACATGTATATGCGAGCTTTTTCGTTTATGTATTAATTAGTTTATTTATCGTTTTACTTTTTTTTCATTTTATGTGTTTCAACTAATGTTTTCTTTGAAGCTTGTATACACATTGGTCGTCCTATGTTGTGCAGGCCTTATATTGCTGCACAGTCGACGTACCCTATCTTTGATGGGCGTGCATGTTCGTGTGTCTTCATAAGCTATTGAACACTGATATGGCTGACTGAATGTCTACCGTGCGTATCTGATGTTCTGCGTGCATATACACATGGAGATGATTCACGCAGTATGAGGTTTGCACATACGTAGACTTGGAAGGTCGTTCTCTATGTTGATTTTGTCACTGTACGATTGCTTGGAATCCTTGCGATTTTTTTTAAATGGAGTCGCCATAAGAATAACCACCTATGGAGACCCTGCACTTCCGTCAGGTCAGTTCAGATGAGTTCAGCAATGCTTGTCAGAACCAGCACGCACACATAACACCATCTGCGATGCCCTATGCTAAGGACAACAGTGCTTACTCTTATTTGCCTTTCTCATCCCTGTGCGTGTACCAACAGGTGTCGCGGGGAGAGAAAATTGGCAATTTACGGTTAGGCTGGAAGTCTGGGGTAAAGTATTGTTATAAATGTGGAGCGTATCTACCACTCAATCTAGCCAGCGCCGTTTTGGTCATCTTCTGGCTCTGAAGTTTGAGCATCGGGTGTTGTAAGCTCGAAGGGCTGGCTGGTTGACTGGTATCCTGGTCAGGTGGCCAAACCGCTCGATCATCTGTAGTGTGATGTCATATCATGGTTGACAGGTGTTGTTCCAACCATCTCTCCGATCTCTTCATTTCTAGTCGTGTCTCCATCGGTCTTTTCTTGCTGTTCTCTTCTGAGACGTCTCACCTTACAGTTTGTGATGCTTCTGTCAAGCCAACCATCTCTCCAATCCCTTCATTCCCAATCGTGTCTCCTTTCATCTTTCCTTCTTGATCTCTCTGAGACATCTCATCTAACAGTTTGTGATATTTCTGTCAAGCCAACCATCTCTCCAATCCCTTCATTCCCAATCGTGTCTCCTTTCATCTTTCCTTCTTGATCTCTCTGAGACATCTCATCTAACAGTTTGTGATATTTCTGTCAAGCCAACCATCTCTCCAATCCCTTCATTCCCAATCGTGTCTCCTTTCATCTTTCCTTCTTGATCTCTCTGAGACATCTCATCTAACAGTTTGTGATATTTCTGTCAAGCCAACCATCTCTCCAATCCCTTCATTCCCAATCGTGTCTCCTTTCATCTTTCCTTCTTGATCTCTCTGAGACATCTCACCTTACAGTTTGTGATATTTCTGTCAAGCCAACCATCTCTCCAATCCCTTCATTCCCAATCGTGTCTCCTTTCATCTTTCCTTCTTGATCTCTCTGAGACATCTCATCTAACAGTTTGTGATATTTCTGTCAAGCCAACCATCTCTCCAATCCCTTCATTCCCAATCGTGTCTCCTTTCATCTTTCCTTCTTGATCTCTCTGAGACATCTCATCTAACAGTTTGTGATGTTTCTGTCAAGCCAACCATCTCTCCAATCTCTTCATTCCTAATCGTGTCTCCTTCGGTCTTTCCTTCCTACTCTCTTCGGAGATGTCTCATCGCACAATTTGCGGTATTTCTCTCCAGAGTTATAAATCGTTCTTGTATAACGCTACTCTCCAAACTCATTTGGATTCACTGTGCTTTACAAATCATCTAATTTTTCAGTGAAGCAGGAGAATCCAAGCTGTTTGGCAAGTTGACCGCACTCCACTATGTTGTTGCACAGTCTGAATTTCTGGTGCATGTGCAACTCGACCTCAAAAAAAGATATGGTAATGCTCTACCTCTGTACAACCTGACCCCAAAGACAGCTATGGTAGTGCTCTACCTCTGTACAACCTGACCCCAAAGACAGCTATGGTAGTGCTCTACCTCTGTACAACCTGACCCCAAAGACAGCTATGGTAGTGCTCTACCTCTGTACAACCTGACCCCAAAGACAGCTATGGTAGTGCTCTACCTCTGTACAACCTGACCCCAAAGACAGCTATGGTAGTGCTCTACCTCTATACAACCTGACCCCAAAGACAGCTATGGTAGTGCTCTACCTCTGTACAACCTGACCCCAAAGACAGCTATGGTAGTGCTCTACCTCTGTACAACCTGACCCCAAAGACAGCTATGGTAGTGCTCTACCTCTGTACAACCTGACCCCATAGACAGCTATGGTAGTGCTCTACCTCTGTACAACCTGACCCCAAAGACAGCTATGGTAGTGCTCTACCTCTGTACAACCTGACCCCAAAGACAGCTATGGTAGTGCTCTACCTCTGTACAACCTGACCCCAAAGACAGCTATGGTAGTGCTCTACCTCTGTACAATTTAACCTCAAAAGACAGCGATGGTAGTGCTCTACCTCTGTACAACCTGACCCCAAAGACAGCTATGGTAGTGCTCTACCTCTGTACAATTTAACCTCAAAAGACAGCGATGGTAGTGCTCTACCTCTGTACAATTTAACCTCAAAAGACAGCTATGGTAGTGCTCTACCTCTGTACAACCTGACCCCAAAGACAGCTATGGTAGTGCTCTACCTCTGTACAACCTGACCCCAAAGACAGCTATGGTAGTGCTCTACCTCTGTACAACCTGACCCCAAAGACAGCTATGGTAGTGCTCTACCTCTGTACAACCTGACCCCAAAGACAGCTATGGTAGTGCTCTACCTCTGTACAACCTGACCCCAAAGACAGCTATGGTAGTACTCTACCTCTGTACAACCTGACCCCAAAGACAGCTATGGTAGTGCTCTACCTCTGTACAACCTGACCCCAAAGATAGCGATGGTAGTGCTCTACCTCTGTACAACCTGACCCCAAAGACAGCTATGGTAGTGCTCTACCTCTGTACAACCTGACTCCAAAGACAGCTATGATAGTGCTCTACCTCTGTACAATTTAACCTCAAAAGACAGCGATGGTAGTGCTCTACCTCTGTACAATTTAACCTCAAAAGACAGCTATGGTAGTGCTCTACCTCTGTACAATTTAACCTCAAAAGACAGCTATGGTAGTGCTCTACCTCTGTACAACCTGACCTCAAAGACAGCTATGGTAGTGCTCTACCTCTGTACAACTTGACCAATATGGTCTTTAGGCAGCTGATGGTATTGTTTACGTCTGCAACCTGACTTAAAGACAGCTATGGTTGTCCTCAACATCTGTACAATGTCACCCCAAAGACAATGATGGTAGCGCTGTACCAGTATGCGACCTGATCTCAAAGACAGCTATGGTAGTGCTCTACATCTGCTCCACCCAAGTCTCTAAGACAGCTGCGATACATCACTCGTATCACTGCAGTGATGTTGCATCAATTACCCACCTATATCACTGCTTCACTTCACCCTCATGCCATAACTGGCGAAGAATGTGGCCATCATTTTTTTTTCAAATTCCTGCGATGAAACTCGGTGGTCTCAGAAGAGTTGTAGTCAGCCATGTAGAGAACCATTTCTGTCGTTGCTCCATTTGATAGAAGCGACGTCGCCGCACTATACCTGTGTTGAGCTGTCTGGTCCTTTTGTCTGCAGGGTCAAAAGTTGGGGATGGCGCCATGTTGAGCTTGCAGTTCATATGGGCGTTGAGTCGGTTATGACTGGTTGCGGAACCTCATCAGCACCTCTTGCTGCTCTCTGAACAGAAGGTGATGGTCGTCTCCCTCTGTTCGTTGCTCAAGGGGTCATCTGATGATGCTCCTCTCACTCTCTCTCTCACTCTCTCTCTCTCACTCTCTCACACACACACACTCTCTCTCTCCCTCTCTCTCCCTCTCTCTCTCCCTCTCTCTCCCTCTCTCTCTCCCTCTCTCTCTCTCTCACACACTCTCTCTCACTCTCTCTCACTCTCTCTCTCGGGGTCTCTCTCTCTCACTCTCTCTCTCTCTCCCTTCAGTCTCTCTCTCTCTTCTCTCTCTCTCACCACACATACACTCTCTCTCTCCCTCTCTCTCATCTCTCTCTCTCTCTCACTCTCTCCATCTCTCTCACTCTCTCTCTCTCTCGTCTCTCTCTCCTCGGTCTCTCTCTCTCTCTCTGTCGTCTCTCTCTCTCTCTCTCTGTCTCTCTCTCTCTCTCTCTGTGGGGAGAGCCAGAGTAGTATGAAACAGTGCCAATGAAGTAAGAAACTCTGGGGAGAGCCAATGAAGTAAGAAACTCTGGGGAGAGCCAATGAAGTAAGAAATCTGGGGAGAGCCAATGAAGGAAGAAATTTGGGGAGAGCCAGAGTTTTAAGAAACTTTGGGGAGAGCCAATGAAGTAAGAAATTTGGGGAGAGCCAATGAAGGAAGAAATTTGGGGAGAGCCAGAGTTTAAGAAACTTTGGGGAGAGCCAATGAAGGAAGAAATTTGGGGAGAGCCAGAGTTTTAAGAAACTTTGGGGAGAGCCAATGAAGTAAGAAACTCTGGGGAGAGCCAATGAAGTAAGAAATCTGGGGAGAGCCAATGAAGGAAGAAATTTGGGGAGAGCCAGAGTTTTAAGAAACTTTGGGGAGAGCCAATGAAGTAAGAAATTTGGGGAGAGCCAATGAAGGAAGAAATTTGGGGAGAGCCAGAGTTTTAAGAAACTTTGGGGAGAGCCAATGAAGGAAGAAATTTGGGGAGAGCCAGAGCCAGAGTTTTAAGAAACTTTGGGGAGAGCCAATGAAGTAAGAAACTCTGGGGAGAGCCAGAGTAGTAAGAAACTTTAGGGAGAGCCAGAGTTTTAAGAAACTTTGGAGAGAGCCTGAGTTTTAAGAAACTTTGGGGAGAGCCAGAGTTTTAAGAAACTTTAGGGAGAGCCAGAGTTTTAAGAAACTTTGGGGAGAACCAGAGTAGTAAGAAACTTTGGGGAGAGCCAGAGTAGTAAGAAACTTTGGGGAGAGCCAGAGTAGTAAGAAACTTTGGGGAGAGCCAGAGTTTTAAGAAACTTTGGGGAGAGCCAATGAAGTAAGAAACTCTGGGGAGAGCCAGAGTAGTAAGAAACTTTGGGGAGAGCCAGAGTTTTAAGAAACTTTGGGGAGAGCCAGAGTTTTAAGAAACTTTGGGGAGAGCCAGAGTTTTAAGAAACTTTAGGGAGAGCCAGAGTTTTAAGAAACTTTGGGGAGAGCCAGAGTAGTAAGAAACTTTGGGGAGAGCCAGAGTAGTAAGAACTTGGGGAGAGCCAGAGTAGTAAGAACTTGGGGAGAGCCAGAGTAGTAAGAAACTTTGGGGAGAGCCAGAGTTTTAAGAAACTTTGGGGAGAGCCAGAGTTTTAAGAAACTTTGGGGAGAGCCAGAGTTTAAGAAACTTTGGGGAGAGCCATTGAAGTAAGAAACTCTGGGGAGAGCCAGAGTAGTAAGAAACTTTGGGGAGAGCCAGAGTTTTAAGAAACTTTGGGGAGAGCCAGAGTTTTAAGAAACTTTGGGGAGAGCCAGAGTTTTAAGAAACTTTGGGGAGAGCCAATGAAGGAAGAAACTTTAGGCAGAGCCAAGTAGTAAGAAACTTTGGGGAGAGCCAGAGTGTTAAGAAACTTTGGGGAGAGCCAATGAAGGAAGAAACTTTGGGGAGAGCCAGAGTAGTAAAAAAAAACTTGGGAAGAGCCAGAGTAGTGAGAACTTTGAGGAGAGCCAGAGTAGTGAGAAACTTTGGGGAGAGCCAGAGTAGTGAGAAACTTTGGGGAGAGCCAGAGTAGTAAAAAACTTTGAGGAGAGCCAGAGTTGTGAGAAACTTTGAGGAAAGCCAGAGTAGTGAGAAACGTTGGGGAGAGCCAGAGCAGTGAGAAACTTTGGGGAGAACCAGAGTAGTGAGAAACTTTGGGGAGAGCCAGAGTAGTGAGAAACTTTGGGGAGAGCCAGAGTAGTGAGAAACTTTGGGAGAGCCAGAGTAGTGAGAAACTTTGAGGAGAGCCAGAGTAGTGAGAAACTTTGGGGAGAGCCAGAGTAGTGAGAAACTTTGGGGAGAGCCAGAGTAGTGAGAAAACTTTGGGGAGAGCCAGAGTAGTGAGAAACTTTGGGGAGAACCAGAGTAGTGAGAAACTTTGGGGAGAGCCAGAGTAGTGAGAAACTTTGGGGAGAGCCAGAGTAGTGAGAAACTTTGGGGAGAGCCAGAGTAGTGAGAAACTTTGGGGAGAGCCAGAGTAGTGAGAAACTTTGGGGAGAGCCAGAGTAGTGAGAAACTTTGGGGAGAACCAATGAAGTAAGAAATTTTGGGAGAGCCAGAGTAGTGAGAAACTTTGGGGAGAGCCAGAGTAGTGAGAAACTTTGGGGAGAGCCAGAGTAGTGAGAAACTTTGGGGAGAACCAATGAAGTAAGAAATTTTGGGAGAGCCAGAGTAGTGAGAAACTTTGGGGAGAGCCAGAGTAGTGAGAAACTTTGGGGAGAACCAATGAAGTAAGAAACTTTGGGGAGAGCCAGAGTAGTGAGAAACTTTGGGGAGAACCAATGAAGTAAGAAATTTTGGGAGAGCCAGAGAAGTAAGAAACTGTGGGGAGAACCGGAACAGTAAGAAACTCTTGGGAGAGCCGGACAGCAGAAGGTCCTCAGAGGAGAAATTCCCCGTCGAACAAATGTTTTGGCACTTGATGATGATGATGAGTTAGAGCATGGTTAGCCAGTGGGAACGCTGGCAGTTGTGATTTGGAGTCTCTGAGAAGTGATAAGGATACCAGCTGCCTCGTTGGTCACAGCGTTGGTGGATGACATTTTGATGTATTACTGTTGACCGGTGCTTCCATTGATGTTGGCAGTTTGTCTTTTATTATTTACTGTCATTTTTGTGACGGTTGAAGAAAGCTCCATGATAAAAAACGCGAGGGCTGACGATTTGATCATCGCAAGGGCCGCAGTTTATATGATGGCATCGGTGGTCAGGTGGTAGATCACTTGTGTGCCATGTGGTTGATCAGGGTTCGTTTCTTGGTGAATGCATGTAATATACATGTAGTATCCTGTTTACCTCAGTTGGTTCAGGTGTCATGTTGATGGTGCTGTGGATCATGGGTTTGATCCTGATGCAGACCACATTCTCTCTCTCTCTCTCTCTCTGTCCCTCTGTCTGTCTGTCTCTCTGTTTCTTTCTGTGTGTCTCTGTATGTATGTCTTTCTCTGTCTCTCTTTCTGTCTGTCTGTCTGTCTGTCTCTCTATCTCTATCTCTGTTTGTGTGTGTCTCTCTCTTTATCTGTCTGTCTGTCTGTCTCTATCTCTGTCTCTGTCTCTGTCTCTCTCTCTCTCTCTCTGTTTCTCTCTGTCTGTCTGTCTTTATCTCTCTTTGTGTCTCTTTGTCTGCCTGTCTCTCTCTCGGTCTCGTTCTGTCTATCTGTCTGTCTGTCTGTCTCTGTCTCTGTCTGTCTGTCTGTCTGTCCCTCTCTCTCTCTTTATCATAGCAGGCTAAATGGCTCTTTCAATTAATAGAACCGTGTAGTAAGATCCAACATCTCATGTTCAGACTTTTGTGTGCTACTTCGTACACCTTCAAACCGCTGATGTTGGTGACGTTGTTCATATAGGAGGTGGGTCATCTGCCCACATTTCTTTTGGCCTCAACGTTTCCTTCAAACCGCTGATGTTGGTGACGTTGTTCAGATAGGAGGTGGGTCATCTGCCCACATTTCTTTTGGCCTCAACGTTTCCTTCAAACCGCTGATGTTGATGACGTTGTTCATATAGGAGGTGGGTCATCTGCCCACATTTCTTTTGGCCTCAACGTTTCCTTCAAACCGCTGATGTTGGTGACGTTGTTCATGTAGGAGGTGGGTCATCTGCCCACATTTCTTTTGGCCTCAACGTTCCCTTCAAACCGCTGATGTTGGTGACGTTGTTCATGTAGAAGGTGGGTCATCTGCCCACATTTCTTTTGGCCTCAACGTTTCCTTCAAACCGCTGATGTTGGTGACGTTGTTCATATAGGAGGTGGGTCATCTGCCCACATTTCTTTTGGCCTCAACGTTTCCTTCAAACCGCTGATGTTGGTGACGTTGTTCATGTAGGAGGTGGGTCATACGCCCACATTTCTTTTGACCTCAGCTTTTCTTGCAAAACTGTTATCATTAGAGTTGTGTTGGTGTTTCGGATTGCATGGCCGATGTATCTCATTTTTCTTTTGTTGATTTTTGTCAGCTGTTGGAGTTGCATTCTGAGTTTGATCAAAATACTTTCATTCGTTCTTTTATCAGTCCATTTGACTCTAAGAAGTCACCTGTAGAACCACGTCTCTGCTGCTTCGATCTCATTTTCATTTGCTTTCCTGCTTGTCCAGACGTCATAGCCATGTAGCATTACTGGCCAGATCAATCATTTTCGATTTTTTATTTTAATGGATGTTAGTATTTTTCTATCTTTCTAAATGTTGTTGAAATGAATCATTTCCTTTTTTCCATTCCTACTTTTGTTTTAATGTCTTTAGTACAGATGCCGTCATGAGTTATAACTCAACCTAAACGCTTAAAATCACTCACATTTTCTCACGCAGTCTTGTTGATTTGAATGTCTCAAATTGTTTGCTTACCTAAATTATGATCTGTTGCTGTGTAAAATGTAAGTAGCTCGCTTTCGACATGGCCTGTTCCCGCGATACAATTGAAATTGAATGATATGATGATGATGATGTGATGATGATGATGATGATGATGATGATGATGATGATGATGAGCGAGACGACGACGACGACGATGATGATGATGATGACGATGATGATGATGATGATGATGATGATGATGATGATGATGATAATGATGACGATAATGTTGCTGCTGCTGCTGCTCCTGCTGACGACGACTACGACGATAACAAATTAATGATGACGATGATGTTAACTGTAACCATGCTGCTGCTGCTGCTGCTGCTGACGATGATGATGGTGGCGGTGACGCTGAGGAGGAGGAGGGATGATGATGATGATGATGTCGATCAGTCACTTAGACACCTAGTCTGTCTGTCCGTGCACTGAGAGCATGACAGCTTTCTATGTGTTCTGGTGGTTGGAAGTTCAAATCCTCAACATCTTCAGCTAACCTTGATTTTTTTCTTTCAGTCAGTTGACTGTCACATTAGACAGAGTTCTTGACTCAGATCTTATGTCTTGAGTTCAATCCCAGCTCACGACCTAAGCACTGGTCTGTTCGCTGCTCAAAAGAGCTGTTTCATGGTCCAAACATTTCTGTGTGTTCAGTGTTTCGATAATTCCGCGTCTCCCAGTAGCAAGAAACTTTGGGGAGAGCCGGACAGCACAAGGTCCTCAGAGGAAAAAAAAACTATCTAGCAAATGTTAAGCCCGTAATTCCTGACTCTCTAAGGGGGCCAGGCCGCATCCAAGTCGAGACTCCTGGAAGCCCTTCTGATGTCGCCATTTATTTGGATAGAAAACTGGCCTCCATTTGGATTCGAACCTGTGCATCCAAGGTGATGAGGTGTTTCAAGGCCAAGTCACCCTTGCGACGGATCACGTAACGTTTCAGCCATCGGACACTGGCAACATACAAAGGAATTTCAAGCGTTATGAAGTTTACTTTTGTTCGTCCTTGACCAGATCCAGCTGAAACATTTTATCGCTGCTTTTACCAATGCACTTAGGGCTCTGATCCTCTCTTTTTCCAGAAATCGAGAGCTGTTGAGAGATGAGTTATCAACCCCCCTTGCTCCAGCTTCTATGATGAAGACTTTGGTTTGAAAGTAAGATTTTTTTTCAAGATGCTGACTAGACTGGCATACTTTTGTCTTGTAGATATGGGTTTCCTCCATTCTACTTTCATACGGTATAATGAATTCGATCAGAATTATTTGTTTTGATAAATGGGAGTGGAGAACTATGTCCGTCTCATGCCACTCTTGCTGATGATTTCCAGGCATTTTTATTCTTCATTGTATAAGATCTGCTGTGCACTCCCAGTCGTCCGCTCCATCCAGCAGACCTGCTTCCATGCTTCAGATGTCACCATTTTTTTCAGGCCACAGTTTGCTGCCTCCTGTCATGTAGAAAGTTGTTGGAGCTTTTGGTAGCGTGTTATTTTTTCCCCTGGCAGTGCTGACCACTTGTTCAGCATAGAACTCTTTTTTTTTTTTGCGCTCTCTCTCTATGTCTCTCTCTGTGTCTCTCTATGTCTCTCTGTGTCTCTCACTCTCTCTCTCTCTCTCCTCTCTCTCTCTCTCTCTCTCTCTCTCTCATACGGACCGAGACTTTGCTATTTGTGAGTGAGGTTTACAAGGAGCAGAATAGGCTAATCTTCTTTCTTGGAGTTTTTTTCCAGCTTCGACCTCTGGCGTGACCGATATGGTCTGTAAGTCATCTCATGTGATCACTTGTGAGATCTCTCTCAGCCCTTGTCAGAGCACAGAGGTTTTTTGTTGTTGTTGTTGTTGTTTTTTTGAGGGGGGGCTTGAGAAATTTGTCAGATATTGCTGGTAATTGCAGGTGGAGTGCATATGGACTTGTCCGAATGCAATGACTCCATCTTGAAGAAACTGAATCCATGACCTTGATGTTGGTAACACTCTTGCTGTGGGAACTGACACTGGCGTTTGTGTGTCTATTTCGTTGTTTCATCGTTGTGGTGATGGAGGCAATACAGGGGATATTCTGAGAGCCAAGCTCATCAGCTATGGCATTACTGCCACCAGCTGGAAAAGACATTTCCTGCAACAGAGCAATAAGCTGGCCACAGCAGTGCACACTCGGTACAGTCATATTTAACCTTTTGACGCCCACAACCTGTCTACTGGCATCATGTATTGCCAATCAAGCTAGCAAAGGAAAAACATATTAATATTTGACTCCCTCACAAAATCCATTAGCTTCCAGCAGGAAGCTGGTGGATAGGGTGAGGGAGTCAAAGGGTTAAGTTTTTGAAGTTGGTGCATAGACTGCGGGATTCAAAGGGTCAAACAGTGCAGAACAGCCACTACTGAACAGAAAATGACTGATGGAATCAGAATCCAAGACAACGGGACTTCTTCCCGTCATGCGCCTACAGGAAAACATGGGCCTCTGTGATTGGTCTTCTATACAACAACAACACACTACTACTACCATTACGACTTCACCGGACAACAGGTACTTAATGGATCACAAGACAAGCAACATTTGCAGGGCATTTTATGAGGCAAGACAAATTAAAGCACCTGGTCAAAACAGGAAAGCTGGAGGGAAAGAGAGCACCAGGTAGACCCAGGGAGAAAATATTGGATGGACTTTCAGAGTGGCTGAGGACAGAGAGGGTGGGAGATGTACTTACAGTGACAAGGGATAGATTCGTATGGCGGGCCAAGATTGCCAACGCCATGCGGCAGGGCACATGATAATGATGATGACCTTGTTTTTGGTCAGAGGAGAGTTCAAGGTTTGTGGACTTCAACCTCCTAGAGATACGCTGGCTGGAGCTTTGCTTATAAGTAAGGTCACCCAAGCCGGACAAGTCATAGTGTAAGAATCCTGAAGAAATGCAATGCACTGGTTCTCAGGTTTGAAGTTAGGGCACAGGACTTATAACCCAATTCCGGAAAGACGACTCGTCAAAGAAGAAGTAACAGACAAACGACAACAATCACAACAACAGCAGCAGCAGCAACAGCAGCAACAACAACAACAACAATAAAACCTACTACGTGGTACAGGTTTTAGAATCTTTGGAAGTTTGAGGCTACCGGAATAAATGAGACGTAAATAGCAACAACAATAAAAAAAAAAAAGCGACTGACAGGATGATGGAAGTCCTGAACACCAAATGCAAATGTAGGAGTTTGATTTGGCACGTCGTCCAGAAAATGCAGAATAACATTGCCCAGACTGCCCAGACTGCCCTTCAATGGACACCAGAAAAGAAGACACCAAAGACAGGAACACCTAAGAACATCAGCAATGAAGATTCAAAGGAGAACTCAAGGCCTTGAAACACACTTGGAGTCTATACAAAGGCTGACCAAGAACAGAACAAACCGGAGAGTCAGACCTTCGTTGCCGCCCTACAGGCAACCAGAATAATATAACAAGCAGTAAAGACCTTGAGCAGCACACATAATCGAGCAATATCACACACAATGACGTGGAGAGATGATGTGCATGACTGTTCTCGCAAGAGGATCCTAATACTGTTCTGTGTTTGTATTGATCCTTAGCGAGAAACACTTAGCACATGCTGTAACAAAGAACTGTATGCAGAAGGGAAATTCAACCCGAACATGGACTGAATGAGTGAAAAAATGTTTATTGTGACATTTCAGCTGGGGAAGGCGGAATGTCTTCCTCCCCCCCCCCCCTTCCCATTTTCTGCGTCACCTTAATGGCTACAGAGGCTGGGACAGTTATTACAATGCTATAGATATATGATGATGATGACGATGAGAATAATAATCATGATGCTATGGGGTTCCATCTAGGGTTGAGACTGCGTGAAAGGTTTGTGTTCTGTACTTTGTATGAACAATGTATTATAGTAGATCTTGGCAGTAACCTCAACAATACGTCTGTGAAGAGAATGAGACTCGATTTTGTGGTTCAGTCTTCCCAACACGCTTAACTCTGGTTAGGAGTTAAATGGAGCCAAAAAATCTCAAGACGATTTTGACAGGATAGATGGGGATTCGAACTTACAACCTTCCATTTGGTCATTTGTGCGAACAACTACACTCTAATGACTGGTTCAAGCGGAGGGGGAGTTATATTTAACAAGCTTTCTGAGAATCTAAAGCAATCATAATTAAGATTATTGAGCTGGAAAATCATGGCATAAGCAGATGTCTTGTAGAGAGTAGATTTATTACTACACTATTTGACAATTACACAGTCTGTCTGCCTTCAAATCTAACTTGAAGACATGACTTTTTGTCCAGCATTGAGTTCCCTTTATTCTTCTTCCTTCAAGTCTACGTATCTTTTTGTTCAGCAGTGATATCCCCCTCTATGTGCCCACCTTTTCGTCCTGCTTTCCTCCTGTCCTCCACCTCCTGGTCTGTGTGTGTTTCGTCCACTTGAATTTTTGTCATTGCCTGTGAATGCTCTAGTAAATGATGAAAGGTGCGTGTTTCGAGTTGATTTATATGTCAAGATTTGGCACTGTATGAATTTCAATATCATCATCATCATCATCATTATCATCATCGTTGTAGTTGTTGTCATTGTTATTATTGTTTATCACTATTGTTGTTGTTGTATTTATCGTCATTACTATTAAAACGTCATTATCTTTATAATCATTATTATTATTATTATCAAAACGTCATTATTGTCATTATGCACAAAATGTTGAACATTGGCATTTCATCAGTGTTACAGGATACCACGCCAGTAATGGTGTCCAACATGTCCGACCAGTGGACAGTTCACCTCACAACCCACAGCTTTCAGTCTCTGAATAATGACAGCAGTACAAACAAACCAGGGCAGGTTTTCAACCCGTGCAACAACCCAGAAAACTTGGTCGACAAAGCCACAGCCGACATACTGGTGCAAACTGTCAACATAGGTGTGATCTTTTTGGAGGTGTTTGGCGTCACTACCAACGCCATCAACTTGATCGCGTTCGCGCTTCAAGGTTTGAAGGACCGAATCAACTTGTGTCTTTTCAGTCTGGCTCTGGCAGACATGATTTTTCTTCTCCTGAATTTCACAGCCATGTTCTACAGTGTCCTGGGCCTGTTTGACAAAGACCTGGAAGAATACTGGGGCATGAAATACATTGGGACAGTGCTAGGTCCCAAACTAGGGTGTATGAATATCTCCAACCTACTGACTATGATCATTTCACTGGAAAGATGCATCTGTATCGTGTCCCCCTTTAGGGCCAAGAAGTTTCTAAAGACAAGGTAAGACTTGTATTTTATCAACTCTCTTCCCTTTCATTTTTCCTTTTATTTTTTATTTTAATTTTATTTCATTTTGTTTTCTTTCATTTTGTTCTGTTTTATTTTATTTCATTCATTTCAATCTATTCTATTTATTTCATTTCATTTTATTTAATTTGTTTCATTAGCTTTGTCAGACTTTTTTTTTTACAGCAATTAGGTAAATATTGATGAACCCTGAGACACAACCACACAGCATGCATCAACCAGGCCCAGCCCAGGCTCCATACCAAGAGAGAATAGAAAACCCCTCTGTCGCCTCACTCTGGTCTTCATCTCTCTTTTGGGCTGCCTGCCCTGCCACCAGCTCGCATAGCTGACAGCTGCTTTCTCCTTACTAAAGTCTCGACAGTCAGAAGATCCTAATGTTGCCTTACTTCATCCACAGGAATTGTTTGAATGGCCGTGAACGTGGCCGGGTATGATGCTCCAGACACAGCCCATTTTGCTTTTCAGCAAGGTCTGACATGCTCCAAGCGGAATCCCAAGTTTGCCGTCTTTCTGATCAGCCAGCAGGTCTTTCTCTGCGGTCATCAGGTCTGATTTCCTGAAGTCAGCAGCCAAGCTACATGCTGAAGTTATTAAGAAACAACCACAAGGGTGCAGGTGGGACCCAGAACACCAATGCCCCTTCACTCTCCAGACAACCTCCTTCCAAGCTCCCAACGCCATTTTATAGTCATTTCATCAAGCAAGAAACAAAACACAAAACAAACAAAAAACGGGGGGTGGGGGGTGGGGTGAGGGTGTGCTGTCCATGCGTTGCATGACCCATTCAGACCCAATCATCAGTTACCTTGTTTGCAAACCAATCGGCAAGGTAGGGTATGACAAACCCCAGGAGCTGCACAACGTGCACCAACCAGGCTCAGCCTGGCCTCTGGACCAAGAGAGAAAGGAAGACCCCTTCGTTTCCCTCTCTGGTCTTCATCTCTCTTTCCGTCAGCCTGTTGTGCCACCCACTTCGCATAGGTTCTGGCTCTTTTCGGCTTACAATTGTTGGCAGATTCTGATGGGATGCATATTGAATTTTCAAAGTTCGATGAATCTCTCTTGAACAAATTCCAAACTCCTCCAGTGGGTTTCTATGACGTGGTTGCGTGGGAAGTTGTTGCGGTCCATTAGTGGGAAAGGGGGAAGTTGGCGATCATGGTCCTCCTTGGTTGTTTTAAGCACATCTCTCACCCTCTCTGTATTCATCCCCTCCACAAGTCTGTCCAATACTTTTTCGTCGGGCCTATTTGGTGCTCTTTTCCCTCCAACTTTCCTGTTGTGACTAGATGCTCTAATTTCTCTTGCCTCATAAAATGTCTTGTATATGTTTCTTGTCTTTTCTGAATCTTTTTCATCAATGATTTCACCGTAGAAAATTTCAAAATAATGAAATCTGTCCAGAAAAAATAAAACCCAGCAGAAAAGGACGAATTACTTCCCACTATCCCACCTTACTGATACGAATGGACCGCAACAATGCCCCACACAACTACGTCATAGAAACCCACTCCTGGACAACACGACACACAATCCCTCAATGTGCTCCCCAAAATACAATTTACTGCCCCCATCACCCTATTTTCCACGCCCCATGCTTCACCTTCTGTCCACCATCAAACTTGTTTGGTCTCTCGCATCACTTATACTCTGTCCACCACAATCTTATTCTTTGCCTTCAATTACCTTTTCCATTTCCCTAAAAATCTTTGATTTATGATTCAGGAAAACCCTATATACTTTCCATTCCATTCCTCACCGAAGGAAGCTGCATTGTGTAACGTTTGAGACGGTACCAATGTTTGTCTGACTGATGGTGGATTTTGTTTGTCCTTTCATGGTGGATTTTGGGCCACTTCCTTTTGGCATTCGCTTTTGAATAAGACCATTGATGGTAAGATAACTAAGATAACACGAAGGTGAAAGAAGACCGACATGTGTTCAAAGTATTTGTCATGCTGGAACAATCACAAATGAATGGTCTGTATCGCCAATAACATACGATGAACGATGTGTAGAAGTGTCGAGCATTCAAGCACGAAGCATCGAACAGTCCAACTTGAAGGCCAAGATATTCTTTCTATTCTACGTCGTGTGTATGATGAAGGCTCTTAGTCCAATCACACACACACACACACACACACACACACACACACACACACACTCACACACACACACACACACACACACACACACACCACACACACACACACACATACACATACAAAGCCAACTGTGTGGACACACACACACACACACACACAGACACACACAGACACATACAGACACATACAGACACACACACACGCGCACACACACACACATACAAACACACACACGCACGCATACAAACTCACACACACACACACAAACACACACACACACAAACAGACACACACGCGCGCGCCATACAAACTCACACACACACACACAAACACACACACACACAAACAGACACACACGCGCGCGCGCGCGCGCGCGCGCGCACACACACACACACACACACAGAACCAGCTGTGCAGACCTCGAGACAATCTCAGTTTGGGAAAGAGCGGGAGCCGTCTGACCAAACCCTAGCCCACACAGGGTCAGGTAATTTCAGAATATCTCATACCACGATTTGTCGTTCTTCCGCCCGTATGCAACTCTCTTCATATGCCGTCGAAGTTTCAATGTGTAAAACAAAAACAAAACAAGACGCTTACATACTAATGCACAATGCAAGACCTCCAAGGGAGGTAAAAATCCTACCATCTTGGGATTACGATAATCTCTTTTCTTTCATATGATGTCAATCGACTTTGTTCGTTCATGATATATCTTTTAACTCTTTTCTGACCAGGTACGTCTTGTCGTCGTGTCTTTTTATTCTGTTCTTTCACATACTGTACAGTCAATCAGCTATTGTCTTTCACAAACTGTTTATTCATATTTGTTCTTTGACGAAATGTTTCCACCCGTGGGGATGCCGGGGGACTCTTTCATTGTAAATAGCATCCCCACCTTCAGGAAATTCTGTGCCAGAAATTTCCTTTTTTCTGTCACTCTCTTTGTTTCTGCCTTATTCCTTTGCTTTCTTTCATTTCTTCCTATAATTTCCTGCCTTGCTGGTCCATTCACCTGTATGTGTTCGATAAAGTCCTACGTACTTTCTCTCAGTATTGATAATTGGGTACATGTATTAATGCATTTTTGGCTCATGGAAAATTAGATATGCGAAAGCAATTTTACGGAATTTAGGCCCATTTTTACATATATACGTTTTAGTGTCCTTAGTTATGTTTGAATTTGTATTCAGGTTTTTTTTTTGAAATCTCCGCGTGCGATAAATTGAACGGAGTGGTCAACGCCAGGGGCATCTCCTTAGATTTGTGTGCGCGAATGCATTGATATGGGTACTTAATTTTTTTCTTTTTCCAGTTGAAGTATTGTGTGTTTTGAATGTTGTACCCTTGACATGACTCTACGCAGTAGGCTGGGCTGTAAGCAACAGTAACAATAACAATAACAATAACAATACATTGTAACAATAACAATGACGAAATGTAACTTTGTGATTTTTTCACGAAATGATCTTTATCTCTTCTCTTTCACGAAATGTATATTAACTCTTTTATTTCACAAAATGCTTGTCAACTCTTCTTTCATAAAATGTGTATTAACTCTGTTCTTTCACAAAATGTCTACTAATTCTTTTGTCAAAAAATGTCTATTAACCCTTTTTGTCATAAAATTTCTATTAACTCTTCTTCTTTCACAAAATATCTATTAACTCTTTTTTGTCATAATATGTCTTACTAATTCTTTTGCCCCCCAGATACATGGCTGTCCTGATCGTGATGATGGCAGTCTACGTCCTTGGAATGTACAGTCTGCTGAACCTGAAGTACCAGACAGTTCACCTGACCGACCCCCTCACCAACACTTCCAGCTGGGTCTTACGCGTCACCAAGTTCTACCTGGACAACAAAACAGCCATCGACATCCTGTACAACTACCTCTTGGTCCTTGCCGTTCCCTGCCTTTCCCTGGCGGTGGTGACTGTCACAACCTTCATCACCATCACCAGGTTGAGGCAGACGACAGCCTGGAGACAGCAAAGTGCCAACACCGACTCTTCAGGTGGTGCAGAGGGAGCGTAGATGTGAAACCATTTGTGTGTGTGTCATCTATTATCTTATTTATAAACATTTTTTTTAACAAAAGAAAAAAGAAAAAAAAGAGCGAGAGAGAGAAAGAGAGAGAGAGAGAGAGAGAGAGAGAAATAGATAAGACAGACAGACAGACAGACAGACAGACAGTCAGACAGTCAGACAGAGAGAAATGCCGTGGTGCGGCCTCTAATCTACTCAAACGTGAACGGGGGACCTCATTCTCAGTTCTTCCGAAGCTAAGGAAAGGAAAACAGCAACTGACAGGATTGGTGTGGTTTGGTTTAGTTTTTATGTCGGCACCCACCTCACATGATATAACCATCCCAGGGAAGTGGGGGAAGGGGGACTTATCTAATCCTATAATGACACCACCAGAACAACAATGATGTTAAGATAGGACAGTGAGCTGAGAAGGCCAGTTTATCTAATCCTATAATGACACCACCAGAACAACAATGTTGTTAAGATAGGACAGTGAGAAGACCAGTTTATCTAATCCTATAATGACGCCACCAGAACAACAATGATAATTATTAAAATGGGACAGTAAGAAGGCCAGTTTGGATGTAGCGCAACCCGGGATTCGAAACCACAACCATTGGCATGTGAATCCGACGCTCAATCAACTGAGCTACTGAGGACCGCCACGGACCGGAGAAAACCACCTCCTTTACAATGCTAGTCTTGAGAATAGTTGAGGTCTCTACCACCTCACTCCCCTTTAACCTCACAGATACGAGATAACCTGGTTTATTTTTTTCTGATTGACTTTAGGCTGATCTTTACCAATCTAGCACCTAAATCAGGCCTTAAAATCATGGTTCCATAAGATTGGTTTGATGATGTACAGGTCTCTGCAAATATAACACAATAAAACTGGGTGAAGCAGCAACAACAACAGCAACAACAGCAACAAAACCCAGCAACAACAAAAATGACGACGACGAGAAACAGAACATACAAGCAAACAAGCAGTCCAGTAAACACATCATCATTACAATCATAAACCCTTGCCGCATGGCGTTGGCGATCATTACCCTCCATACGTATCTATCTTTTGTCGTTGCAAGTACATCTCCCATCCTCTCTGTCTTCATCCACTCTGCACATTCGTCCAATATATTTATTCCTGGGTTTACCTGGTGCTCATTTTCCCTCCAGCTATCCTGTTGTGACTAGAAGTTCAATTTGTTTCTTGCCTCAGAATGTTCTATCAAGGTTGCTTGTCTTCATTAATGTTTTTTGTTTTGTGTTTGATTCTTTTAAGACTGTTTCGTTTGTTTTCTTTGCTGTCCATGGAGCAGGCACACAACCCTAAATAACGAAGAAAGCGTGATTGACTTCTGTTCAACAATGATGATTCAGTGGACACAGAACGACTGATCCCCCTTCCCTTGCACAAATAGCTCCTAACTCCCATGACTCCTCACGCATAACCCCCACCTCACATGCCTCCCACACGTAACCATAACCCACATGACTCCACACACATAACCCCCACCCCACATGCCTCCCACACGTAACCAGAACCTCACATGACTCCACACACATAACCCCACAACCCCACACACAAACCCCACCCATGACCCCACACACATAACCCCCACCCCACATGACCCCCACACATAACCCCCACCCACATGACCCCACACACATAACCCCTCCCCACATACCCCACACACATCCCCACCCACATGACCCCCACACATACCCCCACCCACATACCCCACACACATAACCCCACCCACATGACCCCACACACATAACCCCACCCCACATGACCCCACAGACATAATACCTCCACCTACCACCATGACACTACCCCACACACATAACCCCACCCCACAGACCTCACACGCATAGCCCCCACCCCACATGACCCCTCACACATAACCCCCACCCCACATGACCCCACACACATAACCCCCACCCCACATGACCTCACACACATAGCCCCCACCCCACATGACCTCATACACATAACCCCACCCCATATGACCCCTCACACATAACCCCCACCCCACATGACCCAACACACATAGCCGCCACCCCGCATGACCCCACACAGGAAATAGGTGATTATTGAGATGTCTGTTGCATCTTCATGGGCCTTCAATAAATATAGGTTTCAGTTTCAATTTCACATGATAACGTCCTCGCTCTGAGAAAGACTTCCATGTGTGCGGGTGCCACTGGCGCCATCTGATGTTCACATATACCGGAAGAAGAATACCATAATTGTAAAATTGGCTAACTGTTTCAAGGTCACATCCCTCCCCCCCCCCCCCCCAAAAGAAAAAAGAAAACGAAAAACAACATGTCTGTTGACACTAGAACAGAGTGTTTATTGTTATGGTAATACCATTTTTGTGTTACGGTAATACCATCTTCTTTTTGTTTCTGTCCGTTTTTTGTGCGTGTAGTGGTGTTTCTCGTGTTGTTGCTGTGCTTGCAGATGTTGCGGACACTGACATTGTTGTTGTTGCTGTTGCTCTTGCTACTAACCCTTTGACTCACGTACACTGTCCACTAATAGCCTGCTTTGTCAACCAGACCAGCAAAGCAAAGACTTTGATTCCCTAACCCTGTCCACCAGCTTCACGCAGGAAGCTGGTGGAGTGGATAGGGTGAGGGAGTCAAAGGGTTAAGTTTTTGAAGTTGGTGGATAGGGTGCGGAAGTGAAAGGGTTGATATTCCTGTGGTCAGTTGTACATGTAGAGCTGTTGTTGTTACTGTTGTACAGGAGAGGGGCGAGAGGCGGCAGTGACGAAGATGCTGACTGTGGTCTGCTGTATTTACGTCACCTGTATGACTCCCTCTGTGACGAATGCTTTCTGCAGGGCGCTGCTACCGGGTTATCTGCCCTCAGGTTGGTCTGTCTGTGTGTCTGTCTGTGTGTCTGTGTGTCTGTCTGTCTATCTATCTGTCTGTCTCTTTCTTCCTTCTTTCTCTTTCTTTCTCATTCTTTCCCTCCCTCCCCTCTTTTCTTCTCTCTCTTTTCTTCTCTGTATGTCTCTCATTTCCTCCCTTTCTCTATTCTCTACCTCTCTTTCTTTCCTCTTTCTCTATTCTCATTCTCCCTCCTCCTCTCTCTCTCTTCTTCTCTCTCTTCTCTGTATTCTCTCTTCTCTCCCTCTCTCTCTTCTCTTCCTCTCTTCTTCTCTCTCTTCTCTCATCTCTGCTCATCTCTCTCTCTCTCTCTTCTCTCTGTTTTCTTTCTGTTTCTCTTTTCTGTCCTCTTTCTCTCTTCTTTCTCTCTCTCTCTTTTTTCTCCTTCTCGTCTCTCTCTCTCTTCTCTCTCTCTCTCTCTTTCTCTGTCTACTCACAGACTCACTCACCACTCACGCACACATACTTCCACTCATAAACAAACCCACACACACACACGCCCACACACACATTCACACACATACACACACACACACCACACACACACACACACACACACACACACCCACACACACACACACACACTACACACACACAACATGACCATGTTAATTCTTTACGACATCATGTAACATCTATAACACTTGGTTACCTTCTCTCTTTATCTTCTTTCGTTCTCTGTCCACGTATCAGACACATTTGGCGAGTTTTATGCATCTGCTGTTGGCCAGTTCTAGTTGACTGCACATTGGAGTTTAGGTGTCAGCTGGAATTGTAGTTGGCCATGATATGTCTGTCCAATCTACCCTGTATCTGGAGCATTATGCCTGGCCACTTTCGCGCCCAATCAGACAACCCCTGTGAGTCGAAGTAAGACAACGTTGGGAGCTTCCGACTGCTAAGTGTCGCGACTATAGTAAGGGGAAAGGTGCTGACAGCTATGCGAGCTGGTGGCAGGACGGGCTGCCCCCAAAAAAGGTGAAAACCAGAGTGGGTCGAGAGAGGGGTCTTCCATTCTCCGTTGATCAGGAGACTGGGCTGGACCTGGTTGGTGCGCTTGTGTGGCTGTGTCCAGGGGTTCGTCATCTCCCCACCTCACCATTCGTTTTGTTATCAAGGTAACTGATGACTGGGCCCGACAGGGTCATGCAACGCACAGACAGCACCCCTTTGCTTGAAGAAATGACTGTCGATTGGCGTCGGGAGCTTGGGAGGTGAGTGTGCGAAGAGTAGCGGGGCATTGGTCTTCCGGTCCCATCCGCACCCCCATGGTGTTTCTTGTTAACATCTGTCACTCCCCAGTTGATAGAGGTGGCACTGCGCAGTATATGTTCAGCTGTCTGGTCCTCTTGACCGTTTTGCAACTTCCTGTGATCTAAGAGTTATTTTTCCTTTGTTGTTGGGTTTTTTTCGTAATAAAGAACTGAGAGTTGTGTCCCTTTCGGAGTTTTAGTCGCTGTGTGTTTGTGAAGATCGTGGCAGAAATGGTTACAAATCTCAGACGCTGCGCTTCAGTCTGTGTCCTTCTTTAGAGTTGTGTGTGGCTAATTTTTGCTAACTCCACAACTGCAAGGGGCCAGGTTGGTGAAAGACGTCGGTTTAATACATTCTGTACCGCGTCACGAGATCCTCGTGACTCAGCTTTCTCTCTCCATGGACCGCGTCACGAGGATTTCGTGCCCTGAACCGAAGTTTCAGTTTCGAGTTTATAAATAGAAAATGACCGCATTGCTGACGTAAACCCTTTTCCGGCAAAGGAAGTATACTCTTGTCATTTTCTTTCTGCGTTTACACAACGTTTGAAGCGGCAAACATGGCAAAAAACAGGCGTAATTTGAGTGTTTCTGAAGTCTCCTAACATTACTTCGTCAATAGTTAGTACTGTGACCTACTTTCTTGGTAGGAAAAGGGTTAAATTAATATGCGGTTCATATGGATGTTGGGTCTGTTGTGTAATCAGTGACAGGCTCCATCAGGACCATCTACTGCTCTCTGGACGAAGGCCAGTTGGGGACGAAAATTTGCGCCTGTCTTGTTTTGTTATATCAAATATACACGTTCTGATTCTGTTTGTGTGTGTGTGTGTGTGTGTGTTGTTGTTGCTGATTTACGTCTTTTCCTTTCGTTGTGTGTGTGTGTGTGTGTGTGTGTGTGTGTGTGTGTGTGTTTCAATTTGCTTGAACGCAGGCAGTCACATTGATTTTAGATTTAACAGTAGATAAATCAAGAAATTGATAGATAAATAAATTAATACATTAATAAATAAATGAATAGATAAACATATACAAGTAAATAGATAAATAAATTTATCAATAAACAACATGAAATGAAAATGGTCTGTTGATAATATTGTTTATTCTTCTGCTTTCTACAGGCAGATACTGATTGGACAGGGATGGTCATTTGATTCAAATTTCACAATCAACTAACAAATAAACAAACAAATAAATGTATTTAAAAAAAAAACACGAAATGAAATAGTCATTTGACAATATTTTTCATTCTTGTGCTTTTTCCGCAGGCAAATACTGCAACACGCTGAATGTGGTGGGGGCGCTGGTTCAAGTGTGTGAGTTGACCAACTCTTCTGTCAACTTCATCGTCTACTTCACTATGGGATCCAGGTTCAGGGACACAGTACGACAACTGTTGGCCACACGGCCACACAGAAAACATTCCCCTGTACAATCCGTCACCACCAGTAATGAGCACCTGTGACGTCCCTTGACGTGATCTGACCACAGCTTACTATCAACAATGACCGACGAAACAGAGAAGATCATTTCAAATGGTCATCATCATCATCATGTGCCCTGCTGCATGGTGTTGGTGATCATGGCCCTTCATACGAATCTAATCCTTGTCGCTGCAAGTACATCTCCCATCCTCTCTGTCCTCAGCCACTCTGCAAGTCCGTCCAATATTTTCTCTCTGGGTCTGCCTGATGCTCTTTTTTCTCCTCCAGCTTTCCTGTTGTGACTGGGTGCTCTAATTTTTTTTTGCCTCATAAAATGTCCTATGAAATCGTTTGTCTTTTCCTAATCTTCTTCATTAATGTTCGTCTTGTGTCCGCCTCCATCAGGACTGTCTCGTTTGTTTCCTTTGCTGGCCATGGAACTCTCAACATTCTTCTTAAAAACCACCTTTCAGTTGCCTCAATCTTGTTCTGACTTTGCGTTTCAGTGGTAGTTACACAAAAACTTGCTTAGCTGTTGAAAACGACTAGTAAACTTACGCTTATATGGAGAGTGTGTTGGTGGATGTGCATGCTGGATATTTATGTTTCTGGAAGGCGACAAACATTACATGGCTTACGGGATCTTTTGCTTTAAACACAAGTAGATTAGCTATGCAAGATATGTAAATTGGCCTATATGCTAATATCTATATCGTTGGGACAATGAGATTTGGTTTGGTTTGGTTTGGTTTGGTTTGGTTTGGTTGGTTGGTTTGGATTGGATTTTGGATTGGATTTTGGATTGGATTTAAATTGGATTTTGGATTGGATCGAATTTAATTTGATTTGATTTGATTTGATTTGATTTGATTGATTAGATCCAGGAAGGATCGTACCCAGAACGTAACGATTGGAAGTCCACATGACCTAACCGCTTGTCTGTCATTTATTTCATAGCAACGTGTGAAGTAGTGCACCCTCTTCCCTCCAATGATTGTGTCGTGGTGTGTTCACAAACTGCAATGTGGGTCTGTGAGTTTTCTGTTGTGGTGTGCTCACAAACTGCAATGTGAAGTCTGAGTATTTTGTGTTGTGGTGTGCTCATAAACTGCAATGTGAAGTCTGAGTATTTTGTGTTGTGGTGTGCTCATAAACTGCAATGTGAAGTCTGAGTATTTTGTGTTGTGGTGTGCTCATAAACTGCAATGTGAAGTCTGTATTTTTTGTGGTGTATCAATCTGTAATTGTGGGGTCTTGGTGACTTAATTTTCTATTGTGGTGTGTTGACAATCTGTAATGTGGGTCGTGAATTTTCTATTGTGGTGTGTTGACAATCGTAATGTGGGGTCTGTGAATTTTCTATTGTGGTGTGTTGACAATCTGTAATGTGGGGTCTGTGAATTTTCTATTGTGGTGTGTTGACAATCTGTAATGTGGGTCTGGAATTTTCTATTGTGGTGTGTTGACAATCTGTATATTGTGGGGTCTGTGAATTTTATCTATTGTGGTGTGTTGACAAAGTGCAATGTGAAGTGTGGAATTTTCTATTGTGGTGTGTTGACAAAGTGCAATGTGAAGTGTGAGAATTTTCTATTGTGGTGTGTTGACAAAGTGCAATGTGAAGTCTGTGAATTTTCTGATGTGGTGTGTTCACAAACTGCAATGTGAAGTGTGAGAAATTTCTGTTGTGGTGTGTTCACAAACTGCAATGTGAAGTGTGAGAATTTTCTGTTGTGGTGTGTTCACAAACTGCAATGTGAAGTGTGAGAATTTTCTGTTGTGGTGTGTTCACAAACTGCAATGTGAAGTCTGAGTATTTTCTGTAGTTGTGTGCTCACAAACTGCAATGTGAGGTCTGTGAATTTTCTATTGTGGTGTGTTGACAAACTGCAATGTGAGGTCTGAGAATTTTTGCAATGTGAGGTATCTCAATTTTCTGTTGTGGTTCGTTGACAAACTGCAATGTGAAGTCTGCGAATTTTCTGATTGTTGTGTTCACAAACTGTAATGTGAGATCTGAGAATTGGAATTTGAGCCTGATTTTTTTCTTGAAGGATTCTTTGCATTTAGGCAGTTCAACGTATGCACTACCCACATAATGTCATTCGTGATGTGGCAGGCTTTTTTAACCTGCACAACACTTTACAACCTAGCAAGGTCCTGAAATTGAAGCAGAGAGTAGGCGCCATGAAACCTTAAGCTGACACCGTCGGAATGATTTATTGTTACTGGCTAGGATTAAACTCAAGACATCAGATCTTTGATCAGTGGTTCTGTCAAGAAGCAGCCAGTTAGCTCCCTTTTAGGCTTTGAGGCAAAGTCTGCTCAACATGTGTGAATGGCGGTCGAATTGTATTCTTTTCTTTTCTTTGATTTATTTTATTTTTGATTTTTACGTGTTTTTTTTAATTGGAAAAGTGCTATTGTTGGTTTATATTCATAATTTTTCTCTAGCAAATGTTGTATTGATTTATCTGTTTATTCCATTATGCACGAATATGTTTATTAATTTATTTATTCATTTATGTACTTATTTATTCACTCTTTTATTTTTTTATTGGAAATTAGATGCGTTTGTATGTCTTTAACGGTTGTCCTTCTGCTTATTTTATCTTGTTTCCCGCTCCCTTGTTTGTTAAATAGGTATCATCCATAGACTGGGAAATCTTGTGCTCTACATCATGAATCTGGATTCCTTTTATCAAACTGTCTTCCCTTATTATTATAATTAGAATTTTAGCACAGAGGATAAACAGGTAAGGCATAATAGGATCTCCCTGTCTACATCCCCCTTTTAACACTAAACAAATGCATTATCTGACGATTTACAACAACTCCTGATTTTTTTAATGACAACTTTGGATTCAGTAAAATAAAATCACTGTAAACCAATAGGCTTTCAAATATTTTTTAGCATAAAGCTCCAAACTAATGGATCAAAAGCCTTTTCAAAATCAATCCAGTAATAGAAAGCCAGGCTTGTCGTTCAAATGTAAGCACTTTATCGTGTCATGTTTTTCATCTTGTATTGTCTCATATACATCTTTTAGCCACAAATTTTATCTGATCTTCATTGTTAAGTTCAGATAAACCCTTTAATGATCAGTTTGAGAAGCATGTAGACACAATATTATACAAGATGTTTGAGTAACGATACAGGGCACCATTTTTCCTACACAGGTTTTGGATTTGTATTTTTTGGAATAAAAATGACGCGCTGCTCTCTTTTTCGTTTTCAGTGTTTTATCATGACATCAGTGGTTTATTGCTGACATGTCCTTACGTACAACATTTCCTGTAAAATGCAAAGTGCTTAGTAGCTTGCTTCCAGGGATGTTGTACTATATAAGTCTCCGTAATTATCAATATTATTATTATTATTATTATCATCATCATCATCAGTCAACAAGCAAAGCCAGAACAAGATTGAGACAGCCAAGATGTGGTTTCTAAGAAGAATGTTGAGAGTTCCATGGACAGCAAAGAAAACAAATGAGACAGTCTTGATGGAGGCAGACACAAGTAGATCACTCGTAAGGAAGATTAGGAAAAGACAGGCAACATTTATAGGCCATTTTATGAGGAAAGGGGATTTAGAGCACCTGGTCACAACGGGAAAGCTGGAGGGAAGGAGAGCACCAGGTAGACCCAGGGAGAAAGTGCTGGACGGACTTGCAGAGTGGCTGGGGATGAGGAGGGTGGGGGAGATGCTAGGGGCAACAAGAGATAGAGACAGATGGAAGTCCATTATCGCCAACGCCATGCGGCAGGACACCTGATGATGATGATTATCATCATCATCATCATTACTATTATTATTGTTTTATTATATATTATATCATCATCATATTATCAGTATTACTATTATCATCATCATCATTATTATCATTATTACTATTATTATCATTTTATATCATTATTATTATCATTATTTATTATTATTTATTGTTATTATTATTATTATTATATTATTATTATTATTATTATTATTATTATTATTATTATTATTATTATTATTACTATTATTATTATCATTGTTGTTGTTATTATTATTATCACTGCTATTAAAATTATTGCTATTATTATATTGCTATTATCATTATTATTACTATATTATTATTATCAAGTATTCGGCCTTCCTTCTGTGAAGAGTTCTCCATCTCTATATACATCCTTTTAGGATCCCAGTACAATTGGACCCAATTGTTTCCAAGGGGAAAAAAAGAAATCTGCAATAAACTTATCTGTACCTGGTGTTGCAGTTTTCATTCTTATTTCGTCTATTCTGATTTTACCTTCTAACAACCACTTTTTTCTGCGTTTGATAATTTTGGTATCGGTCTAACGAGGTTTTCTAGATTGCAGACGTCATTGTTTTTGGCTTATACGAACTATCATCACTGAACAAGTTGGCTGGCCTTGTCATAAAAGGTAGCTGTGGACTCAAGATCTGGTATCTCGAATGGAATCTCAGCCCTCAATATAGAAAAAAATATGTTTGCTGCCCATCTTAGTCCTCCAGTCTTTCTTGTGTGGTGTCAGTTTAGTGTTTCCTAGGTTCTCCACTGTTTCCCCTTCCATATCAAGATCTCGCCAACGTGCAGCGTTTAGCACAGACTCGAGGAGTTTACTAGTTAACAGATGTCAGATTAGATTGAGAGCATATCAAAAGGTGCTCTATGTACCTGCATGCAACAGAAGTCCACAAAAAATAAAGAAACAAACAAAGAAATGATAACGTTTTATGTTTTATTATACTGAAATTGTTACATACAGTTTATGCTGCTATTATGTACTGTCCCCCTAAAAAAGATTTGAGAGCATATTAAATTGTCTTAGTGAGATGGGTCCATTTCCAATAAACTTCAAAGTTCATGATAAGATTTAACTTTTCTGGTGTATGTCTAATCTGTTTTGTAAACAATACTATTTTTGTTTTAGTTGTTCATATATTTTTCTTTGCTCAAGATTCCAGCCATATTTAGCGATTTTTTCACCATAAGCAATCAACCTATCATTGTCTTTTTTGTTGTTTTTTGTTTTCTTTTGTTTGTTCTTCTAGACCTTTTTTTTTCAGTAAATTCAACGTAGTTCAAAGAACGTTGTTTTTTCGTCTTCTTTACAATGTATGTATGTATTTGTGTAGTGTTGGCTGTCTGTCTGTCTATCACCGTCATCCCCATCATCATGATCAGCATTACTGTTCATCTTTTACTGGACATAATAAACCGTCTGGTTCAAAACAACACTGATAAAACAATAAACATTTACATGGAGAGAACGTTAAGACAATAAGAAGAAAAATGAAAATGTGATAGATATAAATAAATAAATAAATAAATTCAGTTTTCAGTTTCAGTTTCTCAAGATGACGTCTCGGAACGTATTCCATATGCACTAACGTCACAGGTGCCACGTGTATGGTGACCGTGGCACATGCCATAAGCCTGCACATAAACCCATGAGCTGACCTGGTCCTGAGGCCCTACCTGGACTATGTTTTACCTAGTCTGTATTTTATACTGGTATTTCATCAGCTATACGACTAGAATAATATTGGTTACATGTAAATGACATATGTGTGTTATCTTACCTTCAAAACAGGAACATACATATACAGTTAATAATTAAAGGTCTGAATCACAACACAACTAGCTATTCTGTATAAACTCGTCTCACATGACAGAACCCCCCCCCCCCCTAGTCAATGCCCAAATGCTCAGCCGTCTATCAACTAGGTGAAATCAACCCCATGTTGGGGTATGCTGAAAATGAAAGGTCCTAGTTGCTCCTATAGCAGGTAATCATGAACAACAATAAAACAATATCCCTGTGTCTTTTGAAACAAAAATAAAAGCAGATAAAATATAGACCAACAGAAGAGATGTGTGTGTGTGTGTGTGTGTGTGTGTATGTGTGTGTGTGTGTGTGTGTGTGTGTGTGTGTGTGTGTGTGTGTGTGTGTGTGTGTGTGTGTGCAGTTATGTGTGTGTGTGTGTGTGCAGTTATGTGTGTTTGTGTAGCTGTGTACGCTGGAAATGTGTGCGTATACAGGCGTGTCTGTGTGTGTGTGTGCGTGTGTGTGTGTGTCTGTCTGTTTGTGTGTCTGTGTGTGTCTGTTTGTGTGTGTGTGTGTGTGTGCGCGTGTGTGTGGTGTGTGTGCGTGTGTGTGTGTGTGTATGTATGTGTGTGTGTGTGTGTGTGTATGTGTGTGTGTGTGTGTGTGTGTGTGTGTGTGTGTGTGTGGTGTGTGTGTGTGTGTGTGTGTGTGTGTGTGTGTGTGTGTGAATACGCAAATTTGGGTTTGCATACGTTTGCGCGTGTGGCAATATGGGAAAAGAGAGAAAGCACAACCCGTTTTCGTACTTGCAGGTATATGAACTTATTCATAAGAAGGTGGGACAAGATTAGTACGAGCTAACCGTTTTGGGGATCTATGCTTTTCTGTGTAATGGAAAATCTAAAGTACGAAAATATGATGTCACATAGGCCTATATTCGGTCTGCTCATTTGCGTATAGATGCTACTATTAGACCCAAAGAAGAATCAGAAAATATGTGACCCATTCTCACAAAAGGCACAATAAGTCTCAGTTTGGGCATTTTTAGGTTTTGGTATCACTATAAAGTTTAGAATCTCAGCTTTCAAATGGTACTAAAGTTGAGTTTCAGGCTACAAAAACAAAAATGTTATGGGCTTTCAAAGATGAGAATGGTCAAATCAGCCATTTTGAGAAAAACTGTTGAAGAGAATAGGCCTAAATTGAAAAGGTATTTTCAGAAACTCCTTAGCAACAAGCATTAAATATCAACCAAATCAGCTGAAATTCCATACTTCCCTTGTTTTACTTAATTGTCCATCCATCCAAAACAACAAAAAGAAAAATAAATTTAAGAAGAGCGTACTTTAATCACCAAAATGTTACGGAACTTGTGAATATTTTGAAAGGAAAGAAAACATTAAAACACAAAAAAATTATACTTATCGACTGAATTTGACTTTATTGTGTTAGGACATGGTGTAAAAGTGATTATAAAACATGAAAATGCAGAAAACTCAAAATCGACTTATTGTCCCTGTTCAGAGTTTTCAGCCCACAGCAGCAGAAGGCCTCACCCGACTTATTGTACCTCTAGTCAGAGCGGGTCACATATTTCATTGATATGGCTACGTTTGCATATGCTCCTGGTTTTAGTACTTAAAATGGAAAAAAAAACCGTTAGGGTGATAGGATTGATACACTGTCATTGCTTATTATGTCCACGACAAAAGGAGAAATTAGTGTTCCTTGGAATCAGTCACGTATGTACGTGATACTAGATCCATGCGTAAAGGTTTTCAACATCAGCTCAGATCTATAGAAACAAATGATAAACCCTGCCAAAAAATACTTTACAATCTTTACAGTGAATCTTTGATAGTGCTGTTAGCTGTTCACACAAATAACATAATAACCCTCATGATAAACACAGATTTATTTATACGACGGAAGGATCCCTAAAGACCTCCTCTACGGAGAACTGGTGCCGGGAAAACGTCCCATAGGCAGACCACAGCTGCGATTCAAAGACGTGTGCAAGAGGGACCTAAAAGCCTTGAACATCAACAAAAACAACTGGGAAGCAACAGCCCTCGAACGGTCAGCCTGGAGACAGACTGTGCAGAAAGGTCTCTCCAAGTTCGAAGAGACACTCGCTCAGCAGCACGAGGAAAAGAGAATGAGAAGAAAGGCTGCAGCCCAGGCAGACAGACCAGCGTCAGACTTCATCTGTGCCCTCTGCCACAGGGACTGGCCAGCCACACCCGACGCTGTACCAGAATAAACACCAAGAGCGCAACTCCATAGTCTTCCGAGACTGAAGGATGCCTTTGATACTATTTATACGGCTTGACCAATTCAGTAACAGTGGCTGGAACATTCTGTATGTACAGTGACTCAAGCCAAAAATCGAAATAATGTTTTGAGTGTATGCGATGACTCTACACAAAACCAAAGTGATATTCTGTATGTACCAAAGTCTGAACACACACGCATACACACACACACACACAAACACACACCACACACACACACACACACACGCACGCACGCACCACGCACACACACACGGGCAAACACACACACGCATGCACACTACACACACGCTACATACACACACACACACACACACACACACACACTACACACACACACACACACTAACAACACACACACATACACTACACACACACACACTAACAACACACACACACTAACAACACACACACACACACTAAAATACACACACACACTAACAACACACACACATACACTACACACACACACACACTAACAACAAACACACACACACATACACACACACACACACACACACGCACACACACACTATCACACACACATACACACACACACACACACACACACACACACACACACACACACACATACACACACACACAGCACACACACACACACACACACACACACACACACACACACACACACCACACACACACACGCACGCAACAACAACTCAACATCTTATTACTTGCATCAAATATGTTGCACAAAAATACCCAAACACAAAGATAGTCATCAGCAAGGTCGCCCTGTACGACATGCACGTATGGAGGTTCAGCGGAATTTGTACAACGCTTTCTTATCTGCTGAGCTTGTTGACATCAAAAACGTATCTTTTGTCTCCCACGAAAACCTTCGCACCAACCAGCAGTTTCTTCACGACAATATACACCCCACTGCCAGAGGAAGCAGCGTGATAGCGGGGAACCTGGGAAGACACGTTCGGGATCTCTTTTGGGAGACCCCTAGGAAGAACAACACGATCACGTTCTTCACGGCTACACTCTTCTAGATTCCCCCGAGGAAGGTTCCACCATTTTAACAACTACGAACCGTGGTGGCTGCAATATGATATGTTTTAGTATATCTACAGTTATCAACGATTCTTGTCACAGGACTTTTTCCTTATCATCTCTGACAATTCCCTTGATGAAAGTATACAAACGCTAGAATTTACTCAGTCAGACTATCAAGACTCGGTCAGACTATAATCTCCGTACATTTGACGGCGTGTATACCATTGTTTTATTTATTTGTTATTTGTTTCTGTTCATAATCTACCTATTTTCTCTATTAGAAGGACTTTTTCCCATAGTTTTAACTACATTTTCCTCCCTACCTTTTATTAGTAGTCTAAGTAGTTAATGTTTTCTTTCTGGCCATTTTTTCTCGTACGCAGAAAACCAAAGTCTTCGTGATTATCAAACAAATAACCTTTAATTTAACATAGGAGATTAGCCAACAATGAAACTGCGCCAACAATCACAAATCAAATGTTTGCAGTGGAATTGTAGATCTATTTCCACCAATTCCGCATACCTGGAACATTTTCTCTCATCAAATCAGTGTGAAGTTTTAATTTTGCAGTCCCTTAATGTTATCCCAACCAAACTTCCCAACCTCCAAAATTATTATTATCCTCCAATATATGACTTAGGAAATCCCGGGAAGAAGGTAGCTACTGCGATATATATACTTAAAGAGTTGCAGTATCACATATTTAATTCCCCAGTTTTAACATCCACTGAAGACTTACACGCTTTTGCCGCCACAGTACAATTCAGTAATTCTTTCATCCTGAACGTTTTGTCAGTCTACCTGCCAACAGGTCCAAATGACCACAATACAGAATGGCTGCGTACGATTCCGGATCTGCAGCACGGTAGATGGCTAATAGGTGGAGACTTTAATTCCCACTCCCCGTTTTGGGAAAAAGATTGTTGTACTGTTACAAGCAATCGTTTAGTAGAAAACATAGTTGACAGTGCGCTTTACCTTTTGAATGATGGGAGTGTCACCAGAATTCCTGATGTTTCCAAACACCGGGCAACAGCCATCGATCTGTCACTAATATCACCAGAATTAGTACCATGCTGTACCTGGGACACTCACAGAGATACTTTGGGAAGTGATCACTTACCTATCATCATAACAATAACAAATGACAACATCAGGATGAAAGACAGCACTCCTGACATTAAACCAAAATATAATTACATGCGTGCTGATTGGACCATGTTTCAGACTGCTCTTGCTAAACATGAATATAAGCATTATGAAAGTGAAAATGTAGACGTTATGTTTTCTAAGTTCCAGGAGTCAGTTCTAGCTGCTGCAGACCTCTCCATTCCGAAACTCAAAACTTTTAAGTCTAATAATCGTTTGGGTAATGTTTGGTGGACAGAGGCATGTGAGAAAGCAGTTCAGTATAAAAAAGATAAATTCAAAATCTACATCAAAAGCAGAAAACCGGACGATCACATGGAAATGAAAAAAGCTAACACCCAGTGTAATAAAATCATTGCTGAAGCAAAGAAAGATTATTGGGCATCATACTGCACCAAAGAAATTTCAGATTTTAAGGATTTTCATAAAGTCTGGACAAAAATGAATCAAATGAAAAACGGAGCCAACTTACCTAGATTTCCAATAATGATTGATACATGTCACAAATTTCCTTCCGACATGGACAAAGCTGAAACTTTTGTAGAACTCTTTGCTGAAAATAGTAAAGTAGATGGGTTGTCTCCTAACTGCAAACACTACAGAGAAACGGCAGCTAACAACCCTATCTTCACTGATCCAATAACTCAGAATGATTGCTGGTTTAATTCTCCGATCACCCAAGAAGAGCTAAAAAACACTATCTTGTCTCTACACAACAAAAGGAGTTCGGTAGGTGTCGATGCTGTTTCAACTGAAATGATTAAGCATCTTCCAGAAAATTATATTATATTCTTACACAAAATTTTTCAGAAATGCTGGGTGAGTGGAACTGTACCACAGGTATGGCAAAAGTTTGTTGTTATACCCATATTAAAAGCAGGAAAGCCTAAAAACAATAAAAACAGTTACAGACCTATTGCGTTGACGTCCCATACGAGCAAACTAATGGAAAGATTGGTCTTGAACAGACTTATACATTACTGTGATAAAAATAACGTTATTCCGGTAAACCAGGCAGGTTTCAGAAAAGGGAGATCCACAGTTGAGCACCTGGTTAAACTTACAACTCAGATAAAACAACAATTTGCCCGTAGAAAAAGTCTTTTAGCAACCTTTTTTGATGTGAAAAAAGCTTATGATCAAGTTTGGCATACACGATTATTGTACAAGCTGAAATCTATTGGTCTGTCTGGCAATATATATAATTATATCAAGTCCTATTTAGCCAATAGAACAATTCAGGCAAGAGTGGGAACAAGTTATTCTACTTCACGATGTCTTGATATGGGAATTCCTCAAGGTTCAGTGATAGCACTTATATTATTTAATATCCTTATACATGATCTTCCTAATGTACTCTCAAATCGTGTTGTTTTGGTACAGTACGCTGATGATATATGCATATGGATGAATATTACTTTAAAAAAGACAACTCCCCAGAGAGCACAGAATTACATCAGGAAGGTGTATCAATCTGATCTTGATAGTCTTGGAAACTACATGTTAGAAAATGGTCTATCGTTATCAACTGAAAAAACTAACATGATGCTATTTAATCCTGGTGGTACTTTAAATAACTTGCCTACTTTCAGACTGCATGGTGAAGTGATACATTACAAACAGGTTGTAAAATTTCTGGGAGTTTTTATAACATCGAAATTAAACTGGAATGTCCATTTTGATTATGTTTTAACAAAAGCAAGAAAAGCCTTAAATTTTCTAAAGATAATAAGCAGATTACCCTGGGGAATGGATACAAACATACTACTTCATCTATCAACAGCACTTGTAAGATCTAAATTATCCTATGCACAAGAGGTGTTCTTCAGTGCACCAAAATATTTACTAAAGAAGATTCAAAGCTTAGACTGCAAAAGTCTTAAAATTGCACTAGGTGTACCAGTCCATGCTTCAAATCTGGAAACGTACAAAGTT
>JAPXFY010000031.1:15133308-15240808 GCA_030674185.1 Monoplex corrugatus | reverse complement strand
TGGCCCTCCATACGAATCGATCTTTTGTCGCCGCAAGTACATCTCCCACCCTCTGCATCTTCAGCCACACCTCAAGTCCGTCCAGTGTTTTCTCACTGGGTCTTCCTGGTGTTCTGTTTTCCTCCAGCATTCCTGTTGTGACTAGGTGCTCTAATTTCTCTTGCGTCATAAAATGTCATGTAAATGTTGCTTGTCTTTTCCTCATCTTCTTTATTAACGTTCTTTTTGTGTTTGCCTCTTTCAAGTCTGTCTCGTTTGTTTTCTTGGCTGACCAGTCTCGAAAGAGGCGAACACAAAAGAACGTTAAAAAGAAGATGAATAAAATACAAGCAACATTTACAGGACATTTTATGAGGCAAGAGAAATTAGAGCACCGAGTCACAACAGTAAAGCTGGATGGAGAAAAGAATACCAGGCAGACCCAGGGATAAAATACTGGACGGACTTGCGAAGTGGATGAAGACAGAAAGGGTGAGAGATGTACTTGCAACAACAAAGTGTAGATTCGCATGGAAGGCCATGATAGCTAAGACCATGCGGCAGGGCACATGATGATGATGAGTTCAGCCTATGGTCGGTCGAAGGGAAGAAACTACTTTTATGATAATCTACAATCTTTCTGTGTTATTTCCCTTATTACCCTTGCCGACGGACCATTATTGACATCAGTGGTTTGTGACTAGAAATATCACGTATCCAAAACATTTCTGTTGCTGTAAAAATGGCATTCGTCAATTACGCGCTCAGCTTTCTGTTTTGCAAGTGCTGGAAATGATCTTCGGGGACTGTAAGAATGAATGTGCTATTGATCATCGTGAAGGAAAAGAATCAAAGGAGAAAGGTTGCCAACTTGAACCTTTTGAAGACATTCCAATTGGAAATGAAGCGTCAGTCGAGAGTGATGGTGGCGTGCCCAGCCATACCGACGGTTCAATGTTGGTTTTAATAAAGTTAACAAGGCTGGAGCTTCAGTGACTTTGTGTGCCATGTCATAAAACTGTACATGTATTTCCTGATTATTTTTATTTATCCATACCTGGATCGACAAGATCTTTTTCCCATTCCCAATGGTGTCTAACAATTACAAGCGTAGCTTTCTCCTATCAGAAGTTTTTAACATATTATTGAAAGAACTAGAAAGCTACGTAGCGGGGGAATGCGAACGCTTCATAGATTACGGTTGCAGGGAACATGTAGCAACCCACAACAGGATCTAAAAGAAAGATTTTCGTGCATATATTCTCATTATCATGTAGGCGATTTTTTTTCCCAGTGCTTGGGGTTCCTTAGGAATAAAGATCTCCTATCCAGATAGATCTACTTGGCGAAATTTCGGTACCACACGTCACAACTATCTAAACAACTACCTTTCTGAAACATTACAATGTTGCTTTAGGTCTATCTACTTTAACCTTTAAACTACTAGCAGACATCAACAAGAAAAGACTAAAATGCATTGGCCACGTGTCACGTAGCGAGAACACATACCTCATGGCAACCATTTTTTCAAGGAAAAACAGTAGCAAAAAGAAAGGCAGACCTCCAATCTCATACATTGACTGTCAGAGATGAAGGTAGTTAGCTAAGATGTGTGACTTTTCTGTCAATACACAGTGTCAGTGTGGTGAAGATATTTTGCCCTTTTGCTTTGTTTTTTGCTCGCTTATTTTTTGTTTTTTGTTTGTTTCGTTTTTGTTTTTTTTGTTTGTTTGTTTGTTTGTTTGTTTGTTTGTTTGTTTGTTTTGCTACTTTCTGTTGACTTGTCATGACGTTTTGTCAATAAATTAACAGTACCCGTAAAAAGTCTTTGGTTGTCTTTTTTTGTGTGTATGCATGTTGACTCTGTGTGTGTGTGTGTGTGTGTGTGTGTGTGTGTGTGTGTGTGTGTGTGTGTGTGTGTGGTGTGTGTGTGTGTGTGTGTGGTGTGTGTGTGTGCAAGAGACAAAAATCTTATTCTCTCCGTCTGCCTGCCTCTGTCTTTTCCTTCTGTGCATAGCCTTCCATTGTCTCCATCATTCAGTTCCTCCCCCTCCCCCCCACCCACCTATTCTCCTGTCTCTTGTCACTGCCCTATCCTCTTCCCCTCCCTGTAATTGATGGGATGATTAACAGCGTTGTATATAGATACAAGTAGCACGTGCACGCACACACACATACACACACACACATACACACACACACACACACACACAGAGAGAAACATATATACATACACTCATATACACACAGACACACACACATACCCAGCTTTGGTTCGCAAGCACACACACAGACACACACACACAGACAGACACACATACACAGACACACAGACACACACACATACACACAAACACACACACACACACACATACACACACACACATACACACACACACACACACACACACACACATTGTAACTAAATATAAACGACACAGACATACTGTAGTGGTAATGTCAGTGTTCTACACACACACACACACACACACACACACACACACACACACACACACACACACACACACACCACACACACACACCACTCACCACACACACACACACACACACACACACACACACACACACACACACGCGCGACCACACACACCACACAAATACAACACACGCTCTCTCTCTCTTCTCTCTCTCTCTCTCTCTCTCTCTCTCTCGCATACACACACGCGCGCGCGCGCGTGCGCGCGCTACACAGTACATACCTATACTACATCCAGGTATAAATGATGGACAAATACTGTAGTGGTAATGTCAGTGTTATGTGATGCTCAGCACAACTCAACAGTTCATGGACATCCAGTTATTTCACAAGTCATCTTGTTCTTTCCTGCCATCACCTGACATAACACAGATTCTGAACAACAACAAAAACATACCGACTGAAATATTCACAATAACCATCACTAACCACCACCACAACAGTAACAACCACAACCACCAGAAAAAAAAACTTACAAGAACAATAAGACGGCGGGAATAATAACAAGAACAACGACAATAATAACAACATTACAATGATAATAATACATATAATAATAATAATAATAATAATAATAATAATAATAATAATAATAACACTAATACTAATACTAATAATGATGATGATGATGATGATGATGCTGATGATGATGATGATGATGACAATAATAATGATACTGATAATAATAATAGTAATAATAATAATGATAACAATAATAATAATAATAATAATGATAATAATAATAATGATGATGATGGTGATGATGGTGATGATAATAACAATGATAATAATAATAGTGATAATATTAATGATACTACTACTACTAATAATAATAATAATAATCATAATGATAATGATGATGATAACTACAGTACTACTACTACTACTGCTACTACTACTAATGATAATGATCGTAATAATAATAGGCTTTGTTGATTATACCAAGACTTTTGATCAGGTAAGACAACGAAGAATTGAACCCCCAACTTGAAATGTATATTGACGGAAAATATCTAAGAATTATAAGGACTATAATATTGTTAACAAACAGCAGCAATATAAAGTAAAAAATAGTACAGTCTCTTTTGAAATTATCAAGTCATCATAAAGTGTAGACAACCACTCCTGTTTAGTCATCATAAAGTGTAGACAACCACTCCTGTTTAGTCATCATAAAGTGTAGACAACCACTCCTGTTTAGTCATCATAAAGTGTAGACAACCACTCCTGTTTAGTCATCATAAAATGTAGACACCACTCTTGTTTAGTCAACATAAAATGTACACAACCACTCCTGTTTAGTCAACATAAAATGTACACAACCACTCCTGTTTAGTCATCATAAAATGTACACAACCATTCCTGTTTAGTCAACATAAAATGTAGACACCACTCTTGTTTAGTCATCATAAAGTATACACAACCACTCCTGTTTAGTCAACATAAAATGTACACAACCATTCCTGTTTAGTCATCATAAAATGTACACAACCACTCCTGTTTAGTCATCATAAAGTATACACAACCACTCCTGTTTAGTCATCATAAAGTATACACAACCATTCCTGTTTAGTCATCATAAAATGTAGACACCACTCCTGTTTAGTCATCATAAAATGTACACAACCACTCCTGTTTAGTCAACATAAAATGTAGACATAACTCTTGTTTAGTCAACATAAAATGTAGACACCACTCCTGGTTAGTCATCATAAAGTGTAGACAACCACTCCTGTTTAGTCAACATAAAATGTAGACACCACTCTTGTTTAGTCAACATAAAATTTAGACACCACTCCTGTTTAGTCATCATAAAGTATACACAACCACTCCTGTTTAGTTATCATAAAATGTAGACACCATTCCTGTTTAGTCAACATAAAATGTAGACACCACTCCTGTTTAGTCATCATAAAGTGTAGACAACTACTCCTGTTTAGTCATCATAAAATGTAGACACCATTCCTATTTAGTCATCATAAAATGTAGACACCATTCCTGTTTAGTCATCATAAAATGTAGACAACCACTCCTGTTTAGTCATCATAAAGTGTAGACAACCACTCCTGTTTAGTTATCATAAAGTGTACACAACCACTCCTGTTTAGTCATCATAAAATGTAGACACCATTCCTATTTAGTCATCATAAAATGTAGACACCACTCCTGTTTAGTCATCATAAAGTGTAGACAACCACTCCTGTTTAGTCATCATAAAGTGTAGACAACCACTCCTGTTTAGTCATCATAAAGTATACACAACCACACCTGTTTAGTCATCATAAAATGTAGACAACCACTCCTGTTTGGTCATCATAAAGTGTACACAACCACTCCCAGTTTAGTCATCATAAAGTGTAGACACCACTCCTGTTTAGTCATCATAAAATGTACACAACCACTCCTGTTTAGTTATCATAAAATGTAGACACCATTCCTGTTTAGTCATCATAAAGTGTAGTCACCACTCCCTGTTTAGTCATCATAAAATGTAGACACCACTCCCTGTTTAGTCATCATAAAATGTAGACAACCACTCCCTGTTTAGTCATACCACTCCTGTTTAGTCATCATAAAGTGTAGACACCACTCCCTGTTTAGTCATCATAAAATGTAGACACCACTTTCTGTTTAGTCATCATAAAGTGTACACAACCACTCCTGTTTAGTCATCATAAAGTGTACACAACCATTCCTGTTTAGTCATCATAAAGTGTAGACACCACTCCCTGTTTAGTCATCATAAAATGTAGACACCACTCCTGTTTAGTCATCATAAAGTGTAGACACCACTCCCTGTTTAGTTATCATAAAATGTAGACACTACTCCCTGTTTAGTCATCATAAAGTGTAGACACCATTCCTGTTTAGTCATCATAAAGTGTAGACACCATTCCTGTTTAGTCATCATAAAGTGTAGACACCATTCCTGTTTAGTCATCATAAAGTGTACACAACCACTCCTGTTTAGTCATCATAAAGTGTAGACACCACTCCCTGTTTAGTCATCATAAAGTGTAGACACCACTCCCTGTTTAGTCATCATAAAGTGTAGACACCACTCCCTGTTTAGTCATCATAAAGTGTAGACACCACTCCCTGTTTAGTCATCATAAAGTGTAGACACCACTCCCTGTTTAGTCATCATAAAGTGTAGACACCACTCCCTGTTTAGTCATCATAAAGTGTAGACACCACTCTCTGTTTAGTCATCATAAAGTGTAGACAACCACTCCTGTTTAGTCATCATAAAGTGTAGACAACCACTCCTGTTTAGTCATCATAAAATGTAGACAACCATTCCTGTTTAGTCATCATAAAGTGTAGACACCATTCCTGTTTAGTCATCATAAAGTGTAGACACCACTCCTGTTTAGTCATCATAAAATGTAGACAGCCCATAACTCCCCAAACTACTATTCCCTGTTTAGTCGTCATGGAGTGTAGACAACTGGTGACTCCAGCTGCCTAAAGGAATGGATCCACTATCAAGCAGTGTCACACAACAATGCTTTTAGATGTATATGTTGTGTAAAGGTGTCTGATACAGATTGAGTGCTCCTCGCTCAGAGAGCAGAACAAATCGTCCATAGTCTCTGTACAGTCGAATGGATCGTCACTGAGGCTCTGTGCGTTTTCGTCCTGACAATCTTTAAAAATTCATCTCTTGATTTACAAGGTACAAAGACATTATCGGTAAAGGAGAAAAAATTACATATAACGATTAAAATTCAGCATTATTGTATTGTAAGACGTCCGTGAATATACTAGAAATAGAAAGCAAAGGTAAGGGGTTGGAACTAAACAGCAGGAAGACTGAAGTCATGGTAATCAGTAAAAAACATGAAATCCCCTCATGCAAAATAACAGCAAATGCACAACCTTGAGACAGGTTGATAAATTTTAATACCCGGGAACGATCATTTCACCAGACGGCAGATGCACATCAGAAATAGCCAGCTGAATCGGCCAAGCCAAAACAGCATTCAAGAAGATGAAAATCATTCTTACCAACAAATACCTATCAATTAACATCAGAAAGAGTTCTTGAATGTTAAATGTTGAACCAATACTGTTGTATGGCTGCAAGGCATGGACAGCCAACAAACAATGCCAGGACAAGATTGAGGCAGCTGAGATGTGGTTTCTATGAAGAATGTTCAGAGTTCCAAGGACAGCAAAGTTAGTTAGTTAGTTAGTTAGTTAGTTAGTTAGTTAGTTAGTTAGTTAGTTAGTTAGTTAGTTAGTTAGTTAGTTAGTTAGTTTAGTTCGTTAGCTGGTTCGTTTGTTAAATGGTTAGTTAGTCATTTTGTTTTTCTTTTTCTGTATTTTTCTTTATCAGGGCACCATTCATAAATCTGACAATTGTGAATTGAATTCAATTCTCTTTCATTGCAAAAATGCCCTTTGAAGAATCTGACAGTGCTAGTATTACCAAGACACCAGGTCAGCATGTCTTGTGCTTTGAATGAACAGTTTTCTTGGTGTTTTGGCAGTCACATGTTTACAAAGAGGCTAATTATGGTTTAAAGAGAAAATCGGCAACATAGACAGACATATTTCTTGGTTGCTTGGTTTATCAGTTCATCAGTATAAAATTAAATAACCTGACTTTGTAACAATAGGTTATCAAACAGATTGCATTTTTTCCTCAGCATACATCGCTGTGAATAATTTACAGATTGCATTTTTTCCTTAGCGTACATCGCTGTGAATAATTTACTGTTAAAACTGATACAGAACTGACAGCTACACACCTTTGACTTGCGTCCAACATGTCAGTACAGTGGACAGTTCGCCTCACAACCCTCAGCTTTCAGTCTCTGAACAATGATAGAAGTACAAACGAATCAGGGCAGGTTTTCATCCCGTGCAACAACCCAGAAAACTTGATCGACAAAGCGACAGCTGAGAGAGTGATGCAGTTTTTCTACATAGGTTTCTTCCCTTTGGTGGAACTCTTTGGTGTCACTACCAACGTCATCAACTGTGTTGTGTTTGCACGTCAAGGTCTGAAGGACCGAATCAACTTGTGTCTGTTTAGTCTAGCTCTGTCGGACATCACATTTCTTGTTTTAATTTTCTCTGCCAAGTTCTTCAATTTTCTAGGACTGTTTGATAAAGAATTGAGCAATTACTGGGAAATGAAGCATCTGGAAACAGTGCTGGGTCCTATGCTAGGATCGTTGTCTTTGTCCAACTTGCTGACAATGATCATTTCAGTGGAAAGATGCATCTGTGTTGTGTCACCCTTCACAGCCAAACAGTTCCTGAAGACCAGGTAACTGTATGACGTTTACAGTTTGATTGGTTAGTTATTGGTGAGCTGGTTGCCGTTCAGTTGAACAGTTGCTGTTGTGGAACTGTTTTTCAGTCTCCCCATTTCTGTACAAAAAGAGACTTTTTTATATTGATTGAACAGAGGCTGTTTGTTCGTTCTTTGATTTAACGTCTTTTCACTATAAGTGTGTGTGTGTGTGTGTGTGTGTGTGTGTGTGTGTGTGTGTGTGTGTGTGTGTGTGTGTGTGTGTGTGTGTGTGTATGTGTGTGTGCGTGTGTGTGTGTGTGTACGTGTGTACGTAGAGGGTGAGGGGCTGTGCATTTCACAAAAATCAAAACTGTGTGAAAAAAATTATGAAATCTTTATGAATGGATCTTTACTGAGTTTTAGTCAAAACTGTGACTGACATCAGCGACTAGGAAATCAAGACTGTGGACACATTCTGCTGCTTGGACAGTACAGTATGCCTCAGTGGATTTCTTAATGCTGAGGTGATGCTGCACATCATCAAGGCCTGCTCTGTCTTTGGAAGGCTGACCAAGAAACTGGGGCAAGACTGTGGCATCAGGCCTGCTAAAAGGTTATCGTATACAAAGCAGTAATCTTGAACGCCCTGCTGTTCTGGTGAGAGATCTGCATACCTGCAGATGACACATTTCACTACTGGAACATATCAACCAAAGATGATAGCACAAGGTCTGCAAATCCATGGGAAGATGAATATCCAAGCTTCAAATTCTTAAAAAGCTATGCAGTGAATGTGGACTCATCAAGCACTGGCTTTGCTGGACAGGACACAATGTGCATGGAAAACAATCAATCCCTTGCATGCTTCGGAAATGAGATCTGAAAGACGTTGAGGCCGTTCAAAAAGATTACACAAATACAATGATTGTCTAAAGGTCACCCTCATCATTTGTGATATCATAACCACCAACAAAATTTCTATTCTTCTCCTTTTGGATCTTTCAGCTGCTTTCGATACTATTGACCATGAAATTTTGCTTTCCCGTTTGGAAAACAACTTTGGAATTCAAAAATCTGCTTTACACTGGTTTCGATCTTATCTTTCAGAAAGAAAGCAAACCGTACTTGTCGACGGAAACAAATCTTCTGAGCTGCCTTTGGATTTTGGCGTGCCTCAAGGCTCTGTTCTGGGTCCTGTGCTTTTCATATTGTATACTTCTCCTCTGACCCACCTTATTGACTCACATTCCATCCGTCATGAAATGTATGCGGACGATACCCAGCTCAATCATACTGATTCTCCTTCTAACTACGATCATCTAGTTCAGTCTCTTCAGAACTGCGTTTCTGAAGTAAAATCCTGGATGTATGAAAATCGACTTAAGTTGAATGATGACAAGACTGAAGCCCTTCGTGTTTCTCCATTGCCTGCAGATCTTTCTTCTCTGCCTTCCACTATTACTGTCGGTAATACCGCTATTGCTTTTTCTGATTGCGTTCGTGACCTCGGTTTTGTCTTTGACCATAATCTCTCCATGCACCAGCACATCATCAAAACATGTCAGGCTGCATACATCGAACTTAGACGCATTAATTCTATTAGACACTACCTTACATTAGACGCAACCAAGACGTTAGTTACTGCATGCATTCTGTCTAGGTTAGATTATTGCAATTCACTCCTTGCGGGTTGCCCTCAGAAACATCTCAAACATTTGCAACAAGTTCAGAACTCTGCAGCTAAACTCATCTTCAAGGCACGTAGGTCACAGCACTGCACACCCCTGTTTCAGACACTGCACTGGCTCCCGGTTGAACAAAGAATAAAATACAAGATTTGCTGCCTTTGTTATCACATCATTTCTGGAACTGCTCCTGACTATCTCTCTGAACTCTTGACTGTCTACGTACCTTCTCGATCACTCCGCTCTTCTGTGGATGACAAGAAGTTTCGTGTGCCAAAATATAACAGAGAAACTCACGGTGGTAGAGCCTTTGCAGTTTTTGCTGTTCATGACATGGAACTTGTTGCCTCAGTCCGTCCGCCACTCTAAAACTCTACCATCTTTCAAAACAAGTTTAAAAACTTACTTCTTTAAACAGTGTTTTTCCTGATTTTGGCTAGTGGGTTGATCCTGCTTGACATTCTGGATGAAATTGTGCACAATGGGGTGTATGCCGGTGTGTGTGTGTGTGTGTGTGTGTGTGTGTGTGTGTGTGTGTGTGTGTGTGTGTGGTGTGTGTGTATGTGTGTGTGATGTGTGGCTGTGTGTGTGTGGGTGTTGTGTGTGTGTGTTTTGAAAATGGGGGAGAGGGTGGGCGGGGAGGGGGTGAGAGGGAGAGAGATTATTTGGTGTGTCTGTGTGGTTGTTGATTTCCTGTGGATAGTTTTTGATGAGTTTGTTTGTATTGTAGCCTGTTATTTGGTTTATATATGTATGGTTTACTGATGTAAAGCGCTTTGAGGTTTCGGAAAGCGCTCTATAAATGCACTATTATTATTATTATTATTATTATTAACTGTGAAGATACTGACCTCAACAGAGTAAGCAGGCGAGAGCAATGCACACAGGACTCATGCTCAATCAAACTTGAACAGCACACGACAGCTACTATTCAATAGGAGAGGGACTCATCATCATCATCAAGTGCCCTAACACAGGATGTTGGCGATCATGGCCCTCCATATGCATCTATCCCTTATTGCCGCAAGTACATCTTTCATCCTCTCTCTGTCCTCAGCTACTCTGCAAGTCCACCCAAATTTTTTTTCCCTTCGTCTACCTGGTGCTCTCTTTCCTTCCACCTTTCCTGTTGTGACCAGGTACTCTAATTCCGCTTTTCTCATAAAATGGCCTATAAACTTTGTTTGTCTTTTCCTAATCTTCCATATAAATGACCTTCTTGTGTCTGCCTCCTTCAAGACTGTCTTGTTTGTTTTCTTTGCTGTTCATGGAACTCTCAACATTCTTCTTAGAAACCACATCTCGGCTGCTTCAATCTTGTTCTGGCTTTGCTTGTTGACTGTCCACGCCTCACAACCGTATAACATTATCGGTTCTATATAACATTCAAAAACTCTCTTCCTGATGTTAATTTATGGGCGTTTGTTAGTAAGAATGCTTTTCATCTTATTGAATGCTGTTTTGACTTGGTTGATTCTGCTGGCTATTTCTGATGTGCATCTGCCGTCTGGTGAGATGATCGTTCCCAAATATTTAAACTTATAAACCTGTCTCAAAGTTGTGCCGTTTGCTGTTGTTTTGCATGAGGAGATTTCATGTTTTTTACTGATTACCATGACTTCAGTCTTCTTGCTATTTAACTCCAACCCTTTACTTTTGCTTTCTTTTTCTATTATATTCACAAGGTTTTGTAGGTCCCTTTCATTTTCTGCAAATAGCACGGTGTCATCTGGGTATCGAATGTTGTTTATAATTTTTTCTCCAACCTTTAATCCAGGGTCTTCTTCTAGGTTTCTAATGATGTTTTCACTGTAAAATGAATACAGGTGTGGTGACAAAACACAACCTTGCCTGACTCCTATTTTGATATTTTGGAAAGAGCTTATATCGTTTTCTATTCTCATTGCAGCTGTTTGTTTCCAATACATCTTTCTGATTATTCGTAGATCTTTTCCATCAATATTGAGTCTTTCTAGTCTAGTCAGTTGATCAATTCTTCATGTCTTACCTGATTGAAAACCTTGGTATAATGAACAAAGCATAAATACAAATCCTTATTCAACTCGATTGATCTATCTATGATAGTTCTTAGGATGTATATGACATTAATAGTTCCTTTCCCTTCCACAAATCCACACTGTTCTTCTGCTATTTCTGTTTTGATTCTATTCCTTGTCCTTATAATGATTATTCTTAATAGTATTTTTGTTACATGACTCATCAAGCTGATTGTGCGATGGAGTTCGCATTCTATAGCCCCTGTTTTCTTTGGAAGTGCAATGAAAATTGATTTTGACATATCTTTGGGGATTTTTTCAGTGTCATAAATTTCATTTAGGAGGACTGTTATTTTTTTTAATACCAAATTCTCCCCAGGGCTTCAATCATCTCTGTAGTAATGTTGTCTGGTCCTGGGGCTTTTCCTGGTTTCATCTTTTTCAGTGCTGCTCCAACTTCATTTTTCATTATGGGTGGTCCTTCAACGTTCTTTCTTAAAATGTGTTTTTCGTTTCTGTCATCTTCAAAAAGGTGTTTAATGTACTTTTCCCATATATCTAACATTTTGTCTTTTCCATGATAAGTGTACCATTTTCGATTTTAAGCAACCAGTTGATGTGTATGTCTTTTTCATGTTTACAATTTCTTCCATTCTTCTGTACATACCCTGAGGATCCGTTTTGTGTCAGTCTTCTATTTCTTTGCATTTTGTTTTCAGCTAAGCTTCCTTAGCTTCATTGCATCTTTTCCTGATTTCTGTGTTTATCTTCCTGTATATTTCGTCCTTTCCTTTTGGCTTCCTCTGTTCTTCCTTCAAGCCTAGAATTTCTTTTGTCATCCAGTTCTTTTTTGCTTTTCTATCTACTCTTGGGATTTCTTGGGATTTCTTGTTGGAGCATACACCTGAATGATGCTGATAGCAAATGGCTTGCCATCCAATTTAACCAGCAAAACTCTGTTGGACACAGCCGAGTATCCCTTAAATGCTTTTGAGTTGTCCCTGTCAATAATGATGCCTACTCCTCTTTCATGTGTTCCCACCAGAATATATTATTGTATGCTCTCCTGATGTTATCATGCCTGCCCCCTTCCATCTCACTCCCCCTAGTCCTAAAATACTAATGTTAAGCCTTTCCATCTCCATTTTGACATTCTCTAGTTTTAGCTTTTGCAGCAATGTTCTCACATTCCATGTTCTGATTTTGCTATCTATTTGTTTTCTTCTTTCCCTTGGCTACCGCCGTCATCATTGTGAAAATTCTGTAGACTATTAGGGGGGTTTGTGTGTAGTTTTAAGTTTCTTGAGGTAGAGTTGCCGAGCTTGGGAGTGTTGGGGGGACAGGGGGGAGGGGTGTGGGATCAGATTTGGGATTTGAAGCCTTCTAGGGTTGGGTTGAGGGCAACCTCAGCAGGAAGGCTGTTCCAGTCGATTATGGTCCTGGGGAAGAAAGAATTTTGTCTGTATAGCGTCCTGCAGTTGGAAAGGTGGTACGTTGCTGGGTGCGATCGTCGGGTTCCTTTGGATGCAGAAGGATTTTGAGATGGTTTGTGGCACGTGTTGATGATGAGGCTTCCATTGTGGAACTTATAGAAGTTTGTCAGCCTCGCCTTTCTCCTTTGCTCTGTGAGGGGTGACCACTGGAGAGTCTCCAGCATGTCTTGAACATTGGACGTTTTCCTGTGTCGATGGGTGACTCAGCGAGCAGCCCGGCGTTGGATCGCTTCCAGTTTCTTGACATCCTTCTCTATGTAGAGGTCCCACACAGAGCTGGCGTACTCAAGGGTTGGACGGACTAGTGTTTGGTTGGCTTGCTGCTTAATACGTTGGGAGCCTACTTTCAGGTTTCGTCTCAATAGGCCAAGGGTCCTGTTGGCACAATTGGAGACATTTGAGATGTGGGGGCTCCAGCTGAGATCAGAGGTGATGGTGATGCCAAGGCATTTGGACTTGCTGACTGTATCAAGGGTGTGGCCACGGAGGGTGTACTTTAAAGATAGGGGGTTTCTCTTCCGGCTCACTCGCAGTGTCTGGCATTTATCTGGGTGAAAACTCATGAGCCACTTCTGCTTCCACTCTGCGAGGCAGTCAAGATCTTCTGTGGGGCTTGTTGTTCACTGGTGGAGGAGATAGTTTTGTGGCACAGAGTGTCATCAGCAAAGAGACGAGCAATGGAGGACAGTCCAGTCGGCATGTCGTTGATGGAGAGTAACAATAGGCTAGGCCCAAGGACAGAGCCTTGGGGAACTCCAGGCTCTACAGGAACAGGGCTGGAAGTAGCTCCATCCACCACTACAGACTGCTGTATTTATTTGTTTTTAGATTAAACGCAGTAGCTTAGGGGAGAGACCCTCAGCTATGGGTAAATAGCACCACTGCCTTGTGGATATCTTGGGAGAGAATAAGGCTAAGGGAGTAAACCATGAAAATAAATCACCCCACTGCCTTATAGGTTGTCGTGGGAATGACAAAGACTATCAGAGAGACCGTATACAAACCAGTGGAAGACAACAGGAAACCACCGTCGTACTTTCTAAAGCAAATTCATGGCCAGACAAAACAAAACAAAACAAGAAAGGAGAGGGGCTGGAAGAAGCAAAACCCAAAGTCAGCAGGACTTCTTCCTATATTACGACACAGAAGAACATATGCCTTCAGGATTGCTCTTCCATCCCACATGAAGATTCATAGATTCTTTGCCAACTCGTCTGTCAGATCGACAGGAGAGTCCATCATCATCATTACATGACAGTCCTCATCGCAGCTTCTCTTGTCTCCATCAAAATTGTATTACCACCTTTTTATTTCACCAGGTACATGGCAGTCGTCATCATGATCACAGCCTTCTACAGCCTGGGTCTGTACAGCCTACACAACTTGGAACTTATCACAGTATACGTCACTGATCCCGATTCTAACAAATCTTACTGGGTGATACAACCTTCTGACTTCTTCAAAGAGAATTATGATCTCATAGGATTCCTGCACACTCATCTGCTGAGTCTGACCATTCCCTGTGTATCACTGGTCGTGGTGATTGTCACCACCTCTGTTACTGTCTTCAAGCTGAGGAAAGTAATGGTGTGGAGACATGAAAATGTTGATAGTAATGTTTCAACAGGTGAGGGCTTGGTGTGGTGTGGTGACTTGAAAGTGTCAATAGTACTGTGTTGGCTGCTGTGGATTTTGTGTGGCATGGTATTGAAAACTTATATGAGTGTGAAAGAAAGAAAGAAAGAAAGAAAGAGAGAAAGAGAGAGAGAGAGTGTGTGTGTGTGTGTGTGTGTGTGTGTGTGTGTGTGTGTGGTGTGTGTGTGTTGAGTTAGCGTGTGTATGAGTGTGTTTTGTGTATGTGTGTGTGTATGTGTGTGTGTGTGTGTGTGTGTGCGTGTGTGTGTGTGTGTGTAAGTATGCATATGTATATATGTATGTATATATACATATGTATATATATATATATATGTATATATATACACGAGGGTGAGTCAAAAAGTGATGCCTTGTACTGAAATATTTTGTTTGGTGTGTTTCCCGTTCATAGACTCGTAAGGAAAATTCAAAATGGCTGCCCCCTTGGAGCTATGTCAAAAACAAAGAGCAGTGATTGAATTCCTTGTTGCTGAGGGGGGAATCCCTGTGAATATTCACAGACGATTTCAGAATGTGTGTAAGGAGAATACTTTAGATTATAGCAATGTTCGCAGGTGGGTCTGTCGTCTGAATGATGAAAAGTTTGGGAACTGCGAGCGTAGCCGATAAACCCCGTTCTGGCCGGCCGTCCACTTCTGTGAATCCTGCCAATAAAGCAAAAGCAGATGCTCTGATTAGAGAAGATAGGCGCATAACTCTTGAGGAGTTAGCAGAAAACCTTGAAGTGAGCCATGGAAGTGCTTATTACATTGTAGAATCACTTGGGTTTTCAAAAGTGTGTGCCGTTGGGTACCGAGAGAGCTGACTACCGAACGCAAGACTGACAGGGTCAACGTCTGCACTGAACTTCTTGAACAAAGTCAAAGAGACAACACCTTCTTTGGAAGGCTCGTCACCGGTGATGAAACATGGATTCACCTTTATGAACCAAAATCGAAGAGGCAGTCAATGGAATGGCGCCACCCTACGTCACCAAAACCAAAAAAGTTCCAGACGGAAAAGTCAGCTGGAAAAATCACGGCGACTGCAATTTGAGATGCTCAAGTTGTCATTCAGGTTGATTTCTTGCCAAGAAGAGAAACAATAAACTCTGAGGCATACATTAAGACCCTGACGAGGCTCAAAGCAAGAATCCGACGAGTGAGACCCAACTTGCAAATCGATAATGTCCTCCTTCTGCATGACAATGCTCGACCACACACAAGGATCAGGACAAGGGAGACAATCGCCTCATTCAGGTGGACAACTTTACCGCATCCTCCATACTCACCAAACTTAGCGCCTTCAGACTATCATCTCTTCGGCCTCATGAAAGAGGGTTTGAGAGGCAAACATTATGCCAATGACGAGGAAGTGAAAACTGCAGTGAAGACATGGCTCCAAGCACAATCAACAGAATTTTACGAGGCGGGAAACATGCCCTCATTTGAAGTTGGAACATTGCTATTGAGAGAAACGGTGACTATCTTGAGAAGTAGGGATGTGATCCTCAGAGGACCAGCTTCATTTTGATGTATGATACATGTTCCTGTGTCGGTAATTGTTCCTGTACTAAAGAAAAAAGCAATACTTTTTGACTCACCCTCGTATATATAGATAGATAGATGGATAGATAGATATGTACACACACTCACACACACATACATATTTATATATATGTGTATGTATATATATATGTACACATATATATGTATATATGTTAATATAGATAGATAGATAGATAGATAGATAGATAGACAGACAGACAGACAGATAGATAGATAGATAGATAGATAGATAGATAGATAGATAGATAGATAGATAGATAGATAGATAGATAGATAGATAGATAGATAGATAGATATGATAGATAGATAGATAGATAGATAGATAGATTAGATAGATAGATAGATAGATAGATCCTGCTACTATCATCTCCATCGTATAAGGCTGATCCGGAAGTATCTCTCTGTCGAAACAACTGCAAAACTCGTTCTCTCCTTCATAATGTCTCGCATTGACTATTGCAATTCACTCCTGTCTGGTCTTCCTGCCTCCACCATTCACATCCTACAGCGCATTCAAAACAATGCTGTATGCCTTGTACTCAAAAAGAAAAAAGCTGACCACATATCTCCTCTCCTGGCACAACTTCACTGGCTCCCTGTATCAAAGCGCATACAGTACAAACTAGACACCATGTGCTACAAAAGCCTCAGCCCCCGATTACCTGTCAAGCCTACTTGAGATCTATGTTCCCTCACGTTCCCTCCGCTCTGCCTCCGATCGTCTGACTTTTCGCTTTCCACGCACTAAGCTCAATACCTATGGTCCACGAGCCTTCTCTGTTTCTGGTCCACTTTCCTGGAACAAACTTCCTCTCTCAGTCCGTCAGCAACCTACTTTTGTCTCCTTCAAGTCCGCTCTCAAAACTCACCTTTTCTCCTCTGCATAAAATCCTAACCTCACTCAACCCCCCCCCCCCCCCCCCCCCCCTCTGCAGCCTGTCTCCGCTCGGAGGGGAATCACATGGTTATAATATATAATTGTATATGATATGCTCTCTATAATTTTCCATTGCTTTTATTCTTGCTTTTATTGCTTTTATTCTTTCTCCCCATTTATAGCCATGCGTGTGTGTGAGTGTGTGTGTGTGTGTGTGTGTGTGTGTGTGTGTGTGTGTGTGTGTGTGCGCGCGTGCGTGTGTGTGCGTGCGTGCGTGCGTGCGTGCTTGCGTGTGTGTCTGCTTCAGCGCTTAGATTTGATTTTATCAAGATTTTGCGCTATATAAATATTGTAATTATTATTATTATTATTATTAGATAGACAGATAGACAGATAGATGTGTATATGATATACAATGATGTTTTTGTTGTTGTCATCATTGCTGTTGCAAGTATTGGAATTGTTACTTTGACGTTATTGTTTCTGTTACTGGTAATACTGCTTTATGTATCTAAATATCAGTACATACTTTTGTTATTTCTTATTCATACTGCTACTGCAGAAGATCATGTCATTGATCTTCTTGCAAACATGACGAGTTCTTCTTCTTCTTCTTCTTCTTGTTGTTGTTGTTGTTATTCAGGAGACAGACGAGAGGCGGCAGTGACCAAGATGCTGACAGTGGTCTGTTTTATTTACGTCACCACCATCACACCCTCTGTGACACAGGCCTTTTCCAGGACACTTATACCTGGTTATGTGCCAACAGGTGTGTCTCGTTGTCTGTCTGTCTGCCTTGCTGTCTGTCTGCTTCTCTGTGTGTCTGTCTGCCTGTCTGCTTGTCTATGTGTCTGTGTGTCTGTCGCTTTTGTCTTATTCCTCTCTCATTCCCTCCCCATTTTCTTGTCTGTCCTATCTTTTGCCAAGGAAACATCTCTGTCTCCGTATTTTTGTTTGTTTGTTTGTTTTCAACAGCGCCAAACTAAATCAAAATGACTTGCAATGATCAAACAGACAGATTCCGCAAACCCATGAACAGAGTATAACGAATGCGTATTTCAATGACGAAAGAAGACCGACTGGAATTGTGTCCAGCTGGCCTTTAACTTAACGTGACTGCCAGCATTCAAGCAAATATGAGCCAGAATTACATAAAAATTTAATCAGAACGCGTTTTTCTTTAACAAAACAAACAGCAGCAAATCTTCAGCCCACTGGCCTTTCTAGAACGCATGCAAAAGATACCCGCCTCCCAAAAAACAAAACAAAACAAACATACAAAAAACACACACAATAAATGCACACACACAAAAATTGTGGAATAAAACCAAAGACGACTTCCATGATATTGCGTTAAGCAGCAAAAAAAGTAGATATATCAACTAGCCTTCATCAAGTGTATCATCATCATTATGTGCCCTGCTGCATGGCGTTGACGATCATGGCCCTCCACACGAATCTATCCCTTGTCGCTGCAAGTACATCTCCCACCCTTTCTGTCTTCAGCCAACCTGCAATTCCGTCCACTATTTTCTCCCTGGGTCTATCCAATGTTCTCTTTCCTTCCAGCTTTCCTGTTGTGACCAGGTGTTCTAATTCCACTTTTTTCATAATGTGTCCCATAGATGTTGCTTGTCTTTTCCTAATCTTCTTTATTAATGATCTTCTTGTGTCTGCCTCCTTCAAGACTTATCAAGCGTATACATAATAACTTATACAAAAAGATCCGCCAGATTTAGCACAAAACGAGAGAGCAAAGAATCACTGACTGCCCTGATTCTGTTCAGCTGCATGTGGGTGTGAGTGCATTTAGTCACAGTGGAAGGTGTGTTGCTGCCATCTTGCATGTAGCTGATGGTGATCAGGCATCCTTCCAAGTATTGTCTTGTTTCTCTGACCCTCTTGTTCATACATGTGTTGTCACTGTCACTGATGGTGACTGAGGAGAAGGATCAGGGCTATAACCGTTTCACACAATGCTTCAACACACAAAAATATAAAAGGAAAAGAAAATTATGTACGCATATCAATGCATTCGCGCATATAATCTAAAGAGATGCCCCTGGCGTTGACCTCTCCAGCCAATTTATCATACAGGGGATTTAAAAATTACCTGAATACAAAACTAAACATCATTAAGGACACTAAAACATATCTAAAACGGACCTAAATTACCTAAAATTGCTTCTGCATATGTAATTTCCCTAGAGCCTAAAATGCACTTAATACTTGTACCCAATTATCTATCCTAAGAGAATGGACTAAGATTTTATCGAACACATACAGGTGAATGGCAGCAAGGCAGAAAATGATAGGGGAAAATCAAAGGAGGAAGAAAGAAACAAAGAGAGTGCATAGTGACACAAAAGAGGAAATTTCTTGCACGGAATTTCCAGAAGGTGGGGATACTATCTATACTGAAAGAGCCCCTGCCACCCCCACAGAGACAGCTGTTTGTTACTGTACCCCACAGACACAGTTGGAGGATCCTTTCTGCTGCTGTGCCCATTAGTTCTCACAGGATGAACGTAGACACTCATCATCATCATCATCATCAGGTGCCCTACCGCATGGCGTTGGCGATCATGGACTTCCATCTGTCTCTATCTCTCGTTGCCCCTAGCATCTCCCCCACCCTCCTCGTCCCCAGCCACTCTGCAAGTTCGTCCAGCATTTTCTCCCTAGGTCTTTTGGGTGCTCTCTTTCCCTCCAGCTTTCCCGTTGTGACCAGGTGCTCCAAATCCCCCTTCCTCATAAAATGGCCTATAAATGTTGCCTGTCTTTTTCTAATCTTCCTTATGAGTGATCTATTTGTGTCTGCCTCCATCAAGACTGTCTCGTTTGTTTTCTTTGCTGTCCATGGAACTCTCAACATTCTTCTTAGAAACCACATCTTGGCTGCCTCAATCTTGTTCTGGCTTTGTTTGTTGACTGTCCACGCCTCGCATCCGTACAATAGTATTGGTTCTATATAACATTCAAGAACTCTCTTCCTGGTGTTAATTGACAGGCATTAACGTAGACACTAGGCCAGAAAAAGAAGAAACTCGGATCAAGTGAGAGGAAACACAGCTTCTGACAGGTCATCTGGCCAGGTCGTCATCAAAAAACCTGACAAAGATGCTGGGGTGGGATGGAGTCACAAGCTGGCGTGTGACAACAAGACTGCTGCATACAAATATAGTCATGCAATATACCCATTCTGTCCCTTTCCAGGTGTATACTGCAACACCTTTAACGTCGCTCAGACGATGGCCCACGTGTGTGAGGTGACCAACTCCTCTGTCAACTTCATCGTCTACTTCACCATGGGATCAAGGTTCAGGGACACAGTACGACAACTGTTGGCCACACGGCCACACAGAAAACACTCCCCTGTACAATCCGTCAACACGGGTAGTAAGGATCTGTGACGTCACCGTCCATTGTCAGCTACTGTGTGTGTCGTCAACAATGACAGTTTGTGTGACGTTACAACTCATTGCCCTCAGTTATCAAGGAAACTTTTTTTTTCTTTTTCTTTCTTTCTTTCTTTTTTGTTGTTGTTGTTGTTGTTGCAAGTTTTCTTTTAAAAATCAGGATGTGTTTTCAGCACTTTCACTGAATGACCAAAGTCAAACCATGGTACGAATGTTTGCCAGCACACACATGCGAAGAAAAACAAAACTGTATTCTTGATCTTGTATCAGATCAACTCTCTCCTCTTTTAGCCATATGCATTGTGCTCTTAATAAACGATTTAGCTTCTCTAAGAGGTCGGGGATTGTAAGATAACGATACCTTCCACACTATACCTGATCATTTAATGTCTTTCCAATACTGCATTTCAGTCAGATGTTTGAGTCAAGAGCTGTATCCTTCAGTGAACCTGATCTTTTGATATCTTTTTTAATATTACATTTCGATTAGTCATTGCAACTGCATCTCCAACAGATCAGCCTGAGGCTTCTTTTAATTACAACAGACAAAAGGAGGACAGTTTATTTTTCACTACAACCATCCTCAGCCATTTTACTTTTTTTCAGTTGTACGTCGGCACCCACCTCAGATGATATGGCTGACGGAGATAACCATCCCGGAAAGTGGGAGAAGATGGACTTATCTAAGCCTATACCGACACCATCAGAACAATAATAATGTTAAGATGGGACAGTTAGAAGGCCAGTAGCACACCCCAGGATTCGAACCGACAACCATTAGCATGTGAATCCGACGCTCTAACCAACTGAGGTACTGGGTCCACAGATTTTACAGTTAGGGTCTGTCCAGGTATATGGCATGGAATGAGAGCCTTCAAGGTAGTTTTCGTGTATTCTATCAGAACATTAAAAATTTGAGTTTTCATGGTACACATAACTGCTGAGGATGGCTCAGAGCTAACTGCTTTATAGTGTTTAGTTATCAGCCTCTACCTCGTCTTCAGCTGCCACAGATTTTTGTCACTGCCCAATCAGTCATTAGCCCAAAAATATCTGTGATCATGGCTGACTAAGACAGGACTAACAGTGATGATGGCTAAGTAAGACAAGACTAACAGTGACAATGACTAAGACAGGACTGACAGTGATGATGGCTAAGTAAGACAGGACTGACAGTGATGATGGCTAAGTAAGACAGGACTGACAGTGATGATGGCTAAGTAAGACAGGACTGACAGTGATGATGGCTAAGTAAGACAGGACTAACAGTGATGATGGCTAAGTAAGACATGACTGACAGTGATGATGGCTAAGTAAGACAGGACTAACAGTGGTGATGGCTAAGTAAGACAGGACTGACAGTGATGATGGCTAAGTAAGACAGGACTGACAGTGATGATGGCTAAGTAAGAGAGGACTAACAGTGATGATGGCTAATTAAGACAGTACTAACAGTGATGATGGCTAAGTAAGACAGGACTAACAGTGATGATGGCTAATTAAGACAGTACTAACATGATGATGGCTAAGTAAGACAGGACTAACAGTGATGATGGCTAAGTAAACAGGACTACATTGATGATGGCTAAGTAAGACAGGACTAACATTGATGATGGCTAAGTAAGACAGGACTGACAGTGATGATGGCTAAGTAAGACAGGACTGACAGTGATGATGGCTAAGTAAGATAGGACTAACAGTGATGATGGCTAAGTAAGACAGGACTAACAGTGATGATGGATAAGTAAGACAGGACTAACAGTATGGTGGCTAAGTAAGACAGAACTGACAGTGATGATGGCTAAGTAAGACAGGACTGACAGTGATGATGGCTAAGTAAGACAGGACTGACAGTGATGATGGCTAAGTAAGACAGGACTGACAGTGATGATGGCTAAGTATGACAGGACTGACAGTGATGATGGCTAAGTAAGACAGGACTGACAGTGATGATGGCTAAGTAAGACAGGACTGACAGTTATGATGGCTAAGTAAGACAGGACTAACAGTGATGATGGCTAAGTAAGACATGACTGACAGTGTTTTTCAATCTACATGTTGTTGTTGTCATGGTTAATGCTGTTGTTGCTTTTATTGTTTTGGTGATGGTGGTGGTGGTGGTGGTGGTGGTGTGGTGGTGGTGGTGGTGGTGTGGTGGGTAGTGGTTATGCTTTTTCCGTTCTTTTGTACTCAGAATACAATGCAATTTTATTGAATACATTTTTCTGAAATAACATAATACGATAAATATACAACACACACAATGCACAACACTACATTATACAACAGGTCGATACACAACTACACTCACTACACTACACTACACTACACTACACTACACTATATCACAATACAACATACTACACTACACTGCACCACACTACACCACACTACATCACACTACACCACACTACACCACACTACATCACACTACATCACACTACACTAATGACTACACTTCACTACCCCACACTAGGCTACACCAGCCTAGACTACACTACACTTGACTGCAATAGACTGCATTATACTAGACTGCACTATGTTACACTACACTAAGCTGCACAACACTAGACTATACTATACTATAGTACACCATGCTACACTACACTGCATTACACTACACTATACCAAATTATGTTCCACTCCACTCCACTCCAATAAAACACACTTATTGCACTAGACAACACTAGATTTCACTATCTTTGATTACAATGCACTAGACAATACTAGACTGCATTAGATTACGATAGATTACATTACATTAACACACACTACACTACACTACACTACACTACACTCCACTACACTCACTACACTACACTACACCACAGTGGAATGAAATGTAGTGCAATGTATTCAGATATGATACATCACAATACAATACAATACAACACAATATGATACATGCCAATTTGAAACAATGCAATACAATAAAACGCAACGCAATAATATACAACATATTGCAATACAATACAACATAATGCAACGTAATGCAACATAGCACAAAACAATACAATACGACAGACTGCAATTCAGCACAACACATCTGTCTCATACCCTAACGAAATTCAATAAAAGTGACCCCCCCCTCCCCATCTTTTAAGACATGCGCGGAGACAAGGAAGATAATCAACATGGTGACTGGTCTTTTTGTTTCTTCACACGTTTGTGTTTTTATCCAAAAGACCCATTTACATCACATACTCTGTTCCTGTTTGTGGTATACGTTTTGACCCGAAAGAAGTATTTCATCAAGTAGACTGTTCCTATTTGTAGTATATGTTTTGGCCACAAAGATATATTACACAAAGTAGACTGATCACGTTTACAGTATGTGTTTAGGCCCAAAAGACCCATTACATCAAGTAGACTGTTCCTGTTTATAGTATGTGTTTTGGCCCAAAAGACCTATCACATCAAGTGGACTTTTTTGGCTATAGTATATGTTTTGGCCCCAAATACCCTTTACATCAAATAGACACATTACACCAAGAAGACTGTTTACGTTTACAGTATGTGTTAGTTTCAGAAGACCCATCACATCAAATGAATTTTCTTGGATATAGTACATGTATGTGTTTAGGCCCAAACGACCCATTACATCAAGTAGTCTGTTCCTGTGTATAGTATGTGTTTTGGCCCAAAAGACCCATTACATCAAATGGACTGTTCCTGTATACAGTATGTGTTTTGGCTAAAAAGACCCATTACATCAAATAGACTGTTCCTGTTTACAGTATGTGTTTGGCTCAAAAGACCCATTACATCAAGACGTCTGTTCCTGTGTATAGTATGTGTTTTGGCCCAAAAGACCCATTACATCAAATGGACTGTTCCTGTGTATAGTATTTGTTTTGGCTCAAAAGACCCATTACATCAAGTAGTCTGTTCCTTTTTCCAGTATGTGTTTTGGCCCAAAAGACCCATTACATCAAATGGACTGTTCCTGTATATAGTATGTGTTTTGGCTCAAAAGACCCATTACATCAAGTAGTCTGTTCCTGTTTACAGTATGCATTTAGGTGCAGAAGACCCATTACATCAAGTAGTCTGTTCCTGTGTATAGTATGTGTTTTGGCTCAAAAGACCCATTACATCAAAGTAGACTGTTCCTGTTTCCAGTATGTGTTTTGGCCCAGAAGACCCATTACATCATATAGACTGTTCCTGTGTACAGTATGTGTTTGGGCCCAAAAGACCCATTACATCAAATGGACTGTTCCTGTTTCCAGTATGTTTGGCTCAAAAGACACATTACATCAAATAGACACTTCCTGTTTTCAGTATGTTTGGCTCAAAAGACACATTACATCAAATAGACTGTTCCTGGCTATAGTATGTGTTTTGGCCCAAAAGACCCATTACATCAAATAGACTGTTCCCTGTGTATAGTATGTGTTTTGGCCCAAATGACCCATTACATCAAATAGACTGTTCCCATTTGTAGTATGTGTTTAGACCCAAAAAGACGTATTACATCAAGTAGACTGTTCCTCTATGTAATATATGTTTTGGCCCCAAAGATCTATTATATGAAGTAGACTGTTCACATTTATAGCATGAGTTTGGCCCCAAAACCCCATTACATCATGTATACTGTTCCTGTGTACTAGTATGTGTTTTGGCTCAAAAGACCCATTACATCAAATAGACTGTTCCTACTTACAATAGATGTTTTGTCCCAAAAGACCCATTACATCAAATAGACTGTTCCTACTTACAGTAGATGTTTTGTCCCAAAAGACCCATTACATCAAATCGACTTTTCCTGCTTACAGATGTGTTTTGTCCCAAAAGACCCATTATATCGAGTAGACTGTTCCTGCTTACAGTATGTGTTTTGGCCCAAAAGACCCATTACATCAAATAGACTGTTCCTGTTTACAGTGTGTGTTTTGGCCCAAAAGACCCATTACATCAAATAGACTGTTCCTGGCTATAGCATGTGTTTGTCCCAAAAGACCCATTACATCAAGTTGACTGTTCCCATTTGTAGTCTGTGTTTAGGCCCAAAAGACCCATTATACCATGTAGACTGTTTCTGTTTGTAGTATGTGCTTAGACCCCCCAAAAACCCCATTACATCATGTATACTGTTCCTGTGTATGGTATGTGTTTTGGCCCAAAAGACCCATTATATCAAGTAGACTGTTCCTGACTATAGTATGTGTTTTGACCCAAAAGACCCATTACATCAAATAGACTGTTCCTGCTTACAGTATGTGTTTTGACCCAAAAGACCCATTACATCAAATAGACTGTTCCTGCTTACAGTATATGTTTTGGCCCAAAAGACCCATTAAAATCAAGTGGACTGTTCCTGTTTATTTACTCGTGTTCTTTTAAATCGAAATAAAGAAGTCTTTACAAAACCATCCCTTGGTATTTGTATTACATTTTTCTTGGGTAGAACGAGGGGAGAAAGAGTGAGTGTATGATAATAGCACCATGTTAAAATGACAATAACGATAATAAGAATGAGTACAAGAATAATAGAAACAAACACATGCATTTACACACACGCACGTACACACACACACATACACACACACACACGCACACACATACACATACATACACACACACATACACACACACACACACACACACACACTCACACACACACACACACACACACACACACACACACACACACACACACACACACACAAAAGAGAGAGAGAGAGAAGAGAGAGAGAGAGAGTCATATAGAAAAGCCGAAATATAGTTCGACCTAAAGCTGATACTGGCATCAAACTATATACAATTTTATAACTATTTCGCAACAAAATACATGCAGTTTTGTAGCAAATTCTAAAAGACATGTTTTGAGTGGTTTTCTGAAAGTAAGCAGACAACTGCTTTGTCTTAAAGACAGGGAGATATCCATGCTGACAGGGCAAAAATAGGAAAATATTTCATTCTACAAGTAAAGACAACAAAAGTATGGTTGACAAAGAAGATCCTTAAGACCTAAGAACTTTGGAAGGTTTGTAGGGCAGATGCGTTCTCACATAAGTTGGCAGGATATTCGAATATCGTCGCTAAAAGCAGAGGGTGACAATTTCATATTCATACTATACTCATTTATGACGATTTAACATTCATTTATTGCTTTGATAGGAAGCCAATGTAGTTTTTGTAAGAGTCCTTTTGCACTGCATTGCTTGGTCTCCTATATGACAAGTCGAGCTGCACTCTTTTAGGTTCTATGGATATTTGGTAGCTTATCATGGGAATGTCCAGCAAAGCGACTGAAGTAGTCTATCTATATTGTGTAGATAGGATGAAAGACGTACAGCTTGTATGCAGCATCAACAGAAAGAGATGGACGCATTTTGGTAGCAAATTACCAAGATGGTTAATGTGAGATTCCACTGACAGATTCATAACGAAAGACATTAACATTCCATTTGGATCTGCCGAAGATTATACTGTAGTATGATCTGACATAATCATCGTCTTTGAGATTGTTTTCTGAGGTTTGGTTTTGTACATGAAGATTACAGTATGGTCTGAGATAACCATCGTCTTTGAGGTTTATTCTCTAAGGTTTGATTTTGTACCTATGTACATAATTTGTACTGCTTACAGTGTGTGTTTTGGCCCAAAAGACCCATTACATCAAATAGACTGTTCCTGCTTACAGTGTGTGTTTTAGCCCAAAAGACCCATTACATCACTAAAGGGGTAAGGCAAGGTTGCATCCTGTCTCCACATCTCTTCAACATATACACTGAACATATCATGAGAGAAGCAGACATAGAAGACATGGGAGTAAATATTGGTGGTAGAAACCTGTCAAATTTACGCTACGCAGATGACACAGGATTACTGGCAGACAACATTACAGGCTCTAGGAGGATCCTAAGCAGGGTAGAACGGGTTGGAAAGGCAGCTGGGCTGGACTTAAATTCAAAGAAGACAAAGGTTATGCATGTTGCAGGCAAATATAACACTAGACAGGACCAGATCATGCTAAACCAAGTCCCTCTAGAAAATGTCAAGGACTTTAAATATTTAGGTTCAGTCAAGACACACGATGGAACATGCTCAAAAGACATAAAGATGAGAATTGGAATGGCCAAGAATAGTATGGTTCAATTGAACAATATTTGGAAAGACCACAGCATAACAGCAGACCTTAAGATAAAACTCTTAAAATGTCTTGTCTGGCCAGTGATGTTATACGGCTGCGAGGCATGGACAATGAAGAAAGAGGATGAAAGACGAGTGGAAGCAGCAGAGCTGTGGTTTTACCGAAGACTGCTGAGGGTCAAATGGACGGATAGGCGCTCAAATGAAAGCATACTGAATGAGTTGGGTACTACACGCAAGCTCCTAGTACTCATACAACGGAGGAGACTGAAATATGTTGGACACGCAATCCGTAATGAGAGAACAGACTTGATGTCCACTGTCCTCCAAGGTAAAGTGGAAGGAAAGAGAAACAGAGGACGGCCACCTGCATCACTTGCTAGAAACATCACAAACATCAGTGGCAGGAAACTCCAGGAGGTGGTCAGACTTAGCCAAGATCGAGAGTGCTGGAGGCAACTTGTGAGGACATCATGTGCAGCGGCCAACACTGTTCCCGGTGACGCCGACAAGTGACAGGTGACATAATTTGTATTTCCCCCCTAGATTCATTTTACAGTTTGACTATGAAGAACATAATAAAAAATTGATGTGGATCTTGAACAGTTTTACACAAAAATGCTGACGTAACTATTACTGGATTCAGTCAAAGTTTAATATAATCCCTTTTCTATTCGGCAGTGGAACGTGGACTCTCCTTGAGACAAGAGAAACAGCTTAACAATTTTCGTATGAGCAATTTCAGGCGCATTCGCGGCATCAGCTGGACATACTGAATAATAAACGAGGAAATCCTAAACTCATGCCCAGATCCCCAGCCTCTGAAACCTGCTGCAGTTACAGAGTCTCCACAGTCCACCACATGTTGGATGGAAGGATCCTCAAAGAAATTTTCTGTGGCAAGTTGTCTGTTTTGGCCCAAAAGACCCATTACATCAAATGGACTGTTCCTGTTTCCAGTATGTTTGGCTCAAAAGACACATTACATCAAATAGACTCTTCCTGTTTTCAGTATGTTTGGCTCAAAAGACACATTACATCAAATAGACTGTTCCTGGCTATAGTATGTGTTTTGGCCCAAAAGACCCATTACATCAAATAGACTGTTCCCTGTGTATAGTATGTGTTTTGGCCCAAATGACCCATTACATCAAATAGATTGTTCCCATTTGTAGTATGTGTTTAGACCCAAAAAGACGTATTACATCAAGTAGACTGTTCCTCTATGTAATATATGTTTTGGCCCCAAAGATCTATTATATGAAGTAGACTGTTCACATTTATAGCATGAGTTTGGCCCCAAAACCCATTACATCATGTATACTGTTCCTGTGTACAGTATGTGTTTTGGCTCAAAAGACCCATTACATCAAATAGACTGTTCCTGCTTACAGTATGTGATTTGGCTCAAAAGACCCATTACATCAAATAGACTGTTCCTACTTACAGTAGATGTTTTGTCCCAAAAGACGCATTACATCAAATAGACTGTTCCTACTTACAGTAGATGTTTTGTCCCAAAAGACCCATTACATCAACGACTTTCCTGCTTACAGTATGTGTTTTGTCCCAAAAGACCCATTATATCAAGTAGACTGTTCCTGCTTACAATGTGTGTTTTGGCCCAAAAGACCCATTACATCAAATAGACTGTTCCTGTTTACAGTGTGTGTTTTGGCCCAAAAGACCCATTACATCAAATAGACTGTTCCTGGCTATAGCATGTGTTTGTCCCAAAAGACCCATTACATCAAGTTGACTGTTCCCATTTGTAGTCTGTGTTTAGGCCCAAAAGACCCATTATACCATGTAGACTGTTTCTGTTTGTAGTATGTGCTTAGACCCCCCAAAAACCTCATTACATCATGTATACTGTTCCTGTGTATGGTATGTGTTTTGGCCCAAAAGACCCATTATATCAAGTAGACTGTTCCTGGCTATAGTATGTGTTTTGACCCAAAAGACCCATTACATCAAATAGACTGTTCCTGCTTACAGTATATGTTTTCGCCCAAAAGACCCATTAAAATCAGGCGCATTCGCGGCATCAGCTGGACATACTGAATAATAAACGAGGAAATCCTAAACTCATGCCCAGATCCCCAGCCTCTGAAACCTGCTGCAGTTACAGAGCCTCCACAGTCCACCACATGTTGGATGGAAGGATCCTCAAAGACCTTTTCTATGGCAAGTTGTCTGATGTCTCCAGATCACTAAAGAATCCCCACGTTCACTTCAAAAACATGAGCAAGTACATAATTGCTTGTATTGCTACTGAGACTACAACTACTACTACAGCTACAACAAAAACAACAACAACAACAAGGACTACTACTGCTGCTCCTGCTGCTGCTGCGAGACATTTTTGACAGTGAGGAACACATCATTAGAAAGAACGCTGAATGACCACCAATAATGAAAGATGAAGTTAGAGCTTGAATGAAAAGAATGAGGACCACACAATATTACATAGAAATGATTGAGGCTCTAGATAAATTTGGCATTGAAAAAGTAACAGTCCTCCTAAACGAAATTTATGACACCGGAAAAATCCCTTAAGATATGTCAAAGTTAATTTTCGTTGTACTTCCAAGGAAAACAGGGACTATAGAGTGCTAACTCCATCATACAATCAGTTTGGTCAGTCATGTGACAAAGATTCTATGAAGAATTATCATCATGAGGACAAGGAACAAACAGTTTTGAAAGAAGTAGCACGAAAAGAACATTAATGAATAAGATTAAGAGAAGACAAGCAACATGTATTGTAGTTGTTATGAAGCAGCAGAAATTTAAGCACTAAGTCACAACAGAAAGCTAGAGCGAAAAAGAGCTCCAGGTAGATCCAATGAGATAATAGTAGGCAGCTTTGTCGACTGGATAAGGATAGAAAGGGTAGGAGATTCACTTACAGCGACAATAGATAGATTCGTATGGAGAGCCATGATCGCCAGTGGCATGTGTCGAGGCACATGATCATGACGATGATTATTGCTCGTGGTGCTGCCATTACTACTACTACTACTACTACTACTACTACTACTACTACTATTACTACTATATACTACTACTACTATACTACTACTACTACTACTACTCATCAGGTGCCCTGCCGCTTGGCGTTGGCGATCATGGACCTCCATCTGTCTCTATCTCTCGTTACCCCTAGCATCTCGTCCCCAGCCACTCTGCAAGCCCGTCCAGCATTTTCTCCCTGGGTCTACCTGGTGCTCTCTTTCCCTCCAGCTTTCCCGTTGTGACCAGGTGCTCCAAATTCCCCTTCCTCATAAAATGGCCTATCTTTTCCTAATCTTCCTTATGAGTGATCTACTTGTGTCTGCCTCCATCAAGACTGTCTCGTTTGTTTTCTTTGCTGTCCATGGAACTCTCAACATTCTTCTTAGAAACCACATCTCGGCTGCCTCAATCTTGTTCTGGCTTTGTTTGTTGACTGTCCACGCTTCACATCCGTACAACAGTATTGGTTCTACATAACATTCAAGAACTCTCTTCCTGATGTTAATTGATAGGCATTTGTTGGTACTACTACTACTACTATTACTACATCTATAATTTCTTAGCACGAAGGACTGAACACCAATAATAATATAAAAAAAACGCATTGAAAAGCTTTTGTCAGTAGTGCAGTGTCTTCTCTCTTGAGTGGTCTGATAGCGACTTAATACTGATAGATACTATGAACTTCATTTTACTGGGACTATGATTGAATGAAACTGTGACTGGTAATGTGTTAAGGAGCTTGGCTGAGAGAAACGGGAATGGTGCTACAGACATGTTTATAACGAGACAAGAAATAAAACAAACTTGTCGGAGGTGGAGGTAATTTAAAAAGATGTATGACTTATCCGTCAATGCATAATGTCAGGGTATTGAAAATGTTTTGTTCTTTTGTTTTGCTACAAAATAAAATTGTCAGAGGTGGAGGAAATTGAAAAAGATGTGAGACTTATCGTCAGTACATAATGTCAGAGTGCTGAAGATGTTTCGTTCTTTTGTTTTCTTTTGCTACCTTGTGCTCGATAGTTTGTTATGGCTTTTGTCAATAAATCAACATGCGCACGCACGTGTGTGTATGTATGTGTGTGTGTGTGTGTGTGTGTGTGTGTGTGTGTGTGTGTGTGTGTGTGTGTGTGTGTGTGTGTATGTGTGTGTGCAGTATGTGTGTTGTGTTTGTGTGAATGTCTCTCTGTGTATATGTGTTTGTGTGCTTGTGAGTGTTTATGTGTATGTGCTTCCGTGTGTGCGTGCGTGTGAGTGTGTGTGTGTGTGTGTGTGTGTGTGTGTGTTGTGTGTGTGTATGTGTGTGTGTATGTGTTTGTGTGTATGTGTGTGTGCGTTTGTATGTGTGTGATTCCTGTGTGTGTATGCGTATGTGTATGAGTTTGTGTGTGTGTGTGCGTTTGTTTGTGTGTATATGTGTTTGTATGCTAATATGTTTGTGAGAGAGTGAGTGTTTATATGTATGTGTGTATGCACGCACGCACGCGCGCACGTGTGTGTATGTGTGTGTTAGTGTGTGTGTGTGTGTGTTCGCGCGCGCGCGAGCGCGCGTGCATGTTTTGCCTCCCTGTCTCTCTGTGTGCACAATTTTCCATTCTCTCCATCTCCAGTCTCCCCTCCCTTATCCTCCTGTCTCTTTTCATTGCCCCTGCCCCCCACCCCCTTCTCTTCTTTCATGATCATTGTCAGTCGTAAGATGATTAATAGCGTTGTATCTTGACATAAGAAGCACACACGAGTTCGTGCGACCACAAACACACACAGACAAACAAATATATGTACATACATACATAGCTTTGGTTCACAACCACACGCACACATGCGCGCGTGCGCTTAAACACACTCACATGTACATGTATATACACACCATCCACACATACAGACACACGCGCGATCGCACACATGCACACACACACACCACACACACACACACACACACACACACACACACACACACACACACACACACACACACCACACACACACGTTATAACCAGGTATAAATGATGTAGAAGTACTGTTGTGGTAATACCAGTGTTGTACACACACACACACAACACACACACACACGTGCGCGCGCGCACACACACACACACATACACACACTACACAGTACATACCTATACTACAACCAGGTATAAATGATGGACAAATACTGTAGTGGTAATGTCAGTGTTATGTGATGTTCAACACAACACAACAGTTTATGGACATCCAGTTATTTCACAAGTCATCTTGTTCTTACCTGCCATCACCTGACACACCACGGATTTTGTACAAGTAACAATAACAACAGCAACAATAACAACAACAACAACAACCATAAGTACAACAACAATAACAACCACTGCGACATCGACGACTACAAGAAAACAGGAACAATAATAATGATGATAATCATATCAATGGTTATTGGAATAACGATAATTATCATGACATCAACAACATGAACAACAACAGTAATGATGAAAATGATTATGGTTATGATGTTAATGATGATAGTAACAATAACAATAACAACAAAAACAACAATAATAATAATAATGATAATAATAATATCAATAATATTATTAATAATAATAATAATAATGATGATGATGATGATAATAATAATAATAATATAACAAAACAACAACAATATAATAATAATAATACTGTGATCATAATGATAATGACAATACTAAAGATACTAATGATAATAATGATAACAGTTACGACTACTACTACTATTACTACTACTACCGCAACTACTACTGCTACTCCTACTATTACTATAACTACTACTACTAAAACAACAACACAACAACAACAGCAAACATAATAACAATGTAACACTTAGAACAGAGAGGAGAAGAAAGAAGAAGAAGAAGAAGAAGAAGAAGAAGAAGAAGAAGAAGAAGAAGAGAAGAAGAAGAAGAAGAAGAAGAAGAAAAAGAAAAAAAGAAGAAGAAGAATGATTATAATAGCAACAATATAAGTAACAAATGTAATAAGTTTTTCACAACAACCAAGGAAATCTTACAAAAAACAAATGATTGTTGCTGTAAGGAAAACTGTTACATGTGTTTTGGGCAATCTATAATCGTGTTAGTATTTTTTCTTTATATGCTGTCACAAACCTCTCCTTTAGCATTTTGTTAAACTCACCTCAAACTAAATCACCAAATGGAGTCGATTAGTTTCATTGTTTATCAGTGTCATTTCAAAGTAGGTCACCAAATGGATAAGGTTGGCATCATCGTTTGTCAAAGTCATTTCAAAGTAGCTCATGAAACGGATTGGATCGGCTTCATTGTTTGTCAAGGTAATTTCAAAGTAGGTCATAAAATGGATTGGATTGGCATCCTTTCTTGTCAGGTTAGGTCACCAAATGGATTGGTCTGACTTCATTGTTTGTCAAGGTCATTTCAAAATAGGTCACCAAACGGATTGGATCATCTTCATTGTTTTTCAAGGTCAGTTCAAAGTAGGTCACCGAATTAATGGGTTGGCTTCATTTTTGGCAAACTTGGAATATTTCTGTTTGAAAAGCGGACTGCTGAGTCTGGGGAAAGCACCTTGCTAAAGTACTGCGCCTTTTTTGTGTTGTGTTTTTGTTTGTTTGTTTTTTGTTTTTTTCTGTTTTTTTTTTCTCATCCATGAAGCTGCATATTTCTGCATGTGTTGCCAGAAAGAACTCTACTGTTGCCATGGGACCTTTTGCGTGAGCTGAGTGCATGCTGTAGAATCGTCCTCAGCTGATAGTTTCATCCACAAGATAAGTACTGGGACCACCACTGAAAGTTTAGTGAAAGGGGAATGCAAAGAAAATAACTGTCTGATGCAGAACTGACACCCAGACCTGACCTCTGGCTTTTTCAGACCACCACTCCCTATTTAGTGCAGATAACCATGACTTCCCTGGCTACCACTCTCTCAATAACGTGTGGCTACTATACCCCATGACTTCGGCTGCCAAAAGGAGTTGATACATTGTCAGGCAGTGTCACACAACAATGCACTGAGATGCAAGTGCTGTACAGCTGTCTGAAAAAGATTGAGTGCTCCACGAGCAGACAGCAGAACAAATCGTCCACAGTCTCTGTGCAGTCGAAGGAGTCGTCACTGAGACTTGGAACGTTTTTGTTCAGCTGTGGACACCATTTGACCAGGAAGGATGATAGGATGCTGAAGGAAATAGTTTCAGTTAACTCAAACATGTAATTCAGTTTCTGGACGATTTTTATTCATTTAGCTCAAATGTATAATTCAGCTGTCAAACAAAATGTTTTCAATTAGTTTAACGTACGATTCAGCTACTAAACGAAATATTAAGTAATCAGCATCACAGTGGACAACAAACTGTTCTTGGGTTGTACGTTTTTCATGATACATTTCATCAGTGTGCTTTGTGACACACTTTGGTAACGTATTTTTTTGTTAGCCATATTGTTATATTGTTATTGTCACTTTATCTTCTAGTTCTCAGAAATTAGAGTTTTCTTTCTTTTGCTATAGTTGACCTTGACAAAACAGTTTGTGAACCATGTTGAATTTCTTTTGTTTTACAAAAAGTGCTTAACATTTTCTGACAATGCTGGTATCATCAAAACACCAAGTCAGCTTGTTGTTTGCTTTGAATGAACAGTTTTCTTTGGTGCTTTGGTGGTCATATGTCTAAAAAGACAGTAATCAAAGATGAAAATCAACATCTGCTCAAGTTTCCTGCTTGCTTTGCTTATCAGTATAAAATAACATAACCTGGCTTTATAACAACGACTTGTTTATAATTGTACTGCTTCCTCAATATGCATTGCAGTTTATGATATAGAGGCGAAACTGATACAGAACTGACCACTACACACGCTTGACTAGTGTCCAACATGTCAACACAGTGGACAGTTCACCTCACAACCCACAGCTTTCAGTCTCTGAACAATGACAGCAGTACAAACAAACCAGGGCAGGTTTTCAACCCATGCGACAACCCAGAAAACTTGATCAACAAAGCCACAGCTGACAGAGTGATGCAAGCGTTCTACCTGGGTTTCTTCCCTTTGGTGGAACTCTTTGGCGTCACTACCAACGTCATCAACTGTGTTGTGTTTGCGCGTCAAGGTCTGAAGGACCGGATCAACTTGTGTCTGTTTAGTCTAGCTCTGTCGGATATCACATTTCTTGTTTTAATTTTCTTTGCCAAGTTCTTCAATTTTCTAGGACTGTTTGATAAAGAATTGAGAGATTACTGGGAAATGAAGCATCTGGAAACTGTACTGGGTCCAATGCTAGGGTCATTGTCTCTGTCCAACCTGCTGACGATGATCATTTCAGTGGAAAGATGTATCTGCGTTGTATCTCCCTTCACAGCCAAGAAGTTCCTGAAGACAAGGTACCTGTTTTTAAGTTGAATTGGTTGGTTGGTTGGTTGTTTGGTTGGTTGGTTCATTGGCTGGCTGGCTGGTTGGTTGATTGTTACTGTTGTAGAACTGCTTTTGTTTTATACGTTTTTGTGGAAACATTAAAGCAGAATGCTGTTATTTTGTATATATGGATGGATGTAGAATGTGTTTGTGTGTGTGTTTGTATGTGCATTTTTATACAGTTAATACAATGTATATATGTATAAATGGATAGATAAACATCATGTTAATATAGCCATTTTTCTTATCTATCTATAAAAGAGTATTCATGGACTCTTGTAGTTGTTTTGGTAACTATTGAATGAACTATTTATCCTTCCAACTATTTTTCTTTGTCTGATTACATAATTGAGCATACTTTGGACACTACTCTTGTTCTTGATTTTGGTGTCTGTTAAATGGCCTATCATCTATCCAAGTACTTTTTCTACCTGATCAAATAAAAGAGAATACAAGGGCCATTGCTTTTGCGAAAGCTCGGGTAATTTGAGAAATATCTATCTATCTATCTATCTATCTATCTATCTATCTATCTATCTATCTATCTATCTGTCTGTCTGTCTGTCTCTCTATCTATCTATATATATATATATATATATATACTCCTAATCATAATTTAAGGGCCACTTCTTCCTTCCTCTCTAATTTTAAGTTGAAATAATTGACAATGTTTAGAATTGATTCTATGTTTTATTTCATCATTTCCACACCTGTTTTGGAAAAAGAAATTAGCACAATGACCCATTAGTGAACAGCACATGCATTTAAAGGAACATCCCCCCCTTTTCAAAAAACAGAAAGTGTCAGATTTGGCCAATCTGTTTTCAATATCGCGTGTGTCCGCCCCGAGCCTGGATGCATGCTTCACAGCGCCGATGCATCGACCCCACAAGGGTACGGAGTGTGTCCTGAGGGATGGCCGCCCACTCGATCTGCAGGATGTCGACCAGCCTGGCCAGGGTGCCCGGTGGGGGGTGGTTGTCCCTGATGCGCCTCCCGAGCACATCCCAGAGGTGTTCAATTGGGTTCAGGTCAGGTGAGCACGCTGGCCAGGCCATACGGACGACTTCATGCTGCTCCAGGAAGTCGGTCACAAGGCGTGCTCGATGCGCAGGTGCATTGTCGTCCTGGAAGATGGCGCCTTGACCAAGGTCCACAAGCGCAGGCAGTGCCACGGCCGCCAGAACCTCGTCCCGGTACCGGACCCCGTTCAGGATGCCGTCAATGGGGAGCAGGGGGGTCCGGGTACCACGGCTCATGCCACCCCACACCATCACCGACCCGCCGCCGTACCGGTTATGCTCTTGGACAGTGGCGTCAGCGAACCTCTCCCCTTGACGTCGCCACACCCGAGCCCGGCCATCGTTAAAGGTCAGGGTGAACCTGGACTCATCCGAAAACAAGACCCGGGCCCACTGTTGCCTTGTCCAGGTCACGTGCTCCCTGGCCCAGGTCATGCGGCGCACTCTGTTGACCGGTGACAGCACGGGTCGGACGGCCGGTCTCCGTGACCTCAAGTTTGCCTCATGTAGCCGTCTTCTCACCGTGCTGCAGCTGATGTTAGCACCTGTTGCGTCCCTCAGCTGACCCCTCAAGGTCACCGCAGTGGATGCCCTTTCCCTCAGGATGGAGATGGCAAGGTAGCGGTCTTGCTGTCTTGTCGTTACTCTGGGTCGACCCGTGTGACGCCTTTCCTGGACTGCTCCAGTCTCATTGAAGCGCTCCAGCAGTCTCTGGATTGTGGAATGCGACACTTCAAGTCGTCTAGCAACTTCCCGCTGCGCTAGGCCTTCATCAAGCAGAGCGAGGGCTCTTCCCCGCTGCTCATCCGTCATCCGTCGTCTTGCAAGCATGGTTAAAACGAACCAAGAACGGGTCCTTTTTATCCTCGTCTGCGGGCAACTTTGGATGGAGTAGTGTTCAAAAAGGGCTTGCCTTGCACGTGCAAAGCGAATTTTGTCGCTACCTTGCCTGCGTCGTCAGAGAGACCCTGCTGAAGATTCGACAATTTCGTGTGGAAATTGTCTTCCTTGGGCCGCCCATTGCAAATCGGCAAATCCCCAAACAGGTGCCAAAAGGAAACTGCAATGTTGTCTGAGCTCTTATCCATTCAGTTACGGCAACGAATTGGAGAAAAGAGTAAGAGAAAATAGGTTATTTCTCCTTTCAAAAATTGACTCAAAAACGTTCCTGGCCCTTCAATAATGACGTGTAGTATATATATATATATATATATATATATATATATATATATATATATATATATATATATTAACTCCCAATAAGTGCTGAGTAATAGCACCTGTGATACAGTTTCGTTGGTGTATTGTGGAGGTGGGGATGGGGATCCAGAAATTGCATGGGTATTTTGTTGGGAGTTCTGAGGACAGGAAACGTGGGCGCTGTCTTACACATAGAAACTCCATTAACTCTGATACTCCTCGCCATTTTTTTTCATAAGCCGCAGATACGACCAACTGATTAAAAAGCCAGTCGGACACTTCAGAGAAAGCAACAAAGGTGGACAGGAACTGTGGTGCTGTCCTGTGGGAGCAATTTGCCAAGTTCAGTACGAAGATGGGTGTCCCAGGGGAAGCCCTGGAAACAGTTGTCTCTGAGTCTCTCAGGAAAGAATAGGAACAGGCCAGGCAGCAGAGGAAAAAATAACAGGAACGATGTATACAGCAAACAAAAAAATGAAGATGAAGAAGAGGTGATCATTTAGAAAGACGAGATATGAATTAAGGAAGAGGAACTAGCTACACAACAGAGAAAATACAAAGAAGAAGAGCTAGTCAGACAAGAAAGAAAGGAGGAAGTGGAAATGATATACCAGGGAGAGGAACAGATCAGAACTAAGGATCAGGAATTTCTGATGTACAGGCAGAGAAACTGAAATTTAGATAGCGGACAGTAGAGGCCTGTGGAAAGTAGCTTACCCACCTGGACCCTATAGCTGGCTGTGCGACCTGGATGCCTACATGGCAGATTTTGAGAGAGTAGCAGCAATCCACAAATGAGAGCAGATGTCTTGGCCTATCCATCTTATAGTGCTTATTAATGGAAAGGCAAGAAAAGTTATCCTTAGACCGAACCCAGATAACTTAGCAGACTACTGTTAGATCAGAAGTGCCCTACACTGGTACTTATGGCTAGATGCTGCCGTTAACCAAAGAAAGTTTTTGGTCTGTGCAGAAAGACCTCACAGAAAACATTTGAATTAGTGGTTATGTTGTATTCCTGTATGCATGTCATTATGGTGTATGTCAGCAGGTGAAGACGAGAATAATGTTGGAGGACACCAAGACCCTATTCCTCCAAGAACATATGTACTTAAAAATGTCCTTAGAAAAAGAAAATCATCATCATCATCATCATCATTATCATCATCATCATCATCATCATCACCATCATCATCATCATCATGTGCCCTGCCGCATGGTGTTGGCGATCATGGTCTTCTATATTAATCTATCTCTTGTTGCTGCAAGTATATCTCCCATTCAATCTATCCTCAGCTGCTCTGCAAGACAGTCCAGTATTTTCTCCCTAGGTCTACCTGGTGCTCTCTTTCCCTCCAGATTTTCTGTTATGACTAGGTGCTCTAATTTCTTTTGCCTCATAAAATGTCCTGTAAATGTTTAAAAATGCTCTAACCGTTTTTTGACCAGGTACTGGGCAGTCATCATAGATATATCCTTGAAAAATACATTAACATTTCTTTTACCGTGTACGAGGAAATCATCATCAACATGTCCTTAAAATGCATTTACCAAGTGGTCGTTATTTCTATGGCAATTGGCAATTATCATGAATGTATCCTTAAAAAACAAACTCGATTGTAGTTGGACAGAAGAAAGAGAAGGAGAGCTTTGGCAGTGAGCACCCTGCCACAGCCATCAGTCTTAAGAATGGGCCTGTTTAACCACAACCAACGCTGTTCCACATTCAACTGAATCCTTAACCGGGCGCATTCATTGTTTAATCCAACAGAGTCCTCAATCCTTAAAAAGTAGTATTAATCAATAGGTCTCGAAAATACATCTACCCTTTTCTCATGAGGTACAAGGCAAGTATCATGGGTATATCCTTCAACCTTTTTTAACCGGGCACAGGGCAATCATCATAGATACATTCTTTTAAAAAGTACATTACCTTTATCTCACTATATACAAAGCAGTTACCATTGATAATGTCCTTAAAAGTACATGAACCTTATCTCACCAGGTCCTTAACAGTTACAAATTAATATGTCCTTTAAAAGTTCATTAACTTTTCCTCTCCAGGTACATGGCTGTCATCATCGTGGTCACCGCCATCTATAGCCTGGGTCTGTACAGTGTGCAGAACTTGCAGTACACCACACAGCGCATCACTGACGCGCACACCAACACGTCTTACTGGGTCATTCAGTTGACTGACATGGTTGTGGAGAACCATGAGCTCATCGAGTTCCTGCACACCCATCTGCTAAGTCTGACCATTCCTTGTTTGTCACTTGTCGTGGTGATTGTCACCACCTCCATTACTGTTTTCAAGCTGAGGAAAGCAGTGGTGTGGAGACATGAAAGTGTTAACAGCGCTGTATCGGTTGGTGAGGGTTTTGTGTGGTGTGGCGACATGAATGTGTTATCAGTACTGTCTTGGCTGGTGAGGGTTTTGTGTGGTGTGGCGACATGAATGTGTTAACAGTACTGTCTTGGCTGGTGAGGGTTTTGTGTGGTGTGGCGACATGAATGTGTTAACAGTACTGTCTTGGCTGGTGAGGATATTGTGCGGACTGTAGACATGAAAGTATTAACAGTCGTGTGTGTGTGTGTGTGTGTGTGTGTGTGTGTGTGTGTGTGTGTGTGTGTGTGTGTGTGTGTGTGTTGTGTGTGTGAGAGAGAGAGAGAGGGAGGGAGTGTGTGTGTGTGTGTGTGTGTGTGTATGCGCGCGCGCGCGCGCCCGAACGTGTGCGTTTATGGGTACATGTTGGGTCTTTCGTGTGTGTGTGTGTGTGTGTGTGTGTGTGTGTGTGTGTGTGTGTGTGTGTGTGTGTGTGTGTGTGTGTGTGTGTGCGAACGTGTGCATGTATGTGTACATGTTGGGTCTTTCGTGTGTGAGTGTGTGTGTTGTGTGTGTGTGTGTGTGTGTGTGTGTGTGTGTCTGTCTGCCTGTGTGTCTGTGTGTGTGTTGTGTGTCTGTATCTGTGTTTGTGTCTGTGCGCTGGCCATACATACCCTCAGGAGCTTTTTGTCACTGCTTGAATCTTCTTAATTCAATGTTGTTGTAGTCGTCGTCGTCGTTGTTATAGTTGTTGTTGCAGATGGTAGAGTTGTGTTTAGTTGTTGTTGCTGTTACTGCTGATACCAGTGTCATAGTTGTTAATGTCCACACGTAGAGTTGTTATAAGCTGTTGTTGTTCCTGCTGATACTGGTGTTACGGTTCTTGATGTCTATACCTACAGTTGTTATTAGTTGCTGTTGTTGCTGATGATGATCTAGTCATTGATCTTGTTGCCAACATGAAGAGTTGTTTTGTTCTTGTTGTTGTCATCATTCTTTTGCCAACATGAAGGGTTCTTGTTATTGTTGTTGTTGTTCAGGAGACAGACGGGAGGTGGCAGTGACCAAGATGCTGACAGTGGTCGTTTTATTTACGTCACTACCATCACACCCTCTGTGACGCAGGCTTTCGTCAGGACTCTTATACCTGATTATCTACCCACAGGTCTGTATATGTGTGTCTGTGGATCTCTTGTGTCAGTGTGCCTGTCTCTCCGTCTAATCTATATGTTTGTCTGTGTGATTGTGTCTGCTTCTATGTCCGTTGTTACCTCTTCTTCTATCTTCTTCCTCTCTTCTATGTTTGTCTTCTGTTCTGTCCTATCTTATGTAAAGGAAACACCTGTCTCCATTCTTATTCTTATGGTTGCTTGAAGCCCAGCCAACTGCGTAGAGCCATATCAGGGCTATGGCATTTTCAATATACACACAGCACTCCAACAGGAAAAAAAAAGGAAAAGAAAACTAAATACACATATCAAAACATACGCGCACATAATCTAAGGAGATGCTCCTGGCGTTGACTTCACTGTCTAATTGTATCACACAGAGGCGTTAAAAAACATAATTGAATACAAATTTAAACATAACTAAGGACACTAAAACATATATAACTACGGGTCTAAATTACATAAGATTGCTTCCGCATGTCTGATTTCCTTAGAACCAAAAATGCACGTAATATATGTACCTAATTATCAAGTCTAAGAGAAAGTATGTAAGACTTTATCGAACACATACAGGTGAAGGGATTCGTGTTGATCCCAGAGTTCGGAAAAGTCTCCACCCTCTAGGCAGGAGATATCCAGAGATGATTGAAGAAATGACAAAGCAAAAGAGCAAGGCAGAACCAAAAAGACGGACAGAAAAGAGGAACTTTCTGGCACAGAATTTCCAGAAGGTGCGGATATTATTTATACTGAAAGAGCCTTCGGCATCCCCAACGAGGGAACCTGTCTCCATATTTTTTTTTCAAATATGTATATCTGAATCATAGTGAATGGCAGCTTTCACATCAACAGATACCATGAATCCAAAAACGGACAACAATGAACGTGTATTGAACTGATTAAACAAAGACAAACGCAAAACTTGACCAACTGGCCTTTCTCAGGCGTATACAAAAGAGCAGAGTGTAAACCAGATCACTAGATTCCGTTGAAGTGTGCGCGCGCGTGCGAGCAAGTATGTGCATTTAGACGCAACTGGAAAGTGTGTTGTTGAATACTACTGCCATTGTTGTAGCTGTTGATGATAAAACAGCCTACGATAATTGCTCAGTTTCTTTGGCAACCTCTCCATTTCTCTCTCAGTCACTTTTATTGAATGATGATGATGAATGATGATGGTGATGACAAGGAGGAGGAAGAGGAGGAGGAGGAGGAGGGAGAGCAGAACGATGCTTTCGAGGTCGATGATGATGGGTAGGAGGAAGAAGAGAAAGATGATGATGATTATGATAATGGTGACGACGACGACGATGATGATAATGTCATTGTTTTAGCTGCTGCTAATTGTTTAGTTGTACATGTATTACCCAGTTCTTTTGGTGGTCTCTCTATTTCTCTCTCTCTCTCACAGTCACTGCTGACACGTGATAACAAAGATGTCAAAGATGATGATGTTGATGCAGCTGCTGCTGCTGATGATGATATATCCCAGTCTTTGAAGTTTGTAATTAGTACAAAAGGAATCATTACATTCAGGCAATTCCATGTGCACTCCACCTTCAAACCTACAACTAATTATCTGACAGATTCCTTAAGCCTGTGCAAAACCCTTTGCTTTGGTAAGGTCTTGAAATTGGAGGTGGCATGACAAGGGGAGTAAGGAACGTATAAAACATTAAGCTGACGTCACCAGAATGACTGGAGCATTGAGGTGGACTGTAAATGGGAGCCAGTGTTTATGTTGCAGGCTGGGACTGAACTCAAGATATCAGTTGTTAAGACCACAGCTCTTACAGGAAAACCAGCAAGCCCACGAATAACAGCAACCTATCAAGCAAGCAAGCAAACCAGCCAACCAACCAAACCACCCTCTCCAAGCCCCTACTTCTCTTTCTTTTGTTGTTGTTGATGTTGTTGTTGTTTTATGCAGTCATTCTTAATTACATTACCCACCATGACACACGCTGTCGAAGACTTTATCCTTTAGGGCATCCCAGAAGGAGGCCATCACCAAGATCAACAGAGGAAGGGCTGGGCGGTAAATATCAGATTGAACCAACCTCAGCATGCCTGAACTGCTTGCAGCTGTACCCTACACCCAGAAATAGAGGATCCTATCTACTGCTGTGTCTATCAGTCCCCCAATGACCGCTCCAGTCATGGGGGCAGAAAAAGAAGAAACTCAGGTCAAGTGACAGCAAGCACAGCTTCTGACAGCCCAGCATGCCAGCCCAGCATGCCCAGGTTGCCATTACAAACCTGACAAAAACGCTGGGGGTGGGATGAAGTCACAAGCATGCATGTGACAAGACTGCTGCATACAATATAGCCATGTAATCTACCCTTTGTGTTACTTTCCAGGTGTATACTGCAACACATTTGACGTCGTTCAGACGTTGGCCCACGTGTGTGAGGTGACCAACTCCTCTGTCAACTTCATCGTCTACTTCACCATGGGATCCAGGTTCAGGGACACAGTACGACAACTGTTGGCCACACGGTCACACAGAAAACACTCCCCTGTACAATCCTTCATCACCGTTAGTCAGGATCTGTGACGTCACCGTCCATTGCCAGCTACTGTGTGTGACGTCACCAATAACAGTATGTGACGTCACAACTCCTTTTTGCCAATATGTGACGTTTGCTGTCAGCTTTCAAGGAAGACGATTTCTCTTCATTTTCTCTTAGAAATCCAGGTGTGTTTTCAGCACTTTCACTTGACCACAAAAGTCCAACCATGGCATGATAATTATACAAATATACCCATACCAAAAAACACAAATTGCATTCTTGCTCTTAATTCAGATAATCTCTCTCCAAACGTATTCTGTCCTTAAATGATTTTGCTCTTCTAAGTGCTCAAAGATTGTAAGATAATGATACCTTCCACACTGAGCCTGATCATTGAATGCCCATTTCCCACACAACAAACCAGTCTACTCTTTTAGTTAACGTAAGTGATCCTGATCTTTTGATATCTATTTTCTATGCTGCATTTCCATTAGGTGTAAATGTCCAGAACTGTACCCGCAACAGATCAGCCCTAGGCATCTTTTAGTTACAACGGGCAAATGGAGGACAGATATTTTTTACCAGAACCACCCTGAGCCTTGATATAAGTGTTACATTACCACTGCTACTACTCCTGCAGCTGTAAGCATCATAACTACTTTTATTACTGTTACTACTTCCATCATTGACTTCTGCTAGTAGTATCATTGCTTGCATTGTTACTTAAACTATTACTATTACTGCTACAACTGCTGCTACTAGCACTATACTACTTTTGTTATTAACGCTTCTACTGTAACTATTGCTATTATAGATGGGTTATCCTATCTATCCCAAGTGTCCGTCAATGTGAACAAAACTAAGAACACTGCAGCGTACATACATGTATGGCCTATATTACCTAAAATTGTTCTTGCACAGCACATTTCCCTAGAGCCAAATATGCAGTATATACGTATACCCAATTATCAATCCTAACGAAGCATGTCAGGTTTTATAGAACATACACACAGTGAATGGACCAGCAGATAGAAAATGATAGGAAGGGATAACAGAAAGCAAATGAGCAAGGGAGAAACAAAGAGAATGGTAGAAAATAAGGAAAATTTCCAGAAGGTAAGGATACTTTTTACTCTGAAACAGCCCCCGGCCTCCCCATGAGGGTCGTATATCCAATTATCTATCCTAAAAGGAAAATATGTAAGGCTTTATAGAACACACATAGGTAAAAGGACCAGCGAGGCAGAAAATGATAGAAATGATAAAGCAAAGGAGAGCAAGGGAGATACAAAGAGTGACAGAAATTCTGGCATAGAATTTTCAGAAAGTGGGGATACTATTCATACTGAAGAAGCCCCTGGCATCCCGAGTGGGTGGAATGTTCCAAGTTAATAGGACCGCCGAAATCAATGGCCCATGTGGTGGTTCAAAGTTATGACCACATTATCAGTACTGTGCTCTGGTCAACTGAGCTTAAGGACCAGCCTTTGTTAATCTACTTATCGTTTCTTAAAGCCCAGCCGACTGCTTTGAGCCATATCGGGGCTATAACCGTTTCAGTGCACACACAGTACTTTGACAAGAAAAAAAAAAGGACAGGCAATGAAGTACACCTATCAATGCATTCGCACATAATCTAAGGAGATGCCCCTGTCGTTAACCAGTCTGTCCAAGTTTTCACACAAGGGATTTAAGAGACATGATTATACTTTGAAACATAACTAAAGACACCAAAACATAAAAACGGGCCTAGATTACCTAGAATTGCTTCTGCATATCTCATGTCCCTAGAACCAAAAATGTACTTAACATATATACCCAATTATCAATCCTAAGAGGATGTATATGAGACTTTATAGAACACGCACAGGTCAATGAACCAGCAAGGTAGAAAATATGAAATGACTGAAAAAGGTGCAAGGGAGAAAAGGAGTGACAGAAAATAAGAAATTTTCCTGCACAGAATTTCCCGAAGGTAGGGATACTATTAATACTGAAAGAATCTCCGGCATGCCCACGGGGGAATGCTCTGAGCTAATACGACCACCGAATTCAAACCTACGACCACATTATCAGCACTGTCCTCTGGCTAACTGAGCTCAAGGACCAGCCAGCACAGATCTACTCTTGACAGGTGTGTCAAGTGTAAGACGTGAAACATTCAGAGGACCTGGTTTCAATCTCTGGATACCTCCTACCTAGTGGATGGAGACTTTTCCGAACTCTGGGATCAACACGAGTCCATTCACCTGTACGTGTTCGATAAAGTCTTACCTACATTCGCCTAGGATTGACCATTGGGTATATGCATTAAGTATATTTTTGACTCTAGGAAAATATGCGGAAGCAATTTAGGTAATTTTATATACGTTTGATTGTCCTTAGTTATGTTTAAATTTGTATTCAGGTATGTTTTTTTAATCCCCTATGTGATAAATTGGAGTGGTCAACGCCTGAGGCATCTCCTTAGATTATGTGCGCGAATGCATCGATATGTGTACTTAAAACTTTTCATTTTTTTCCTGTTGAAGTATTGTGTATCTTTTGAAATCTTTTGAAACAGGTTATAGCCCCGATATGGCCCTACGCAGTCGGCCGGGCTTTAAACAAAACTAACAGTAACACGACTGTAGAACTGTTTAAAATGCCTAAATCCCCTATAAGCCTGTTACGCACACATACTATTAAACATGCACGTTACAGATCTTGCAGGTCGTGTCAATGTATAATGGCTTATGGAAACATGAAAACACCCAGCATCCACGCCTTCCATAAATGCAGATTTTGCAACGACATAGTGGAATGGTGCTCAGTTCGCTTAACAGCTCGAGTTCTCTGTACTACACTAAAAGGTCGGATTATGTGCAACGCACAATGAGTCCAAATGAATTGCGCTATACAATTTGTTGATAATCGTGAGAAATGAACACAGGTTTGTTTCAGAATAATGTTTACACCCACAACATCACACACACACACACACACACACACACACACACACACACACAACACACACACACACACAAAAAGTATGAAAAATGTTACATGAATTTTGAAATTAGCAAAACACCTAAGCGGTTCCTTGCCAGCAGAAGTATACAATCCCTTATGTATAGGTGGAAACTTGATGCATTCAAAACAAAATACACCAGGAATGTAGTGTGCCTGTGTGGAAAGAAGATAGCACATTGTCATATTCTTTCATGCGTTCGGGTAAAACGACATATACCTACGTTATCAACGAAGACAGTTTCTGACATATTTGCCTCACCCTCCTTAACATATGAATTTTTTGTTAGCCTGTCAAAACGTCCTATAGCGAATTATCTTTAACGCGCCGTTACTTCTCATGTTCAGTGTTATGGTTAGTTAATTTTACTGTTTCAATCATTATGATAACGTCATTTGTGAATTTTTCTTTCTCGTCTTGTTTTTCTGGTTCATTTCTTTTTCCTGAAGATTAACCATTTCCAAGTGGTTTTTTTTTATTGTTTTTTTTTTATTGTTTTTTATTGTCTAAAATCACTTTAGTGAATAGACATTAAATCAAAGACCACCACACACACACACACACACACACACACACACACACACACACACACACACACACACACACACACACACACACACAGAGTTATTGCTGTTATTTTTGTTTAAAGCCCAGCCGACTGCGTAGTGCAATATCAGGGCTATAACCGTTTCAAAACAATATTTCAACAGGGGGGGGGGGGGAGGGAAAATAAAATTAAGTACACATATCAATGCATTCGCGCACATAAACTAAGGTAATGCCCCTGGCGTTGACCACTCCGTCCAAGTTATACACAAACACGCACGCACACAAACACGCACGCACACAAACCATTCAACACACTCAAGTCGTACATGAAACGGAAAATGTATTTCAGTATACAAAATATACAACAAAAATACAAGTACAATCACTTCTAACTTGAAGCAGATGTTACCCGATTTCCAAAACTCAAACCTTTGAACTGTCAAAACGTTTGCACTTTTGCACATGCCATATACATTAACAGGGAGGAAAAAAAAACTTTGGCTTCTGCAAGCAATTTCACACATTTTTAGCAAGCTTGGAATGGATTTAACTGGATTTTTCTTTTCCGTCCCACCATCTGAGCCACTTCAAGAGACGCTGATCCTACGTTGCTCATTCCGGCTCAACACACCACCAACCCTTAACTTCTTTCAGTCAAAGTCCCAGTGCCAGGGAATGCACAGGGATCAAAGGTATCAAACTGCTATTGGGCCACTACCCACGAGAGGAGACCCTGCACTGCTGCTGGGTGACTTTGGTGCAGTTCAACAGTTCCTGTCCCGATCCTATTTATGAAGCGTACCACCTGCTAAACCCCCTGCTAACGACAGTAATCAGCCAGTTGCAGAGCAGAGCCAGAACAAGTGAAAATCCTCCACCCCCCTCCCCCACACACACACACCGTTTTTTTTTTTTGTCACAATGGAACATAAGTTATATACGAGAAATGCAGGCCACTGTCCATAGGAAAGCATGTTGTCACAACACAGCGCCATCTTTTCCCCCCTGTATTCACAATATTAACTTTGTCAGGAGGATTTTTCTAAAGAATCTTGTCAGGGACACTTCTTAATGCCGTGGGATTTTCTACTTGTGTTAAGTACATGCAGCATACATGACCTCGGTGTATAATTTAATTTTTAAAAACTGATACCGACACCAGCACCTAATCAGGTGGAAAGGAGCGGGGAGAAAATCCCTGTCCAAACACATACCAAGCTCAAACCTCTCGCTCGCCATGCAGGTGCTTTAAATTCTAGCCATTTGGGGCAACATGCTCCATATCTTTAGCAGACTCATCAATACATGATACATAATATCTAATTGCTCGTAGCGATATTTAATAGCTCGAAAAAAAAAAGAAACTTTTCAATCAAGTAAACATGTCAATGACTGTACGGTCATATCATGAATACAAAGTTATGTTAAATCATTAAATGTTGTACATAAATATGAAAATTTAGTTGAAGACTTAAGTGTTTATGGAATAAGTACAAATGTAAAGAGAAGCTAGCGTAACATTTATTATAAATCATCCAAGTACACACCAAATATTCATGAACTTGAAGTTAACACAAAAATTTACCAGAAATTAAAGTAAAGAAATGGACACAAAATTATCACAAATGATACACAAAGTACTCACCAGAAATTACGTGAAAGCAAAGCAAGAAAATTCAGGATATAGGGAAAGACAATGGCAGATTATGATAATACACTGTTAAATAATGAAATATGATGATAATAGACAAATAATGAAAGATGGAAATGTTTCCAATTTCCCCATCATTATGTGTCCAGACCTGCTAAAGCCTAATATACTTTTCCAGAATACACACACAAGCAGTACATCAAATATGCACGATAAAGATCCCATAAATCACGTCAGTGTCTGGTAACTTATGGAAAATATGTAAACACTCTGCATGCACACCCACCGAAGGCGGAATGGGCAGACTGTGCAGCAACATACCACTTGCGCAGTGTGGGTATACTTGCATACACGTATTGGAGAAAATCAGTAAAAAAAAAAAATCACATTAATGATACATAGTGTTACCTTAATATTTCAACAAAACTGAACAAACAAAAATGACAGACATTACACAATCACACATTCACATCAACCAAGATAACACAGAATGCAGTACATGCAATGTTAAACAGTAATCTCAACGTTTCAGCTGACTTATCCGTTTCATCACAAGGCTGCAATTACAGGTGAAAATGTCTGTTATACAGAGGTTACAATATAAACATTTGTAATTAAATAGCGACAGTAAACCACTCACCATAAAACCGTATTTGTGATTAAATGGTGACAGTGTACTATTCACCATAAAATCTTAAATCAATAATAATACAAATTACAGTAACCATACATTGCCGTACATAAATTGACATGCGAGTGTGAGTGCGAGGTGTGCGCACGCATGTGCGTGTGTGTGTGCATGTGCACGCGTATGTGCGTGTGCATGTGTGTGTGAGAGTGTGTGTGTGTGTACGCAATATCAGTGCTTCTGTATGTATTACACTCTCGAGCCTTGCACATGTGTAATGGGCAACGACTTCAAGTAATATATTACATTTCCACACATAAACTGTCACATACAAAACATGACATAATGGGTGTGATTAACAGCACAAAATCTTTACCGTGCCATACATTAGCATTATCAAAAGATATCCATATATATTTCCTATCCATAAACGGAACGTTTCACATTTAAATGCAGGAAGCTGTGAATGTTTGTCCAACATATTTGTAGTAATTTGTAAACTCTTATTCTGAATGGATGGTGCATGTATTGCTTTGCTACTGGCTAATGAAACTGTCTACCAAGGCATCTTACCTGACCATATTCAACACGCTCTTTGGGAGGTATCAGTTCTTGCGCATGCCCTTTGGCCTGGTGAGCGCCCAGGACGAATTCCAAAGAAAGATGGACGAGATATTTGAGGGCCTGCCGGGTCTGGTGACGCTGGTGGATGACGTGCTGGTGACATAGATAACCAAGGAAGAGCATGACAAAAACCTCAAAGCTGCCCTTGACAGGGCCACAGATAAGGGACTGAAGCTCAACCCTGACAAACTGGAGATCGGCGTGCAGGAAGTGGATTACTTCGGCCACATCATTTGAAATTGATCTGAAGGAATCAAGCCTGACCCACAGAAAGTCAAGGCCATCGAAAGCATGAAGAACCCACTGAGAGAAAGGAGCTGGAAACCATGCTGGGCATGGTAACTTACCTGTCCTAATTCGCTCCTCACCTGGAAAGAGACCACGAAGCCACTGCGTGACATGTTGAAATCAGAAAACGAGTTCGTATGGGTGGCACAACAGCAGGCAGCCTGGGACAAAATCAAGTCTACACTCACCAGCCAGCCTGTACTGGCCATCTACAACCCGGACAAAAAGAGTCACCCTGCAGGTGGATGCCAGCAAATATGGTTTGGGTGCTGCACTCTTTCAGGACAATGGACCAATCGCATACACGTCAAAGTCGCTGAACAAGACATAAGAAGACTACGCACAAAGCAAAAAAACTATGTGATCGTGTTTGGCAGCGAGACATTTCACCAGTACATCTATGGTCAGCATCAGGTCCTCGTCCAGTCAGACCACAAGCCCCTGGAGACCCATCATGAAGAAGCCACTGGCATCAGCACCCCCGCGTCTCCAGCGCCTGCAGAAGTACAGCATCAAAGTGGAGCACATCCCTGGCAAGCAGATCCCCATCACTGACACTCTGTCCAGGAAGTCACTGCCTCCAGAGCCCCAGGAAACCGTAGAAGACCTCAATTCACAAATCCACTGCAGAGTGAAGAATCTACCAGTCAGTGATGAAAAGTGGACCAGATCTGGAAAGCTACCAGTGAAGACAAGAACTTCAGCACCGTGGTGAAATATGTCCAAAATGGCTGGCCAGATTCACGTCAGAATTGCCACAAGAATGCTGATAACTACTGGAACTTCAGGGACGAACTATCCATCATCGATGGCATGTTCAAAGGAGAGCACATTGTGCCAACACAGGCTGTGGCCCCAGCAGCCAACGAGGCCATGGCGCAACCAGCCAGGCCCGACCCCTACGTCACAAAACACGGCCGCCAAGTTCACCACCCGCACAGACTGACCTACCTGCCAGGGTTTGTGCAATATACATGAACATGACAAGTGAGAAATGAGGTGTGAAAAATCGTGAATGACACTTTCAAAAAGGAATATCTAAATGATGATTATGTGCAGACAATTGGTGTGATGCTCGAAACCCTTCTGGGAAATGTTTTATTTGGGTGATTTTTTAATGATTGTGTGGTTTCAAATCCTTGTTTGTTTGTATATAGTCATGCCTTTTATTTTTCATAACAAGAGAGATGTAGTAATCTGTGAACTCATTCTGAATGGATGGTGCATGTATATCTTTGCTTGAATGACAGGAGTTCCCTAAGAAAAGTTGGTTGAAGCCAGATCGAAATTTTAGTCAGTGGAAAGAATACAAGGCTTGAATAAAGATGTTGAAACGATAGTCTCCTTGTGTCGTGTATTTGTACAACATTTACATACAAAAATAAGGTCAAAAACAAGAGAAATAAAAACACTGAAATATTTATCTTTCCAATATGGAACATGCTGTTCTAAACACAGTTGACTTTTTAGCAATCTAGATTTCAACACAAACAGCAAATCTTAAAAAAAAATGTGCCCCCCTCTCTCTCCCCCTCCCCCCCAGATGTGCCATTCTCTCCTCTCACTCTCTCCACACACACACACACAGCACACTCACGTGCATCCTTTAGGATTCGTCCAACAATGAAATTCTGTCATGGCATGTACATAAATGCAAAAGGAATGTAATCTTGGCACAGAGATGCCTCCTTGAGGAACCGAAACCAAAATGGAAGGGAACAAAGCAAACCGCTTTCAACTAGAACCCTATCAGTATCAAAACAATGTGACAAGCCTCAATGTAAACAGCAACAGGAATCAGGGTGGCAGGGCATGACAAAACACTTGGCCTTATTCCGTTATCACCATTTTGTTTTTGTTCTCATTTTTTGTTAGCACTTAGCTGATACAGGTCTAGCCAATGTGATAAACCTATCGACGCACATCACCATCACACAAAGTATTTAGTACACCGAGACGTTTAGATTCTGATGATAAACATCTTGGCACAAACATACGAAAAAGAGGAAGGACATGACGTAGCAGAAAAAGAAAAAAGAAAAAGATGAAGGATATAAAGTGAAGGAGAATAGGAATATTGGTAATAAAAACAATAACAGAAGAAGACTAATAATAATAATGATCAAAATGATAAAAATAATGATAATGATGCCATGACTAGATTATAACAATAACAATGATAATAATGAAAAAGATTGTATGTTATTAAAGGCCGAATTGAGGTAAAAGCATGATCATAGGCCTACCAAGGGTGAAACAACTGCACGAACACACCAGTTGAATACCACGATATATCCAGCAAAATTCCTAAGGATTTGTGCAACTCTGGCTCCATATCATTAAGTCATACACAAAGTACATCTTGACCTGGTGATGGTTTTTAATTTAATTTAAGATGGCGTCTCCACACTTGGAATAAATTTCACATGCACTGAAACCACCAGTGCCATTGAGAACACAAAACATATCACAGCATAAGCCCAAAATCTGCATGTAAGAAAAAAACCTGCACATAAGCCCTATGCATTCTCAACCCAATGTCCCATAACCTTCTTTCGAGGCAATGTAAGAGGCAAGTCACCGTCCCCTGAGCAATTTGAACAGAATTTCTTTTCTTTCTTTTATTGTTGTTTAAAGCCCAGCCGACTGCGCAGAGCCCTATCAGGGCTATAACCGCCTCATAGCACACAAAACTTCAACAGGAAAAAAAAAAAAAAATTAAGTACACATATCAATGCATTCGCGTACATAATCTAAGGACATGCCCCCGGCATAGGACCATTCCGTCCGATTTATCGCACAGGGGAGATTTTAAAAAACACACCTGAATACAAATATAAGCATACATAAGGACACCAAAACATATATAAAAACAGGCATAAATTACCTAAAATTGCTTCCGCATATCTCACCTCTTTAGAGCCAAAAATGCACTTAATACATGTACCCAATTATCAATCCAAAGAAAAAATACGTAAGACTTTATCGAAAAAATACAGGTGAATGGACCATTAAGGCAGAAAAGTAGAAATGATAGAAAGCAAGGCAACAAGGCAGAAACAAAGCGAGTGACAGAAAAGAGGAAATTTCTAGCCCAGAATTTCCAGAAGGTGGGGATACTATTTATACTGAAAGAGCCCCCGGCAACCCAACAGGGGATTGAACAGAATTGAATCACAAGGGAAACATTCTCCGTAATCTTTTTATCCCATGCTCCGCGTGATTATTGGAAGATGGGAGGCTCATAGGACACAGCAGCAACAGCAAAGATCCACGAAGATAACAGGCAGATAACTCGCTCTGCTGCACACTACATGTATGTCTCACTGCAGTGGCTTTTAGGTCGGAGCCGTTGATTTACATATTCCTCCAAACAGATGTTCCATATTAGCGGAATGGCATCCGTTTTTTCTAAAGCTGATTTTTTTTTTTTTTTATCATAATGGTGCTTACTCTGTGTGTGTGTGTGTGTGTGTGTGTGTGTGTGTGTGTGTGTGTGTGTGTGTGTGTGTGTGTGTGTGTGTGTGTGTGTGGTGTGTGTGTGTGTGTGCACGCACATCTGTGTGCATGCATGCGCGTTTCTATGTGTGTGCGCGCGCGCGCGGGTTTATGCGTAGATTTAAGGCATATGCCATGACTATCGGTTGTCATATTTTGTAGATCTGTTCAGGCGTTTTTGTTTTTGTACGTTTTTTTTTTTTTTTTAAGGAATTTGTGATTTGTGTTTTGGGTGGATGCGAGAGGTGTACATGTGTTGCTTTTGTGTCCAGCATGCGAACATTTTAATTTTCAATGCAGATTACTGAAGGAGTATATAGTATTGAGCTTAATTGAATTGAAGGAACTTATCAGACACTGTGAAAGTGCTCTGTTCTTATCTATGTACGTGGTGGCTGATGAGGTTGGTCTTCTGAGCAGATCTATGAAATGATGAAGTGGTTCAATAAATTAGGATCGTTGCAACATCTGGTGGTCAATGGTTTTGTGTTCACACCGATGTTACTGTATTTACATAAATGAAGGTTATATTGTCACAACATATGACTGTCATCAGTTGTGTAATTCAGTATGTTACACAACGTATTGCACTTCAGAACTGGACACAGTGACACAAAATTGACCACTGAAGTATCAAATTTGACATTCAATTGTCCAGTGTAAGTAGTTGGACTTACTTTGGCAAAGCTTTATGCAAACTAAGAAATCGGTATATACAAATATTGCTCACAAACATGAAACTGCAAATGCAGCACAGCTTACGCACACAAAAGAGTATTGTTTGTTATACATTCAAAGGTATTTCACATGTCTGAAATGGTCACGTCATTGAAAGACTTTGGCAAGTTCTAGGCATGCGCCAATCTTTGGTTATATCATGAAATCAAAATTTTGCAATATCAGTGAACTGATTCAAGATTTATTTTATTCGAGGAATTAACAGAGCTTTTCCATTGATGCAAATAAATCTTATTCACAATCTGGAATACTGGCTTTTACACTCGTCACCCTCTGTCTTCAGAAAATATATACAATTTGCAAAAACGTAAAGTGGTCTCTTTTTCATTACTACAAGAAATACATTAACCGAAACTATGTTCATCAAAAATATATACAAAAGAAATAATCACAAAAATGAAAAAGCATCACTATGAACAGAAGCTATTTCATGTCATAAGCTCGTTTTGCAAACAGAACTTCATAAAATAACAGAAGTATGAACTGAGTGGAATGCAGGAGAAAAAATCAGCAGCAAACATTCGGATAACATGTAAAAATAAACACGAAAATATGAATCAAAAAACTTACAAATAAACTTTTCTGTGATGTTTAAACAACAGGAGTAAAACAAAAACATACACATATTGTGCAAATGGAAAAACAGAATGCATTAAAATGCGAACAAAAAACTATGCCATGTCAGAAAATGTGTTCTCACATTAATGACCAAAAATAAAGACATGTCAGGCACAGAACTTGTTTAACTTCCCACAAGGAAAAATAAATCATATGTAGCATCCAACACAAGAATCTGAAAGAAGGCACCATACACACAAATGCACATTACCCCATACACACTCTTACATCCACACCCGCATACACACACAAATCCCCCAACCACCCACCCACCCACACAAGTGCACAGGAAACTGGTCTGGTCAACCCCTAAACGTTTCCATCTTGATCAGCACTTCACCTTTCACCTGTTTGCAAGTGTCCTAGATTTCCTGGTAGCCTACACGGCGTCGACGATACTGCAACGTTTTGAAGACAATGCAACCGATCATCACGATGGCCACAACAGAAGCAATTACAATTCCGATGATTTCTATAGTAAAGCTGTCATCCTCAAAATCCGCAGAGCACTCGGACACATCTGAAACCACACAAACACACAACAACAATGACTGGACTAGATTGGATTCATCTGTTTCTGTTAAAATGCATTTGTTTGCTTGAAGTACAGTTTGCATTTCCCAGAGGAAAGCATGTTGCTACACTACAGTGCCTTCCAATCTTTTCTGTACGTGAGTACTCCTGTCTGAACGTATCAGAGTGGACATTTTACAGAATTGTGTTTTTATCCTATTTCTTCTTATTGGAAGATGGGAGGCTCATAGGACACAGCAGCAACAGCAAAGATCCACGAAGATATCAACAGGCAGATAACTCGCTCTGCTGCACACTACATGTATGTCTCACTGCAGTGGCTTTTAGGTCGGAGCCGCTGATTTACATATTCCTCCAAACAAATGTTCCATATTAGCGGAATGACATCCGTTTTTTTCTAAAGCTGATTTTTTTTTTTTTTATATCATAATGGTGCTTACTCTGTGTGTGTGTGTGTGTGTTGTGTGTGTGTGTGTGTGTGTGTGTGTGTGTGTGTGTGTGTGTGTGTGTGTGTGTGTGTGTGTGTGTGTGTGTGTGTAGCACATTTTGTGTGCATGCATGCGCGTTTCTATGTGTGTTGTGTGTGTATCCCATTTCTATGCTACTATAATGACCATGGCTGCGTGGCTGGCTATATTTTTGTCTCTTTTTTCCTCTCCCATTTCCTCCGCTACTTCAATGACCATGGCTGTTTGACTGCTCAGCATCCATCATTCACCTTTGACTTGATTATTATTAACATTACCACTGGTGTCTAAAGCCCAGCTGACTGCTCAGGACCATATTAGGGCTATAACCATCTCGCACAAAACAATGATTTAAAAAAAACAAAAAAAAACGTAAATCCTTCGCAATTACGCAAATGATTTAGGAATATGCCCCAGTGTTGGCCATTCCATCAAATTTATCACCAGGGAAATTAAAAAAATATGAACATCAAACAGGAGAACAAATGCATGACCATAAGTACACGAAAACATAACTGGCCTTTCGTACCTCACATTGCCATTAAGCAGTTCAGCTTTCCTCAGAAATGAAAATCCAATTTACCCAATCATCAATTCTAATAGACAGGAAGTGTGGAAGACTTTTTGGTCAACACAAAGGTAAATGCTTACAACGGAAGAAAATAAAGGTAGAAATGATGGAAAGCAAAGGAGCAAGGCAGAAATAAAAAGTGTCAGAAAAAAGAAAATTTCTAGCACAGGTGAGTATACTATTTCTACTGAGACCCCCCCCCCCCCCCCCATCCCCCACATGGGATGAATTGGTCACATGACAGAGAACTGGCTGGTACAAAGAACTTCTGCCTGTCTCACTTCCTACATCACACGACAGAGGACTGGCTGGTACAAAGAACTTCTGCCTGTCTCACTTCCAACAGCACATGACAGAGGACTGGCTGGTACAAAGAACTTCTGCCTGTCTCACTTCCTACATCACACGACAGAGGACTGGCTGGTACAAAGAACTTCTGCCTGTCTCACTTCCTACATCACACGACAGAGGACTGGCTGGTACAAACGAACTTCTGCCTGTCTCACTTCCTACATCACATTAACCCTTTGACTCCCTCACCCTATCTGCCAGCTTCCTAAACTTAACCCTATAAATCCCTCACCCAATCCACCAGCTTCCTGCAGTCAGTTGGACAGGGTGAGGGAGTCAAAAAGGTTGAGATTTCGCAGCTGGTGGACAGGGTGTGTGAGTCAAAGGGTTAATGGCCACAGAATGTAGGACAATTTTTCACAACGCTATGACAATGATGGGAATGAGGATACTGTGGAATTTCATTCTAGACTGAGACTGCCCTGCCGACAGGGCTATATTCCACATTTGACTTCATCATTTATCATTTTTAACAGTTGGGACTGAAAGAGTCCTATGAATATGAGAGGACTGATGGGATTCAAACCCACAACATTCCAGTGTTTAGTCTGTTGTGCTAATTACTGCACCATAGGGACTTGTCCATCCACTTAAAAGTATGTCTGCGTTTTTTTTTAACCCTGGTGGATTTTTGGTGGAATTTTGTCAGGGAAAACTTTTGTTTTTACTATGGGCTTCTTTTATGTACACTAAAGAGCATGCTGCATATGGACATCTGCCTAGTGTCTCCTTCAAAGTAAGACAAAAAAATAAGATTTAAACAGTCACTGAGGTGAAGTGGTTAAAAAGGAAAAAGAAAAACAGAAAACCACCAATCTCAAGTATAACAATGGTTAAAAACGTGACATCTATTTACCATTATTGAAGTTAGTATTGTCATCGGGGTTGAAGGCCTTGTACTGAAGGTTCCTGGTGTCCATCTGAGCACCGTTGTCCAGCGTCTGCGACAGATTGGAGTTGCATTTAAATGATCCTCCGTTTGTAAACGCCATCATGAAGTCCACGCTGATGTTTTGCAGCTGTGCCCTTTGCCGGATATCTGCAGCATTAAATTCACACAGCGTCAGCGACTTACAAAAACAATGAGTTCAGGGTTTGTGTCAAAACCTAGATACTAGAGATAGAAAGCTCTGTCTTGTGAATATTTTATTCTGTTTTTATGGATTTATTTTCATTCTACTCCAAACACCAAGAGACACTACCTACATTTGATGGAACCAAAAAAAAACATGAAAAAATCAGAATGCGTATTTAACATAGCCAGAAAAGACAGGCACAAGCTTTTGGCCAACTGGCCTTTATCAAGCGTAAGATCACAAACAAAAAAACAAACATCAAATACAAAAATTAAGAGAAAAAGACTGAAACTTCCCTACTGCTTCGTCCTGCGTGAGAAAAGGACTAAACTTGAACGCGGGCAGTCACACTTGTTTTGGATTACTTTTTAGTGGACTTTCCAATCGAAGTGACGGATGAGTAGACATACTGGTCCTTATAGCCCAGTACAGGTCTTAACCATTCCACTCCTGCACCCTATCCACCAACTGAAAAACTTTAACCCTTTGACTCCCTCACCCTATCCTGCAGGAAGCTGGTGGATCAGGTAAGGAGTCAAAGGGTTAAGTTTTGCTTTGCTTAGCATGGTTGACAATGCAGGATGCTAGTGGACAGCGTGTGGCAGTCAAAGGGTTAACGTCTAACATGATTTAGGCGGCTTCCGTTTTCCACAGACAGAGCATGGGAATGACTCCTGTGAGCTTGGGTTCTGCTTCTGGCAGTCCTGCTGAACAGGAGCTACTCTGTACTGTACAAATGTGACTGTACCAGCTTGTTCTGTTGCAGCAATGCTTTCCCAATTGGCAGTGATAATGCCACAGGTCATGATGTTGACCCTAATATCACTGTATGGCTTTCATAGTCTTCTCTAATCAAGGTATCCTTGCTGCAGCTCTCCGTACATGAACATCTTTGGGATGTGGTTATCTTTTATACAGACATGTTCTAACAAAGCTGACATCTGACAAGAAACTTCATTCTTGGCAAGTGATTTATTGTTATTGTTTTTGTTGTTTAAAGCCCAGCCGACTACGTAGAGCAATATCAGGATTATAACCATTTCAAAACACAAAACTTCGTGATAAAAAATGAAAAGAAAATTAAGTACACATATCAATGCATTCGCGCACATAATCTAAGAACATGCCCCTGGCATTGAACACTCCATCCATCCAATTTATCACACAGGAGATTTAAAAAAAAACACCTGAATACAAATTTAAGCGTACATAAGGACACCAAACCATATATAAAAACAGGCATAAGTTAACTTAAATTGCTTCCACATATCTCATTTCCCTAGAACCAAAAATGCACATGTACCCAAATATCAATCCTAAGAAAAAGTACATAAGACTATTGAACACATACAGGTGAATGGACCATTAAGAGAGAACATGATAGGTAGCAATGACAAAGAAAAAGAACAAAGCAGAAACAAAGAGCGAGGCAGAAGGTGGAGATATTCATACAGAAAGAGCCCCTGGCATCCCCATGGGGAGTATGGCAAGTGACTGACTACATTATTAAAAACTGATCTTATATTAAATACGCGTTCTGATTCTATTTTGGGGGGGCGGGTCGTTTGTTTTTCCCGTTTGCTTGAACACGGGCAGTCGTACTTGTTTGGGATTTTGTTCTGTCATCAAGCAAGACTGAGTGACAGTCTAATTCATAAGAAAAAGACCACTAGTAGCCCCCATTGGCTTAGCTCAAGGGATCATCAGGACCTTAAGTCTCCCAATGTGACAAGGGATCTCCCCTGGGAGGTCTTCGAGATTGACTGCACCATATTAATGAAATTACTATTACCAAAGAGACCAGACCCCAAGATTTATATAAACACATAAAATAATATACATATAATTAAGAAATCCAAAACAAGCTCAACTGCCTGCCTTCAAGGAAACAGGAACCAGAAAAAACACTAAAAATACAATCCACCAACTTCAAGGGAGCTGGTGGATAGGGTGAGGGAATCAAAGGGTTGATACAACCAGACAAGACAGGCTCAAATTTTCGGCCAACTGGGGCCATTGTCAAACGTAAACGTACGATCACAAACACACACACCAAATACACAAATTTGGAGAAAAAGATTTAAAACTTCTCTGCTGCTTCGTCCAGTGGGAGTGAAGGACTAAGACAACTTACTGGGCCGGGAAGCACCAGGGAAGAACTCTGGCGTCAGGAAGTACTTGAAATCGATGTCTCGCAAACTGTACTTGCTCTCATCCGCCCCTAACATGTCTGAGTTCTCGCTGTCAGGTGTGAGAGCAAAGGTCAAAGCAAGGGACCAGTCCTTGTTGAAAGTGATGACCAAGCGCTGGGCGTTGCCACTGTCCAAGTCACAATTGCCAGAGACTTTCACATTACCTGTGGTTTTGTTCATCCTTGGGATGGAGATGGTCTTTGTTGTGGTTTCATTGCCATCAGTCTAAAGAAACATACAAATAAATGAAATGATTAATAAAACTAAATGCTATTTATTTCACTTATTTTGAACAGAAATCTTTAACTGAAAATCTTCAAGAGACAATTACCATACACAGTTCCAAAAGATTGATATGATGGAATAGATGGATGGATAGACAAGTAGAAGGATAGGTGTGTGTGTGTGTGTGTGTGTGTGTGTGTGTGTGTGTGTGTGTGTGTGTGTGTGTGTGTGTGTGTGTGTCTGTGTGTGTCTGTGTGTGTGTCTGTGTGTGTGTCTGTGTGTGTGTGTCTGTCAGGGCTGTTAGTGGTAAAATGTTTTTCCCTGAAAATTGGTCGGGGTCCAGGGGCCGCCCAGGCCCCGGTGGGTCCAGGGGCAACGCCCCGGTGGGGGGTGCAGGGGGGCGAAGCCCCCCGGCGAAAATTGAAAATATGACATTTTGAAGCCAATCAGAGGGCCTATCCTGGCAGCAAACTGGGTAATTTTTAGTTCACAAAAAATTAACAAATCAATGGATCAATTTGTGTTTAGAGTAACTTTCTGAAACCACATGACATATATAGCACTTGGTTTTAGAAAGTCATTCTAAACACAATTTTTTTGTATTCATGCAATAATTCTTAATGTCAAGGCGTACTGCAGGTTCAACTTAAGAGAGCTCTCTATACTATTCCCTTACAGAACTTGGTTTTTTTTTTTTGTTTTTTTTTTCTTTTTTTTTTCTTTCGCGGAAGCACTTTGACTTTCCCTGAAATGGGATCACTGTATTCGCGGATTTCCGCGAAATCGCTGAACTCTAACAGCCCTGGTCTGTGTGTGTGTGTCTGTGTCTGTGTGCCTGTGCCTGTGCCTGTGCCTGTGCCTGTTGTGTGGTGTGTGTGTGTGTGTGTGTGTGTGTGTGGTGTGTGTGGTGTGTGGTGTTGTGTGTGTTTGTGTGTGTGTGTGTGTTGTGTGTGTGGTGTGTGTGTGTGTGTGTGTGTGTGTGTGTGTGTGTGTGTGTGTGGTGTGGGTGTGTGGTGTGTGTGTGTGTGTGTGTGTGTGGTGTGTGTGTGTGTGTGTGTGTGTGTGTGTGTGTGTGTGTGGGGTGTGTGTGTGTGTGTGTGGTGTGTGTGCGTGTGTGTGCGCGATGTGTGTGTGTGCGCGAGTGTGTGTGTGCGCGAGTGTGTGTGTGCGCGAGTGTGTGTGTGCGCGCGAGTGCGCGCGGTGCGCGCGAGTGCGAGTGTGTGCGCGAATGAGTGTGTGCGCGAGTGTGTGTGTGTGTGTGTGTCGCGAGTGTGTGTGTGTGTGTGTGTGCGAGTGTGTGTGTGTGTGCGAGTGTGTGTGTGTGTTGCGAGTGTGTGTGTGTGTGTTGCGAGTGTGTGTGTGTGTGTGTGTGTGTTGCGAGGTGTGTGTGTGTGTGTGTGCGCGAGTGTGTGTGTGTGCGAGTGTGTGTGTGCGAGTGTGTGTGTGGCGAGTGTGTGCGAGTGTGTGTGTGAGAGTGTGTGCGAGTGTGTGTGTGAGAGTGTGTGCGAGAGAGTGTGTGAGAGTGTGTGTGCGAGAGTGTGCGTGTGTGTGCGCGTGTGTGTGTGTGTGTGTGTGTGTGTGTGTGTGCGCGCGAGTGGTGTGTGTGTGCGCGAGTGTGTGGTGTGTGCGCGAGTGTGTGTGTGCGCGCGAGTGTGTGTGTGTGCGCGAGTGTGTGTGTGTGTGCGTGTGCGTGTGTGTGCGCGTGCGTGTGTGTGCGTGTGTGTGTGTGTGAGAGTGTGTGTGTGAGCGTGTGTGTGTGTGTGAGAGAGTATGTCTGTGTGCATCTGTGTGTCTGCATCTGCATGTACATGTACTGCCTAAATTTGCAAGCAGTTAGCAATTATCTGGCCGACTAAAGAGCCTGTTCAAGTGACGGAGGATGATTTTCATGCACCAGCTTTCATGCACATGCATATATACAATTCGTTACTATTATAAATACAAAAAATAGTGTTCATAATCATACTTTCTTCAACACACAACACACACACACCTTCACTGGCTTATCCACCCTCTCTCCCCCCCCCCCCCCCCCAATCTCCCTCTTTCTGAGTAGCACAAACAATTATTTCCTGATCAAAGATTTTTTTCTTACCAGATTGTAGGGGATACTGGTGAAGAAGATGTCGGCAACCATCACAATGCAACTGACGTTGCCATGAGCATTACGAACCACATAGGTGTTCTCGTCAGGTGTAGGTGTGGTTATCGGTGGCTGGGAACTGGTCGTGGGGTCCAGGCCACACTCCTCTCCTAAACATTCAACTATACAACTGGACTTGAATATACATGTCATAGTTCCGATAACTGGTAGTGTCTGCATTATTGCTATTTTTGTTTAAAGCCCAGCCGACTACACACAGCCATATCAGGGCTATAACCATTTCAAAACGTACACAATATATGACCAGCAAAAAAACAAAAAAAACAAAACAAAACAAAAAAAAAGAAATTAAGTATGCATAATGCATTCACTCACATAATCTCTGGACATGCCCCTGGTGTTGACTTCTCTGTCCAATTTATTGCACAGGGAATTTAAAAAACACCTGAATATAAATAAAAACATAACTACGGACCCTAAAACAGAAAATCGGGCCTGAATTACCTAAAATTGCTTTGGCATATCTCATTTCCACAGAGCCAAAAATTGTGCTAAATACATGTACCCAATTGTCAATCCAAAGAAAGTACAAAGAATTTATCGAACACATACAGGTAAATGGACCAGCAAATTCAGAAAATGATAGGTAGAAATAAAGCAAAGGAACAAGGCAGAAAAAGTGACTGAAAAGAGCAAATTTCTAAAACAGAATTTCCAGAAGGTGGGGATACTATTTATACTGAAAGAGCCCCCAGCATCCCCACGGGAGGAAGTATCTGCATCAGTTCTGGAGTTTTGCATTACATCTGGAGTAAACATACATATTCATTTGTAACAGTGGATTTTCCATGTGAAACTCAGAATGCTCTCCCTTTACAGCACACATCGCCGCATTGCAGCACCACCTCTTTTTTTTTTTTTTTAAACAAGCTTTCAGAAAGGCAAGAAGGATAACTGGGTTTCAATGGAGGGACCTGTGAAATCAACTTATCTCTCAAAGTTTTATACCAGGGCAAACAGGCGCGCGAATGCCCTGCTCTTCATAATTTTCAAGTGCCATAGGATTGTTGTTGTTTAAAGCCCAGCCGAATGCATAGACCCATATCAGGGCTATAACCCCTTCAAAACGTACATAACCTCAACAGGACAACAACAAAAAAGCAAAAAAACGCAAAATCATTACATTCCACACACAGTCCAAGTACATGCCCCTGGCGCTGACCACTCAGTCCAATCTATCGCACAAGGGATTTTAAAAACACACCTGAATGCAAATATAAGCATACCTAAGGACACCAAAACATATATAAAAATAGACCTAAATTACCTAAAATTGCTTCCGCATATCCTACCTCCCTAGGGCCAAAAATGCACATAACACATGTACCCAATTATAAATCCTAAGAAAAAGTACATAAGACTTTATTGAACACATACAGGTGAATGGACCATTAAGGCAGAAAATGATAGGTACAAATGACAAAGAAAAGGAACTAGGCAGAATCAAAGAGTAACAGAAAAGAGGAAATTTCTAGCACAGAATTTCCAGAAGGTGGGGATACTATTTATACTGGAAAAGCCCCCAGCATCCCCACGGGGGAAGTGCCATACGATCTTCAACATGCGCAGGCCACCAAGGTGCATGGGTCCAACTTGTTTTTCATTCACTTCTGAAGGACTAGACATTCAGTTTGATTTTCTGGTCAAACTAATCAAAAAAAGTCGAGCCTCAATGGGGAACAAATCCCGGAACCTCCATTCAGTTACTGACAGGCAAATGTCTAAACCATTCTGCCACTCATAAACCCACTTCCAAGTTCAATAAACATGTTGTCTCATTCTTTTTTCTGTCCCATTTGCTGCACCACTTTAACGGCTTTGGAAGATAGGACTTTATTTTTATTGTTGTTTAAAGCCCAGCCGACTGCACAGAGCCATATCAGGGCTATAACCGCTTCAAAACAAAACTTCAACAGGAACAAAAATTAAGTACACATATCAATACATTCGCGCACATAATCTAAGGACATGCCCTTGGCGTTGGACCATTCCACACAGGGGAGATTTAAAAAACACACCTGAATACAAATACATGCATACATAAGGACACCAAAACATATATAAAAACAGGCACGAATTACCTAAAATTGCTTCCACATAGCTCACCTCCTTAGAGCCAAAAATGCACTTAATACATGTACCCAATTATCAATCTGAAGAGAAAGTATTTAAGACTTTTTAAACAGGCACGAATTACCTAAAATTGCTTCCACATAGCTCACCTCCTTAGAGCCAAAAATGCACTTAATACATGTACCCAATTATCAATCTGAAGAAAAAGTATTTAAGACTTTATCGAAAAAATACAGGTGAATGGACCATTAAGCAGAAAATAAGTAGAAATGACAGAAAGCAAGGCAACAAGGCAGAAACAAAGAGTGACAGAAAAGAGGAAATTTCCAGCACAGAATTTCCAGAAGGTGGGGATACTATTTATACTGAAAGAGCCCCCAGCAACCCAACGGGGGGACAGAAGGTAGGAGAGCTTTACAATGGTATATGACAATAATAGGGAAATAATCACAATACTATCGAGTCCCATCTAGGATTAAGACTGGGTAACTGGACAGTACTCAACACTATCGCAGTATATCTCGACACCAATCAGGCCCGAAAGAAACGGACACTTGCAGTGTTGTTCAAGAGATTAGAACACCACAATTGCTGACACATTGTGAAAAGGATGAGACCTGAATATGTGGACACATTCTTTCCAATAAACCCATAGCACACTTAACTCTGGGAAGGAGCTACTTGGGTTGAAAAATCAATTACTTTTTTTTAAGAGAGTGATGGGATTTGAACTCAAACCTCCCAGCTGGTAGTCCATAGTACTAACCATTGCATATAGTGACTGGTTTGTGATTATGTTTAGTCTGGTTGCTGGTAGAATTTGTATTAAATTTAAGAGGTATCTGATGCAAATGTAAAAACAGTAAATTGGTGAAAAGTAAAAATAATTTATCATATCTACAGTCAACAGCACCTAAATGCTGCTTAGGACTCTATACAGTGTTAATATAAAGAAAACAGTACATAGAAATAATGAAAAATACTGGGTCAAAGATATTACCTCCTCCTGAAAACCATTATATTTTATTAACCCTTTGACTCCCGCACTCTATCCACCAACTGCAAAACCTTAACCCTTTGACTCCCTCTACCTATCCACCAGCTTTCTGCTTCTATTACTGTAAAAAACTGATGCTAACTTTCTCAAATGAAGTTTCCCATTATACTACTGAAGAAATAAGAATGTGTTATCTTCAACAGTTGCCCACTGTATTACAAGGGAACACATAGGATTTATTGCACTGTGAACTGTCAATCGCCTAGCAGGCTGAGTGTGGTGTCTGTGCATTTTTCGTCGTTTTGTGGCTGTTTTTGTGATTGTAGACTGTAAAGTTTTGCACCAGGATGTATGTGAGGAATTGTTTGTCATTTTGGATTTATTTTTGTGCCTCCCTCCCCACGGACTTGAGGATAATTTGGTTTTTCTTCTTGGCCAACCTTGTAGCACGCTATGCTCTCAACAGGCGCCATTCCGTTCGGCCTGTGTGTTGCACGGGCAGAAACACTTGCTGACTCATTTTCTCGCCAATGCCTACTCGCCCCAGCCTCCACCACCACCCAACCTCTGCCTCCCTCTCCCTCGTCAAACCTCTCGCCTAGTCTACACGCGGGAACAACTGCTGAAGTGTAGTGAGCGACCTTCGCCCCTTGACCCCTCGCTCAACGTGAAACTGCGGCGTTTCAGGATTGGCCGTGACCTTCCTCACTGTCGCACAGCATGGGGAGGGAGGAGGAAACGGAGGGCAATACCTACAGTCGGTAATGTTTCCCACCACTCTCACTACTTTCGCCACAACCACACTCGCTCAGTAAACTGCCGCAACTTGATTCATGTGCCTATGGTTCCTCGCACACAGACAACAACGACAAACATTACACTGACTGTCTTTAATGCCCAGTCTCTTGGTGCTACCTGTAAAAAGAAACGATCTGCTGAGAATGACTTTATGCTGTCCAATGATATTGACATTCTTTGCGTCACGGAAACGTGGTTCAAAGAAAGTGGCGATGAACCAAAGCTACAAGACCTGGCTCCGGCTGGTTATACATCCAAGTCCTTCCCTCGCCCCACCACCACCTGCGGAGGAGGAATCTCTTTCGTCATCTCTGATAAGCTGCTGCCCTATTGCTCTTTTGACTCTTCTTTTGCTTTTCAGCACCGGATCTTTGAACTTGTTCACCTGAAGCTGTCCCTACCTAGCTTTCTTGTCACCAATATTTTCGGGATTTACAGACCAGTACCCAGTAAAAAGAACAATCTTACTCCCAGCATGTTTATCAATGAACTTCCAGACTTTCTTGAATTTGTAAATGACCTTCCAGGAACATTGTTACTGGTTGGTGACTTCAATTTCCACTTCAATAAGCCCACAGTTGGATACACGCCTGAGGTGTTAGAAATTTTTAGATACTTTTGGACTCCAGCAATCCACTTATTTCTTTTCAGCCTGCTTCTGAAACTACTATCCGCAATGTAATCCGCCATTCTGACATCAAGACCTGTGAGCTTGATCCTCTTCCAGCATCTATCTTAACACACTGCCTAGATACTTTGCTCCCTCACTTCACATCTGTCATCAACAATTCCCTGTCATCTGGTATCTTTCCCTTTTCCTTCAAATCTGCCCTGGTCAGACCTCTTTTAAAGAAACCTAGTCTTGACCCCAATAACCTCAAAAACTATCGACCTGTTTCCAACCTACCTTTCTTATCCAAAGTCCTTGAAAAAATTGTTCTCGCACAGATCTCTGATCATATCACCGCCAACAACCTCTCTTACCCTTATCAGTCGGCTTATCGCACTGGACACAGCCCTGAAACTGCTCTTGTAAAAATTGCAAATGATATTCTGACTGCTCTTGATCAAAATCAAATCTCTCTTCTATCTCTCCTTGATCTCTCGGCTGCATTCGACACCATCGACCATTCTATCATGCTCACACGTCTCCATAAAGTGTTCGGTATCTCTGACATCGCTCTGTCTTGGTTCCAGTCCTACCTTTCCAATCGCACTCAAACAGTCTCTGTCTGTTGTTCATCCTCTGCACCCGCTACCCTCCAGTTTGGTGTGCCCCAAGGCTCTGTTTTAGGTCCCATCCTATTTGTGCTGTACACACAACCCCTCTCTGAAATTATGCGACTTCACTCTATGTCCCATCATAGCTTTTCTGATGACAACCAACTCTATACTTCTGGTTCCCTCCCACAACTGCCCTCTATAATCAGACAAACCCAAGGCTGCATTTCTGATGTTCACTCCTGGATGACTGTAAACAAACTTCAACTCAACCCCATTAAAACTGAACTTAGCCTTATCTCTCCCACCACATTGGCTAAGTGCTCTTCCCTTCCTCTGTCTGTCTCTCTGCTTGGATCTGACATTCCACTATCTTCCACTGTCCGCAATCTTGGAGTCACTCTTGATAACACCCTGTCCTTTGAAAAACACGTCCAGAATGTTTGCAGATTATGCTATCTTGAGATACGCAGAATTTCTTCTATTCGCAATATCCTCTCTGTCGAAGCCACCAAAACTCTCCTCTGTGCCTTTGTTCTCTCTCGTCTCGACTACTGCAACTCCCTCCTCTCGGGCTGTCCTTTCTCTCTCATTCAAAAGCTTCAAAAAGTTCAAAACAATGCTGCTAGGCTCATCTTCAGAAAATCTCGTTCCTCTCATGTCACTCCTCTTCTAAAATCTCTTCACTGGTTACCTGTTGAAAAGAGAATTCGCTACAAGATTGCTTTGTTATGTTTTAAGTCTCTCAACGGTCTTGCACCCCCTTACATCTCTGACCTCCTCCATCTGTACACCCCCTCTCGTCAACTTCGTTCCTCGGCTGATACTCGTACCTTCCGCATACCATTCTGTCGCACTAAAACTTATGGTCAACGCTCCTTTTCCTATCAGGCCCCTGTAATCTGGAATCAGCTCCCTGTCTCTGTTCGCCACTCTGCAACTCTCACTTCTTTCAAGTCCTCTCTGAAAACCCATCTCTTCCAGTCCCTCTCATGATACTTATAAAGACTCTACCACCTAACTTCCCCAAATCCCCCCTTGTTGTCTTTTGAGCCTTGAATGTCGGCTGGTGTGTGTGTGCGTGCGTGTGTTGTGTGTGTGTGTGTGTGTGTGTGTGTGTGTGTGTGTGTGTGTGTGTGTGTGTGTGTGTGTGTGTGTGTGTGTGTGTGTGTGTGTGTGTTTGGTTGTGTCTGCGTGATACCTGTAAGCGCTTAGGGCTCTTGTTTTCATCAGATTAGGCGCTATATAAATGCTCTTTATTATTATTATTATTATATTATTATGAATGAAAAAACGAACAAACAAGGTAACACAGTAGACTGGGTAGTCTACAGAGACAGTGATCATTTACTCAAGTCTTCAACTGTTGACACTAACTTAGCATCGGATCATTATGCTGTGAAGTGTGAATTAGACATCATTAGGCCCCGCCGTTCCAAAGACGTACAAGGAAGTTAGGAAAATTTCTGCTATCGACATAGAGGCTTTCAAATCTGATCTGATCACGGCCATACCGAGTGAGCCATCGGCTTTTCAGCTGACCTCTGCCCTCCGTGCCATGCTTGATAAGCATGCACCAGTGAGCAGGCGCTTGATCTCTGATCGCTCATTGTGTCAATGGCACAGCACAGTGGGTCCTGAGTTGTCGGAGGCCAAGCAGGAGAGGAGGAGGGCTGAGAGGCGATGGCGCGCCATGGGTCTGACTGTGTACTGGGAAATATATCAAACCGCTAGAAATCATGTTACTGATATTGTTCATCAAGCAAAAACTTTGTTCTATTCTTCAAAGATATTGGCTTGTAATACGGCCAAGCAGTTGTTCAATGTCACAAATAGTCTGTTAGGTAAAGTCAGCTGCTCCACCCTCCCCACCATCTTCCAAGCTCAAGAGCTCCCTCAGAAATTCTTAGAGTTTTTCAATGGCAAAATTGATACTATCCATGAAAACCTAGATTCTACTGCACCTGTACACTCCCTGAATGACAAAGTTTACTGTGGACCTCCTTTGACTTCTTTCAGCCCTGTTAGCCAAGACTATGTCAAAACACTGTTTGCGATGCAGCCCTAAATCATGTGAACTTGATGCCATTCCTACTCACTTGCTCTTCCAGTGTATCGATGACGTTCTACCCCATATTACTCATGTTATCAATACCTCTCTGTCCTCTGGTCACGTTCCTGAAATCTTCAAGTCTGCAGTGGTACGTCCATTGATCAAGAAACCTTCACTAGACAAAAACGTTCTAAAGAATTATCGGCCTGTGTCAAATTTGTCATTTCTATCAAAATTATTGGAAAAGATTGCTCTGGAACAAATTCTAGAACACCTCGAAAAGAATCACCTCTTGAATCCTCATCAGTCTGCTTACCGACAAGGCCATAGCTGTGAGACAGCACTCCTCCGTGTAGTCAATGACCTCCTCTGTGGGCTTGATGATGGGAATGTTTCCTTGTTAGCGTTGTTGGATCTTTCCGCAGCATTTGACACGATCGATCATAATATTTTGTTCTCACGGCTTCAAACTTCCTTTGGTTTCAAAGACACAGCCCTCGACTGGATTATCTCTTACTTGACTGGACGGACTCAGTGTGTGTACAGGACAGATACTCAGACAGTTCTCCTCTTAGGTACGGTGTGCCTCAGGGTTCTGTACTGGGGCCAGTCCTTTTTGTGCTGTATGCCGGTCCTGTGTCTGACGTCATTGGTGGTCATGCCATGTTGCACGAGAGCTTTGCTGATGATACACAGCTTCATCAGTCGGCTCCCGTTGCTAAAACCGACTCACTGATTTCTCGGGCGCAGGGCTGCATTGCAGACCTAAAGGACTGGATGACTACCAACAAACTACAACTAAATGACGACAAGACGGAACTCATGTTCGTGACAAAACAACCTAACCATCCTTCTCTACCTTCAACTGTCACTATCAATGACTGTACTGTTTCTGTGTCCACCTCTGTCCGCAGTCTAGGGGTCATTCTTGACCAATCCCTCTCCTTTGAGAAACAAGTTTCAAATATTTGCAAGATTGCTTATTTAGAACCAAGAAGAATCAGTTCCGTACGTCACCTTCTCTCTACAGATGCTACAAAAACTCTCATTTGTGCCTTTGTTTTATCTAGAATAGATTACTGCAACTCACTTTTGGCCGGCCTTCCGAAATACCTGATAGATTACAGCGAATCCAAAATCATGCAGCCCGGGTAGTCTGTAGAGCAGGTAAATATGATCACATTTCGCCACTACTTCACTCTCTTCACTGGTTATCTGTCTCAAACCGTATCTCGTACAAAATCTCAACTCTCACTTTCTCTTCTCTCTTTGAAAATGGACCTTCTTATCTCTCGGATCTCCTTCAAATCTATACTCCCTCTCGACAACTACGCTCCTCTGCAGACGATCGTCTTCTACGAATGACTCGCTTCAGAACTACTACTGGTGAAAGGTCCTCTTTTCAAGCTCCATCGATGTGGAACAGACTGCCAGACTCTCTCAGACATTCAGATTATTTCTCTTCTTTCAAGTCTAAACTTAAAACCCATCTATTTTCTCACAACTAGTCAATGCTGCGTAGGGGTACCACCTATGTCATAGCCGTCTAAGCCTTGTTTTGACATACTGTTTCAGGGTGTGTTTTCTATTGCATGTGTTTGTTGTATAATTGAACGTCGTGTGATTTGGTTTTGTAGCAATGCTTGAGATGAGTGAGTGTTGTGCTCGTAGGATTTGTTGGTTTCTGTAGTGGTGGTATTCGTAGTTTGTGAGGTGTGTGGTTGTGTGTGTAGGAGAGATGAATGCAGCATGTTTTTGTAAAGCGCTTAGAGAAATTATTTTGATTAAGCGCTATATAAGAAGCCATTATTATTATTATTATTATTTATACCATTTCCAGTGAAGTTTCCGTTATCCAGATTGAAGGCCTGGAGACGCACACTGTTGGCAAAAAGAGTTGTGCGAGTGTTGGCAAACTCCAAGGACTGCTCAGTATTGCACTCGTAGAATGTCGTTACGTTCGTCTGATGGAATGAACTGCTTGCCATTCTGAAGGATACCGTCTGCCCAGCTGCACACGCACAAGTATATACATGGATTTATACATTACATATCAAAACCCAGGTGCAAATGAAAAGAACTTTCAGCAAGAATAACCCTTTCGCAAAACATGCACAAATGCACATGCACACACACATGTGAACACATTTTATTATCACTTACATTAGCAATCATATACACACACAAATGCACATATTTTAATACCAACACACTAAAACATCTATACCAGCAGTGGTCATGAGCCAAGTGGATAAGATGTTTCAAAGGATCTGATTTGATCTGGCCACGGTTGTTATTTTCTGTTTAAAGCCCAGCATACAGCCATATCAGGGCTACAATCATTTCAAAACATACACAATACTTCAACAGGAAAAAAAAGTGGAAAAGAAAATTAAGTACACATGTCAATGCATTCGCGCACATAATCCAAGCAGAAAATTACACATAATGCATTTGCATACATAATCTAAGGAGATGCCAGGAGATGACCATTCCATCCAATTTATCACAAGGGATTTAAAAAAACATACCTGAATCAGTGAATACAAAATTCAAACATACCTAAGGACACTAAAACATGTACAAAAACTGGCCTAAATTACCCAAAATTGCTCCCACATATCACATTTCCCTAGAGCCAAAAAGACATTTAATACATGTAACAAACAACAAAAACATCAATCCTAAGAGAAAGTATTTAAGACTTTAACACATACAGGAGAATGGACCAGCAAGGCAGAAAACGACATGAAGAAAGAAAGCAAAGGAACAAGGCAGAAACAATGCACCAGCAAGGCAGAAAATGATAGAAAGCAAAGGAACAAAGCAGAAACAAAGAATGACAGGAAAGAGGAAATTTCTAGCAGATTTTCCAGAAGGTGGGGACACTATACTGAAATACCCCACATGGGAGACAAACTGATGTACATAAAAAAAATTTAATAAATACCCAAAGCAGCATCAGGAAAATTATCAGCATCCAGAGTGACGCTCACACTAATGGCTGAAGAAACATCACCCTCATTGGCAGTTTCCACAAGCTCCAGTACCATGTCCTTGGTGCTGATCATCATGATGGCCGATGTGCTGGTATCGTTGGCACAGATTCCCGTCACGTTTGCACTGGCAGGTAGGACGATGGGCTTGGAAAGCACCTGCATGACAATTGTAAGTTTGACCTACTCACTGCCAGTAGCAATAAAATGATTGCGTAGATATTTCAACTGCAAGGGGTTGTGTTGTGCAGACACTCTGTTTAAACTGTGATATCAGACCAGGATTTCCCTCCCCCATCCACTAGATTCTAAGTGGTTGTCTAGGTGCTAGATTTTCAAATGAGATAATAAAATCAAGATCCTATCTGCTCCACACATTCAGCGCAGATTAAAAACCCCACAGCAACAAAGGACTTGTCCCTGGCGAAATTTTGCAGAAAATTCCACTTCCGTAAGTAAATACATACATGTAAACAGAAAAAAGCTGGCATTTTACAGTAGTGATGCTTTGCTTTCTTCTCCTGGACAGCAGCCAAAATCTCATCTGATAAATCCACAATGACAAATAAAACATATTAAGATAAATGCCTGCAGTAAACATATCGAGAATATTAGTAAATGCCATGAGACAGTAATTCGGAGTCGATCAAATCTGCAAACCTTTACATCTAATTTACTATCCTCTAAACCCCCTAACCTTGACTTCTAGATGCATTACTTTTGTCTTCTCGGCAATTAGATGTATATTTGCCTTCTTGTCTGCTGCATCTACTCTGTAGACTTTTCATGCTGGCGATATCAATGTCTAACATCAGTGCAGTATATTGCAGATTTCTTACATTTTGACTGCAAATTTTCATTCCCACGTCTTCAATATCTGCTTCTCTCACAACCTGCTCCTTACATATGTTGAAAAGATGAGGAGAGAGGATACAGCCCTGAAGGACTTTCTTGATGCTAAAATATTCGCAGTTTTGGCTGTTTTCATCTATTACATTTTGGTCTTTGTAAAGGGCTGCAATAAGCATCAAATGTTCCAGGAAGTCCATCTTATTCAAAGTGTCAAAATGGTGACGGGGTATGATACTGTCATAGGCTTTGCTGTCGACAATGAAAACTAAGGCCTCTTGTTCCTTGTCTAATTTTCTTGATCATGATCAAACGAGACATTCTTGATGGAGGCAGACACAGTAAGATCATAAGATTAGGAAAAGACAGGCAACATTTATAGTTCATTTTATGAGGAAATGGGGAATTAGAGCACCTGGTCACAACAGGAAAATTGGAGGGAAAGAGCACCAGATAGACCCAGGTAGAAAATACTGGATGGACTGGCAGGGTGGCTGAGGACGGAGAGGGTGGAAGAAGCGCTTGTGGCAACGAGGGACAGATACATATGGAGGGCCATGATCGCCAACGCCATACGGCAGGACACTTGATAATGATTAATTTTGTAAAACGAAAAGCATGTCAGTGGTTCCTCTTTTGGCCCAGTAACCTGTCGAACAGTCTGACAGCTCTTCTTCTTTTGATCTCATTTTGTTTTGTATCATGGTAAGCAGGGTTTTTCTGGCATGACTAATCAGAGCAATGGTTCTGTAGTTGTTTTAGTCTTTGAAGTTTTCTATGCTAGTACCACATGACAAACACTTGTAGTTTTCAGTCTGTTAGCCATTCACACATTTTCCTTATCTCATAGGAAAAGTGGTGCAATGCTTTTATTCCTGATTTGCCATCTTTTCAGCAGTTCTCCAGGAATAATGTCTAGTCCAGGTGATTTTCCAATTTTCGGTGGATTGAAGGCCACTGTCACTTAACACACAACAGAAAATAAGGATATGAAAATCTTAGGAACTACTAGTCACAAAGAAAAGGGAGATCAAAATCAAAGAAAGGAATACAAGTGCATGTCTCCAGACATACTGTGCTGACATGCGCATGCATGCACACACATATACACAGATGAAGAGCTGGCATACACTCAACATTACCAAAATATTTAGTAACAAACAATAAACAAGAAATGAAAATATTAGGAAACACTAGTTATATACCACATACATGTGTGCACAAACAGTCTACTACCACCATCACTAAACATTACTACCATCACCCACGCGCTGCAAGCACACATATACACTGAACACAACATACCATTTCATCATTTGTAGTTCGATATTCCACCACCAACTGCAAGCCACCCGTCAGCAGAAAGCAGGGGACATCGTCACTGTCCCTCACCACAAAGGTCACGGCTTCCACAGGTGGGGGAGCAGGCACAGGTTCAAAAGTCACAGGCTCAGTGGTAGGTCCAGTCGTCGTAGTTTGATTCTGAAAGTCGGCCTGGCATTCCTCGGCTGATGCAAATTGGAAATTGAAAATGGTTTAAGTCACAAGCATTTCCTTAAAAAAAAATGGAAATCAGTCTTTTTTAATCTCCCGTCAATTCACGTACCAACTGCTCCTATGATCAATCAAAACATGACAAACCATACTTCATCTAACATTATCAACATAGGCATTATCCCCAATTAAAAAAAAGCAAATGAATGTAAATGAGCAGCTTCACTGGCTAAATTTCATCATTTGAAAAAAAAAATTCCACACAAAAAGAACAGTTAAAACATCTGCACAGAACTATACGAATGCATGAAACAATTTAAACTGATTCGTATTATTTTTAGAACTAACTGTAGCTGTTAAGACAGATTCACCAGGACCTCTGCTGTTGTCCTCAAGTTCAATTTGTTCATACTATTTATAGCCCAGCCAACTACTAAAGCTATATCCCAGCTAACACCACATCAAAAACAACCACCCAGTTAAGATAAATGACATCAGTTAAAAACCATGCTGTCGAGTAATAACAGATGTTTTCAAGTTCCATGCTTAGTATGTTTATGTGAAATCTACTCAGAATTGTAGACAAGATCTGTGAATCCAATTTCAGTCCCAGCCTGAAACATAATTCAGGTTATATACTGCCCATCTTAACACATTAACTGCTCTGACGATGTGAGATTTGTGTCCAATAAAGAATTTACATCCCCAACCTCTTCCATCTTCTGACTCGTTTCCAGACTTCCTGCAATAAACTGGTAAAAAGAATCTGGGAGTTAACGAAAGTACCCTTGTATTAATAGTCAAGGCTCCAATTCACACATGCATATGCACGCATGCAAAAACGCTGGATATGCATACACTCTTCAACATCTTGGGTTCATCAATCTATCTCCTAATCCAATATTTCTAAAGTAAAAAATGTGCAAGGATTTATATAAAATCACAAGACTACATGTGCACACACACACACACACACACACACACACACACACACACACACACACACACACACACACACACACACACACACACACACACACACCAATCACAGTATTCCTCACCTGGGCTGAATGTATTGTTTACCAGGTTGAAGGCTTGGACTTGAAGATTTCGGATGACCTGAGATATGGTGAATGTGTAATTATCTGCCTCTGCTGAGCTGAAAGGGATGCTCTGCTCAGACTTGCACAGGAAGGAATCATTTGTACGCGACAGAGCCATGCTTCCAACATCATCCATTAACACCAAGCCTGAAAGAGAACGGACTGGATTGGATTCTATTAGATCGCACTGAATCAGTGTATAAAACAAATGACTGCATGTGATTGTGAGATGATAACCTGGTACGAAAAAGAGCTAAAATCGCCTTACGACTTGACTATTGTTTACACTAACACAGATATATGCAAAATATGTATTGGTTTGGATTGGACTGATCAGATTTTTTCCCCACCACTACTGAATTTTTTTAAGAGAGGAGGAGGTAGTTCTCCCTGGATAAAGCATGTTGCCATAGTTAAGTACCTTTTTTCATTCTTTTCTTCTTTTCTGTCAAGACAATTTGGCTGTGTGAAATGTGTGCTCTCATTGGGAAAAGCATGTCATTATAATGATAGTAATAATGATAATGATGATGATAGCAGTAGTAACTGTGATAGTAATACTGTAACAATAGTAGTAGTACAGCTGCAGCTATAGTGCTACTACTACTATTACTTCAAACAATAATATTTTAAAGTTTACTAACCACATGTATGACTACTCCCAGCAACATTCTGTGTGTATGTGTGCATTTGTGTCCATGTGTGTGGCATACGTGCATTCATGTATGACGTTTGTGTGTGGGTGTGATGTGCACAGTGTTGGATGTTTTTTGGTGTGTGGTAATTTTGGTGTGGGGTCTGTTGCATGTGTGGTGTGATGTGGTGTGGTGGTGGTGGTGTGGTGTGGTGTGGTGTGGTGTGGTGTGGTGTGTGCATGTGTGCATATGTGCATCTATGCATATATTTACATACATATGTTTCAAAAAATATTCTTTATTCATTCATGATCTCCATTCACCAACATAAAATTACCTGGCAGAGTGTTGTTCTTGAATAATACTGAGGGGTCGAATCGAATCAATTGGTCCATCTCTGCTCCATCATCACGAGTTGTAAACACCAGGCTCCAATGCAACAAGCTGTCCGACTCGTTGAAATGCACGACCATGGACACCGAAGTGTCATTTTTGGTGCAGTTTCCGGAGACAGTGAATGGAGTTTGGGACAAATCTAACTGGAAAGTGAATTCCTGTGAGACAAAGAAACAAATGAGTTCTTGTGAAAGAAATACAGAAGCAAGTAAGAAAATCAGTTTAACCAGGATATAGAAGAAAACCATGGTGTCAACGTTTGTGCAAAGGGTGAATGACTGGAAGGTTGTGTGTTCAAATACCATCAAATCCCATCAATCCTGTCAAAATCGTTCTGGGATTTTTCAGTCCATACCAGCTCCTTCCCACAGCTGAGTGTAGTGTGGTCTCATTGGGAAGACTGGGACAACACAATTCAGCTTCACCCACTTCATGGGTGCGTCACTGAGGATGTACTCAAACTTCCTAACCAACACTGCTGGTGTTTGTATCTGTGACCTTGCTGATGCAAGAGTATATCAAGTGAACCTAGAGTACAGTCCTGTCACACAGTCTCAATCCAGAACAGAACTCCACAGCATTGCAATCCCCCCTCCCCCCCCCCCATCCCACTATCATGTATCATAGCATTGTGAACAATTGTCCAAGACTCTGACCAGTGAAATGGCACAACACTGTGACAGAGAAAAGAAAACTTTCCTAAGGCAGGTATCAATAAACCACTACCACTATCATGACAGTGAGAAATAAGTATGAACAAAATCTACAAACAAGACCGATTTTCTACATATTCTGATAGTTTTCTAACAACATGTATAATTATTCCCAACACTACAATTACTTCCCTACTCAGATCTAATATACTTGTACGGCATCAAAACATGGCAGCTGCATCCTATGTTAGTTTGATATTGATAGGAAAATGTCACAGACCACCGAAAAAATTTTTAAAATCAAAATAATGCAAACATTTTGCTAATTTTTATGACTACAGCATTCTGATCACAGATGCATGTTTGCACCTTGTTTCTCCCACACCGTGCAGGCTATAAATTGCTGTGCTGTCACAGTATACTCACTCTTAGACGGCCATGCATGCTGGATGTTTTCATGTCTCCATAAGCCACAGGACACTAACGTCTGAACAGGATCTTTTAACATGCATACTTCTGATTTATTGAGGTCCAAACACATCCAAGCAATCTTTACACATCTTTATTGCTGTTGTTTAAAGCCCAGCCAACTGTGTAGAGCCATGTCAGGGCTTCAAAACGTACAAAACAGAAAAAAAAGAAAGTACACATATCAATGCATTCATGCACATAATCTAAGAACATGCCCCTGGCGTTGATCACTCCGTCCAATTTATCGCACAGGGGATTTAAAAAACACCCGAATACAAATATACCTAAAGACACCAAACCATATTTATACAAAACCAGGCATAAATTACCTGTAATTGCTTCTGCATATCTCACCTCCAAAGAGCCAAAAATGAACTTAATACATGTACCCAATTATCAATCATTACAAAAAGTATGCAAGACTTTATTGAACGCATACGGGTGAATGGACCAGTAAGGCAGAAAATGATAGGAAGAAATGACAAAGCAAAGGAACAAGGCAGAAACAAAGTGACACAAAAGAGGAAATTTCTAGCACAGAATTTCCAGAAGGTGGGGATACTATTCTGAGTATTCATACTGAAAAAGATCCCGGCATCCCAATGGGGGGGCTTCACATATCTTAAAATAAAGTAATGCACACATGCACAATAGAGCTTCATGTGTCATGTACCCACTCATGCACAGTACACTGAAAAGGTATGTATACAGTGAAACTATGTACTCACTGTCCGGTTGTCTTTAACAGCATCTACCGTCACAGTCCCATCCACATCCATTAGGACACAATTGTTTACTGCAAATCTCCCTCCATCCACTGAAACAGAGTAAGAATTGGTTTTATTGTTATTTGTCATGGTGGAGTGTATGCAAGTGTTTGCTTTTTTGGCGTGTGTGTGAGCATGTGTTCCATCACTGAATGTTTTGGTAGGCATGTGTAAGTGTCTACTCCATTCACTAAAAAAGTAAAAACAGTATTTTTCTAGTGTCTGCAGAAACAGAAGAATTTAGTTTTGGGTGGCAGTCAGTCATGCATGTGTAATATATTTTTTATTATACATGAATAATAGATATTATAAAGACATAGATATTGACATATGTATACATACATCATACGTGCATGCATTTTTTAAATTTTTTTTTTGGAGGGGGAGGGGAGCAAGTTTATTTTAATATTCCATTTCTAAATCTGTCATGTGAAATTTGCCTCCCAGTAGAGAGCTTGTTGCCACAGTGCCAGTTCACTCATTTCTCTGCGTGTGTATTTTTTCTTTTTTACCTGTGACTAGTGTGAGTTGATTTTCTACTGGAATGTGCCAGAAACAATGCCTCTGTTGACACAGGTGTGCTAAACATATACTGTACACACGGCATGGTCTATAACCTCATCCAAAAAGACTTGCCGACACCACCATTCAAGAACTTAGAGGTAGTACAAAAGTCACTTTCTAACTGACTGAAATCACTACCCTTGCCTTTTGTTTCCCAGGCACGTGTTTTATTCACTATATCAGCTCTGCATCTCCATTATCATTCACACTGACAATTTAGGAACATGCTCATTGATTTTGTGCTCCAATACATATTTTATATATATATATATATATATATATATATATATATATATATATATATATATATATATATATATGACTAGGTGAAGTAGTTCTCCAGAATTGGTACCCCAAAGGGGTAGTGAACATTTTCCTCTATTACAGCTTAGAAATTAACTCCCAGGTAGTATAAAGGCTACTAATGTACTAAGTTAACAATTGAGAAGCTGTGGTAGCAGCGATGGCACCACAATAATTTTCATTTTTAAGAAAAGTGCACTTTAAGTGCGAAAAACAAACAAATATGGCCGCTGAAAAGTTGCAGCTGAACATGTGCTTCGAATGTTGCAGTCAAACACACACACTGTTTCAATTTATTGCGTGGTGATCGTTTTAAATCATCAATAAAACGTCAAGATTGTTTTAAATCATCAATAAAACGTCAATTAAACTGTGATGACAACGCGATTAATTTTGAAAAGCGTGTTGCGTAATTATAGACTCCTGAAAATGACCATTCCGTATTCACAAGCGGAGTCACGCTACGGTGTGTGCAGTGCCTGTTCGCTACACACAGTGCCATTCATCTCAAGCACAAGTTCAGCTTTTCATCTTGAAATAGATATGAATTACCTTACAACCGATACCATTTAACAAATAAAGCAAACTATTAAATTTCTAGAATTTTTTTTGTGAATGGCGTCACACTTATGATGCACGGAACGCCACGACTTCGAAGTCCAATTGTAGCAGACGAACGCTGCCTGGCCAGTCGAGCGACCGTCTAAAACGACTAATCATATGTACACATCGAGTGATGACGTTTGTGCACAAGTGTGTACTGCTAAAAATAGAAGCACAAAAATCTGTGTGGTGTCACACATCGTGTCCTTGTAAGAACGGAACGAGAATTCCCCGCGCGAAATCAGGTCAACCCTTCAACTTGCTTCAAGACTTTTCCAGCCCTTCAGGCTTCAATGTGTTCGCGATGAGTGCACGATGCCTTTTTTTAATCTCTTTTTGATGTGTATATATCAGTTTAAATGTGTGGTAAAGCGTAATTTTAGTGAAATGGGTCGATAAATCCCAACACTGGCTTATTTGTCTCATCGGATTGTGTGTGGCACAGTGTGTCACACTTGATCGTTGATGAACATAACGGCATCGTCTCTGTTTTAAGAATTTTAGCATGATGAAATATGCCCAGTGTTGTTAGATGACATGTATCGACACAAAAGATAAAAGGTCTTAAAAATCTGAGTGGAAAAGCCAGTTTTAGACTTGATCATTGCCTGAAGATATGTCATGTACCTCACGGTGTCACATGTAATGTCAGCGGTGTCATGTGAAAACATGACACAAAACATTATGATACTTTTGATTTTTGCTTAGAAATTAATTTAATATATCTGGTTCTTATGCACACAATAGCTGTTGATCATGCAAAATAATGATAATACACACTCTTACAAAATAGTGCAAACTGAGATCAATCTTAAATGTTTTCACAGTGGCGTCGCGTACCTCACGGTGTCACTTTTCAAGTGCTTATATCTGTACAATATGAAATGTTACATTTGTGTTTTCTATCTTGTTTGGTTCCTTTGTTGTCCAACAACCACAAGATGCAGCAATTATTTTGTATTTTTGTATATTTCAGAACTTTGAGCCATGTGGTGTCACACTGTGATGCACTCAACGCCAAAATATATTTTCGATTTATTATGCAAATTACTAAAAAAAAACAAATGAGACCCAGCTTTTTAATTTATGTTCCCTTAAACTACATTGCTTTAGCTTTCAAAATATGGCAAAAGTAAAACTATACTTCTATCTTTATTTTTGACTGCTCTGCAACCTTTGGGGTACCAATTCTATATTTTCACTCATATGTGTGTGTGTGTGTGTGTGTGTGTGTGTGTGTGTGTGTGTGTGTGTGTGTTAGATATATAGATATATGTGTGTGTGTGTGTGTGTGTATATACATATATATGTGAATATATATATATGTATATATATATGTGTTATATATATATAAATATATATATACATATATATATGTATATACATATATATATTATATATATATATATATACATGTGTGGTGTGTGTGTGTGTGTGTGTGTGTGTGTGTGTGTGTGTGTGTGTATACTTTTATCAGGCAAAAATATGTAGATTTTATTTCTTTTCAATAAAGTCTCGCGTGTTTGTGTGTGTGGGAGAGTAATTTTGAACTTGTAAACTTTACTTAATTAATTTGGCATTTAGCTGTGTGGGAGAGTGTGTGTGTGTGTGGAGGGGGGGGTTGTTTTTATGTCCATATTGTTATAATTTTAATTTTGCTTTACTCAAAATCAAAGAAAAAGTAATTTTAATGTTACCTGACTCAAGACTAATATTATAGACTTGTGCTCAGATATAAGGTCGGCAAACTGGTATGCGCGATTCAGTTGGAAATGTGGCAAATAAAACTGGCATGATCCCATTTAAACTAAACATGTGTCGCCATACGTCAACAGTAAAATAAAATCACAAAATACAATAATAAAAAAAAAAAAAACAGAAAAAACTGTCAGACTATCATGTATGACATGACAGCTTTCTCTGATAAATGATTACATGTGATAATGCCCGAGTAACAATGATCATGTGTTAATCTTAAAACTTACTAGAGATAACATACAGCGTTAGGATTGTTCTACTTAAGTCATTGGGGCAAGTTGGAGAGTGCATACACGTATTTTAAAATAGTACAGAAGTTTCTTGCCCCCCTTCCCCTGATCCTTTAAAAAGTTTTCATATTAAATGGAAAAGAAAAATCCTTCACTTTTAGTGCACTTAACTTGCACCATTAAACTCAAAACTGACACTCTTAACTTACAGCTGAGGAATTTTTAACATCTCAATCCTATAAATATTCTAAATACTCTGACTCATCAGATTACATGAATACATTGTAGGCCTACTAGTTTGTCCTCGTTTAAGCTCAGCATTCTCTTTCCCCACTCTTAAATCATCTTGACAAATTTACTAGTACGCACCAACTAAAATTAAAAATACACAAAATGCAGTATCATGAGTATGTGAAAAAAAACATTAAATGCCGTAAAAGCTCCTGATACTAGTGATAGCCTTATAACTTTTGACTTTAGGACAAACCAACAGATAATTTTAAATATTCGTTAACTTCAGTACACAACGTAGCATCTCTAGTTCTTGCAGTGTAATGAATTATGAAAATGAACTGAATATTCAAATGAATGTGAATGATAAATCCTTGACTGTTCACTCAATTTCAATAAAGGTTAAAACGGGCTGAAAAAAAGTTAAAACGATGCTACCATTAAATGTGATTTCATACACCATTTCTAGACTAATCGAAATTTAATCACGAACATTCTGGCGAAAACTTGACAGACCGACGGAATATGTCTCACCTGCTTTTGAGAAAATTACGATGGCGATGAAACCGATTAAAAGCTTCATTTTAACAGATCTGTCGTCTGCTAGATTTTGACAAACCAATCGGCTGCTAGATATGCTCCAGGTTCTAGGCTAATCGTTCACGACTGAACATTTGAGTACAACTTCGTATAACTTATGTTGCTAACAGTAGTCTCCTTGTCACCTCATCAACTGTCCAGCAACATATGCCGAAAGTTCACTTGAGAAAAACTCATCCGAGTCCCTTTCCGTTTTCCACTTTTCACACGTGATAACACAAGAGCACGCAAAAGCAGAAGTCATATGACCAACATCACGTGACAACCTATCTTGCTGGCTGGCGGAAATAAATGTATGGTTGCATTGTAGAGGGCAAACACGTATTATTCGCACACACACACACACACACACACACACACACACAACCACACACAACACACACACACACACACACACACACACACACACACACACCACACACTCACACATCAAAGAACATGAGTGCGCACACATGATGTAATTCTTATCAGAAAAATGAATTTTTTAAAATGGTTTTACATTTCATACACAAAATCAATCTAATCTACTAATACAGAGAAAAATTATGTACATACCATCATTTAAAAATATATATATATATATTTATATATATCAGATAACTTTCACTCAGAATATTATCCACTCATAACAGTTGTCAACATGGTATTGTGAATGCATTGTTAAAACGCATAGGATGCTGAGTATACCCTAGCTCAGCATCCTGTGTGTGTGTGTGTGTGTGTGTGTGTGTGTGTGTGTGTGTGTGTGTGTGTGTGTGTTTCGCACATGCATGCATGTGTGCGAGACAGAGGTTGACAGCTTGAGTCAAGGTTCACACATCAAACAGGCCGAGTGTGCAGTTGCTCAGCAACATGTAAATATATGTGTGTGTGTGTGCGTGCGCGCGAAAGCGCGCGCGAAGACGGGGGCACACACGCGCGTTATTTGTTCACTCTTTGTGTAAAGTGCAATGAGCTTGCTTTGGACATGGAAGGCTTGCGCTAATTAAGTAAAAATTGTAGAAGGAGTAACAGTAACAATAGTACGCTAGTAGTATTATCATTATCATCATCTTCATATGAACAAAGGTAGTCTATCTCTGTGTGGTTAGTTTTATTGCAGTTTCTTTTACATCTTATTTCATGTTTACTTTTTGCTGCCCCTTTTTCGGCACTATTTTGTGTGTCACTGTCCCTGAGCCACTTTATTACTGAGTCGAAGTTGTCAAACATTAAATTTAACACGATTTCGGTTAGCCTGCAACTAATGTCGCTCAGTTGAGAGAGAGAAAAAAATTGTATTCATGAACATGTTTGCAAACACTGACTTTTCTTCATTTGCTTGAAGAAAAAGAGCTACTTCCGGTGTCTAGCTGTTTCAAAATTGAGCTCGCGCTCTGACGAATCGGCACGCTGTTCTCCAGCTCGCTAAGAAGTCAATCTTTCTGTGGCTAAGTGCGTTGCCAGAAATGAAGATGAGCTTGCCAGTATCCGACTCAACGGGTGTAAATTATAGTTATTCTGTTTTCCGAGATTCTCGTACACGTCCAACGGATGAAATTCTTTTTGATGTAGACATGGCAGTACCTGACGTATCAGCATCAACGGAGTCAGTATCAACGGAGTCAGCTGTGGAGAGGGTAGGCCCTATATAAAATAGTATATTAGTATATAATACATTTTTGTTTAATAGTCATAAATATGCCACGATCGGCACTAACGTTCACAATTACAAGATCAAATACTCCAATGTAATTATATGCCAGTGATGGTGCTAGATTAGTAGATATTTTTGAAACCGGTCCCATCAAATCAGTGATTACATCTAGAGATCTAGATCTAGTGACAACCCTCCATCGTCAACAACAGTTACAATGTCAGAACCGTCCCAAGGGCGCCCTTTCATGCTGACAAAAAGATCACACTCACAGGCAGCGTCTGCGTTGAACACCTCCAGTCCACGAATATTTTGCCAGTCCCAGTGAAGTTTAACCACAGCTCGGAAAGAAAGTCTGGTTTTGCAAATTATAGTATTTGAGCTTGTGACAAAAGGTGATCGTCCAGACCCCTTGTATATTTATCGCACAAATAAAGAATTAAAAAATTACCAATGCTTCTTTATTTATTGCTTGATGCTTTATAATACCTTGAAGAGATACATAATATAACATGGTGAGTTTGGGTGTCTGCCTTTCATTTGAAAATGCCCAAGTTGTACGCTTTTCTTAGATAAATTTTCCCGTTCAAGATGGCGGACGAGTGATGCGGTTGGTGTCGAAGCCTGGACACATATATCTAAATTGCATACCATCACAACAGTATGAATAAAAGATGCAGAAAAATCAACGGCGAACATGTTAATATCACAAACTGTTTCTATTTCTGATTGTTTTCGATGCAGTCAAGCGGTAAAAATCCGTTTGACAGTCGTAACGCTGAATGTCAAATCGTGTCGGTCAGCAAATCTCTCGATCGTTCACATCAAGTTCGGTTCGGTTTCGTGTTCATATAACTCGGCATGTCGGGCAACACTAACCGAATGGAGAAAGGTGTTTTCCGAACCAAATTCGATTCAATGGCTGCAAACGAGCGCGAAATCCATACGGTAATAAGCAGTATGTCAGAAAATAACGACCGTATTTTTTCTCGCAATTCAACTAACAACGAACTTACAGATCCCATGCCGTGCTTTAAATAGCACTCAAGGCAAACGGTTTCAAATCGAGGCTGGAGCTTTCGTCAAGAATGGCGCGTCGAAGCAGAGAAGGTGAGGAAATGTTTGTCCACAATCAGTACGACCGTCAGAAATCGTAACAACTGTCAAATGCATAACGACCGTCAGAAGAAAATGATAGAAACATTGGTTTCATCTGTTCTGTCAAATGTGTTTCTGTAAATGATTAAAATTCTTTAACATGCAAGTGAACCAAAAGTAGAGTGGCGGCAATTCAACGGGATTTTCCGCAACTTTCGGGCGATGTTTTGTGCATGACACATGATTAGGACATCGTTTTAGCGATGTCCGAAATAACGACCGAAGGATATTAAGTTAATCAATGTGTCAATTATACGTGAAACTGGGGCAGAAAACGGCTTGGAATTTCTATTTTGCTTCTTCTTTAAATACATGACAGAACTAAAGTTCAGATCATAGGATTAGTGGGAAATCTGGCGATTATTTGACAGTTGTTACTCTCATAGTTGAAGACATTATCATTCAGTATGTCTGTCGTAACGACCATCAGTATCTCTTGTGATTAATAAATGATAAGTTTATTTTCATTATGATACATATTTACTTTGAAAATTTGAAAGTGCACATTTTCGGCTATTTCCATAATTCTTTTTGATAAAATGTGAAGGAGTAGAGACCAGCAACCAGATTCCACCAGCCCCCTTCCTCCCAGTCCCTCCATTTATTCTTTCTTCACTGTTCACCTCTTTCAAATGCAGCTTGTAAAATGGAGGAATGGCAAGGGGTGTATGTATTTGTTTTATGTGTTTGTTTTGTCTAAGAGCTTTTAAGTCGGTGTTCAGTCTCACACAGTCATACTCGTAGCACATACAAGGAAAAAAGAAACACATGTTTCATCAGAAATGATTTTAATACTTGCTTAAAATGTATGCTCACTTTTTGATTTTGTATTTGTTTACTGTTTTTTTACGTTTATTTGTCTGTTGTCAGGTGAGGCAACTGGTATCCCTACAACTTTCTCTGGGACACAGTCTGGGAATCCTGTACTTGGTGTTTCTACTCCAACTACACCGACAGCAACACCAAAGAAAAAACATGATGTCAATTCACCGTCACCACAACGACTGAAAGCAGCTTACAAAGCACGGCTTCATGACCTAAAGAAGTCCAGAACCAGAGATGCAGCATTATTGAAAAAACTGTTGCTTGATCTTGTCGACACATCAGTTACACCAGACAATGCTGATTTGTATAAAAGAAAGAAGAGTTCCCCAGCATCAAAGACAGCTTTGAACTTTCTGAATAATGTTGCAGTGGACATCCCAGGAAAAAGGTCTGTATCTAAAAAAACTGGGCAACAAAAGAAAATCTTGCCCAAGAGACTGAGGAGACTGCACAGGGACTTTTGCCAAAAATTCCCTGACAAAAAGGTCTCTCTGAGAACTTTTTATCGTCTCTTGCCAAACAGCATATTGACATCACGAAAACAAGTTTTCCGTCAGTGTTTGTGTGAGATCTGTGCAAACATTGACTTACAACTTGATGCAGTAAACAAGATCATTACTGCACCGATTGATGGCAGAGATGAACTGTCTGAAATGAGTCTCTGTTCTCAACCCACACTGTCATGCCTACAGCGCAAATGTAAACAATGTGGTGTCGAGAAAATCAGGTGTCATATTGACACCCATCTTGTTGACCATCAAGACCAGGCCAGTCCAGTAAAATGGAAGTCATGGCAAATGGTACAGACAGAGAGAGGGAAACGAAGGGAGCTGATACAAAGAGAAGGAACAATGAAAACTCTCATTAATGAGTTGCTGAAAGAACTCCATTCCTTTTCTCAGCATCTGTTCACCTTCCGCTGGCAGCACCATCAGTTGAAAACCATCCAGACCTCTCTGCCTCCGAAATGGGCCATTGTCATCATGGATTTCGCAGAAAACTTTCTGTGTCGATACCAAGATGAGGTGCAAAGTGCCCACTGAGGGTACAATCAGGTCACTGTTCATCCATGTGTACTCTATTACCAGTGCCCAAACTGTGTGGATCTCGTCACTGATTATTTAATTTTTCTCTCTGATGATCTCAACCATGATGCCCACATGGTGCAGGTCATACAAAAGCAGACCAAACAGCATCTTGCTGCCACCATGGGGCAGCTGGATAAAATGGTCATATTTTCTGATGGTTGTGCTGCACAATACAACTTACAAGTCAAAACTTCCTTTCCACTATCTTGCCAACAGTGCTGCTGCTGATGTTGCTGTGGAGAGATGCTATTTTGGAAGTCGTCATGGCAAGAGCCCGTGCGACACTTGTGGGGGTGTCATAAAAAGACTGGTTGAAGATGACATCCTTTCAGGATCTGTAATCCAGAATGCAGCATCTATGTACCAGAACTGTTGTGAGCATTTTGTTCTTTCGCCAGAGTCAAATCTGTGCTGTCACACCAGGCGTTCCTTCAGACTGATTGAAACAGGAGATACTGATCGCTCTGTACCTGCCTCATCTTTGACAACAGCGCCTGGCACTCGTCAGTTTCACTGTCTGAAAAGACAAGGAAGGAATGCTTTGAAAACTAGGAAGCTGTCTTGCTTCTGCAATGCCTGCATTTTGGACAAGCCAGAAGACTGCGCAAACAAGATGTTTGTTGACACCTGGAAAGTGGTAAAACTGGGTGGCATCAAATCTGCATCTGTTCAGAATGCATCAGTACCAGATGTCCTACCCCACCTCCCGTATTTTTCATCTTTGCTGGAGAAGATGACCCAGTGCACCACATTCCAGCAGTTGGAAAAAGTGGTTAGCAAAAGCAAAATCTCCTTGTACAGTCTTCCTGATTGTTGGCCCAAGACCATCCTTAATGTTGCAGAAGGGAGGATCGATGCAATGGCACTGACCATGCGTCCAGACACAGTGCCACCTCATTTGTATCCCCTTCAAACCACTGCTGATGGCAACTGTCTCCCAAACTGCATCAGCATGCTTGTGTTTGGAGATGAAACGCACCAAGAAGAAATCAGATGCAGGATTGTTGCAGAACTGGTGCAAAACCGTGAAACATATGCTGAGGGACGTGGTATGGGGGGCCTGCATGTTGCTGCCAGAGTGGCAACCCTCTCACCAAATTTCACCCTGGATTGTGAAACGGCCACAGTTCAGCACACTGATGCAGCACTGAAGGCAGAAATCATGCAGATCAAACGTCCAGGTGAGAGCATGGGCCTGTGGCAGCTTGCTGCAGTTTCAAACATCCTTGCCATACCAGTGGATTCGTTTTATCCCAAACTTGGCTGGCGCGAGTATCAAGAGTTGAACAGCAGAACACTCTTGCCTCAGCATAAAGAAAGAGATGGCCCTCTTCGTATCATGTGGAGTACCAACCGTACTGACATGACTCGAGATCACTGGACAGCCAACCACTTTGTTCCTTTGGTTCCACTAGTTGATCCTGAAGCATCTGTGTCTGTCGAGATCACTGTGGATCCTTCTGTCACCACCAGTTGTGAGTCTTCCACAGAATGGCATGTTCAGCCCAATGATTTCTGCAGAGTGGAATGGGAGGGACAAGACTATGTTGCTCAGGTGCTGGAAGTGGACAGGGAGGAAGAGATGGTCAAACTCAGTTTCATGGAGTCTCGAAAGGGATTCTATGTCTGGCCCTTGCAAGAGGATCTTTCCTGGGAACGTGTCCGTGTTTTGAAGGAAAAGGTGGAGATGAGATGAATGCTCTGATGAGCAATCAGAGGATGCAGTTTTTTGAAATTAAAAAGTAGACCAAAATCTGACCTTGATGTCTAATAGGGACATAAAATGAGCTTTTGTTTTGGCATGTGGCTGTTTTTGCTCACTCCTGAAATTGACATTGTGCACGGTTTCCAGTGATGTGACTGTTGGTTTACCAATGAATATTGACATAAATATTATGAGATGTTCAGTATGCAAATTTAAGTGCTCCATGAATAATACTTTTTGGAAAGTCTGTTATGATGATGTTTTTCCATTGACACTGTGTCATTGTCAGCAGCTGAGCTAGTCACAGTCAATGCTGATGTTGTTTGGGAAAGTAAAAATCAAATGTTTACAAGAATCTTTTTGATTCTACTTTTGTACCATAACAGTATTATGGCTCCATTTTCCTTGTTTCTGATGTGTTGCAACTAGTCATCATTTTTTGCCATAAAGATGAACCTTGTCTCAGACTGCTTGATATCATAATTTGTGGCATGACAATTTGACTTAATGTTTGCTCCTTTATTTGTCTTTGTACATTCAGTTAAATAGACAGAAAGAACAGCTAACAAACCAACCAAACAAAACAATTTTGCCACATGTTTTCTTGTGAAATTACATTTGTTAACCAGTAACCTGTTTTAAAGCATTTTGAAAACATATTTGTCATCAAGTGTCAAAACGACATTTAATGTTGCAACTTTCTTTGGTTTCTTGTAATTTGTAATTATGTTGTTTAACCACAAAATGTATTTTCATATGATTTGTAAGCGCTCTGAGCTTAGAGAGAGCAGGTGCCCTAAATGTACATGTTATTATTATTGTTGTTACTGTCAAACTGTTTCTATTCATTTTGATCATAAATAATCTAATTCCTGTCAGCACATGAGCAGTTTGTTGAGTATGTCCAACAGTGAGGCCATAACAACTGTCAGATGGATTCTGTTTAAGGTGTCTACATGATCATTGTGACTTATTTAGCTTGTTTTATAGGCCTTTATGTGTAAAATATAACAATAACAATATAACTGTACTCAAAGGAAAAGTATGTCCATTTTTTTTAATGACTGTTGTTATTTTTGCATTGTTGGGAAATACTTGGGTATGTCCAATGCAACATCATAACAAATGTCAGATAAAAACGCCATATCATGGTAACAAGGCTACTGTGGGTCCTATACTTGGTATCATTACATGAAATGCACCCTCAACAACACAGAAAATCATCAGAGGATGCAGTTACTGTCTTATTTCCAACTGAGCAATAAAGAACAAATCAATATGTCCGACGGTTGTTATGTCGGACATACCATCTCATGTGAAACTTGATCTTAAACTGCACAGATGCCTTTTCTTTTGGAATGAAATTTAGCTGTAATACTCAGTCTTACTTCCACTGAAACAATTATGCTGTATAAGAGACATTCAAATAGGAATATTGATAAAGTTGAATGTCCAGCATAACAACCGTCAGATGCTCGTTATGATGCCTTATCGCATTACTAGCGGAACATCGGTGCATGAGTTATCTTTGTATGTATATTTTTATGACTCTTAAACATCAGTCTTCCTTTGGACAAAATTGCTGTTAATAAAAACTATTTTGAAAAATCCACTTTTTGTTGGCTTTTTTGGACGACCTTTTGTCACTTGCTCATTTATCAGTTTTACCGCAATACCAGTTATTGAGATCGCTGCTGCTTAATTAGTATTATGATGTATGCACAAGGTCTTGAAGGTGATTGAATAGTTAGTGCCAGTTTGTTCCATGGACCTGTTTCTTATGTGTCAGGTGTGCAAAGTTTTTTGCAAGATATGCTAGGTAGTATTTATAGGATCCTTCTGGAGACTTTAATATGGCATTCACGCATATGACCTTTATGTTTGACACCTAGGCCTATTCCATCTTTTGTTATGAAATAAACACTGCACATTGGCTGTAATCTACACTACGCACAAAAAGTTAAGGATCACTTGCACAAAAATTCATAACTTTCAAAATTAGAAAGCCAATGCGTTGAAGTTTGGCAAACATTTAATTCCATGCTTTAGTGATAACGATACACAATTGCCTTCAATTTCGAGCAATCGTTTGGTGTGTACATTTGATCAAAGTGGGTACGTATCGAAATTTGATTTTCCAAAGTCACAAGACAGGGCATTCTGATGCTCCCAAAAGTTCAGTAATGCGTGTAACCGCCATGGCTGTTCTGGCACTCGACGCAGCGAGTCCTCATTGAGTTGACCAGGTCGGTGAAGACCCTCTGTGGAAGCGTCTGCCACTCAGCCTGCAGCATCTGGTAGAGGTGTTGGGCATCCCTGGGAGGGGGGTGGTTGCTCCTCACTTTGCGATCCAGCTCATCCCAGAGGTTCTCAATCGGGTTGAGATCGGGACTGCATGCTGGCCACTCCATTCTGTTGACTCCAGACTGCTGCAGGAAGTCGTTGACCACCCTTGCCCTGGGGGCAAGCGTTGTCATCCTGGTAGACAGCCGTCGGTCCCATCTGCTGCAGTGTAGGCACAGCCAGCGGTCGAAGGATCTCATCCCGGTATCGGAGGCCAGTCAGGTTACCCTGTATATGATACAAGGGTGTTCTGTGGTGAAGGCTGAAGGCCCCCCAGACCATTACAGAACCTCCACCAAAGGCCACCTTTTCTTGGACAGTGGTGTCAATAAAGCATTGCCCTGGGCGCCTCCAGACCCTCAATCGGCCGTCGTTGTGGTTCATGGTGAAGCGTGATTCATCACTGAACAGGACCTGGGACCATTGCTGACGTGTCCACCTCACGTGACGTCTGCAGAAGGCACGGCGTGCTGCCCTATGGGCTGGAGTTAAGCGTGGCCGTACAGCTGGGCGACGAGAACGGAGGTTAAACCCATGAAGGCGGTTCCGTATGGTCTGCTGGCTGATGTTGATGTTAGTAGCCACCCTCAGCTGCCTTCGAATGATGCTGGAAGAGGCTGTTCTTGTCTGCAGGGCTTGTCGTTCAATGAGACGATCTTCACGTGGGTTTGTCTTCTTCGGTCGACCAGATCTGCGTCTTTCATGGACCCTCCCAGTGGCCGTGAAGCGTTGAATCAGTCTGACAATGACCGAGATGGACACCTGAAGTCGCCTGGCCACTTCTCGCTTGGGAACACCATCTTGGAACCATGCAACAGCTCGTCCCCTCTCAAACTCGCTCAATTTTCGTCGTGGAGGCATTGTCAGATCAGGCCTACTACTGGTGGAATGTCTTCTTATAAAGCCAAGCAAGAGACAGCATCTCACACATAAACAGCAGTGCTTGCACGTGCATAATGGTTTTTCCATCTGGCTTGTGCAATGTGTTCAGGCAGAACGGTCCAAAACAAGATCCTTTTTCGCAAGTTTCCGCTTTTCCGTTTTGCGGCCAAGCTCAGTAGTAGAGAATCCCGTGCAATTTTCGCACTAACACAACATCGCCCACTTACAGCTGAACAAGAATTCATAACAATTTGGCTGGACTGAGAAATAAATAACAGTAGCGAACTGAGTTTATTACGCACCTGTTTTCTCATAGTGATCCTTAACTTTTTGTGCGTAGCTTACTTCCACCAACATCCTGCATTGTCAACCATGCTAGCAAAGCGAAAACTAAACCTTTGATTCCCTCACCCTATCCACAGCTTCCTGCAGGAAGCTGGTGGATAGGGTGAGGGAGTCAAAAGGTTAAGTTTTTGCATTTGGTGGATAGGGTGTAGGAGTCAAAGGGTTAACACTTTTTTCTTCTTGCTGTCACCACTCGTTATCTCACTAGTGTGCTAGCATATTAGAAGCGGGACCCTTGCTCACACATTCTTCGCACCAGAAGAGTAATTTAACCAAAAACTTCATAGACTTTAAAAAAGCATTCGACAGGGTGTGGCATAAGGGTTTGTGGCAGGTGCTAAGAAAGTTTGGCATAGAGGAAGGTCTCGTCCAAACCATCCAGGCGCTGTATAACACTGCCAGCAGCGCAGTTCTCCTCAACAACCAGATAGGGGACTACTTCAAGACCACAGTTGGAGTCCGTCAAGGCTGCCTACTCTCTCCCGTGCTGTTCAATCTCTTCCTGGAGAACATCATGCGTGAAGCCCTCCATGACTTCCACTCCACTGTCTCCATCGGAGGAAGAACCATCAACAACCTGAGGTTCGCAGATGACATCGACCTGATGGGAGGCAGCAACGAAGAACTACAAGACCTGACCATGAGACTGGAAGAAAGTGCAGGTGCACACGGAATGGAAGTGAGCACAGAAAAAAGCAAAGTCCTGGTCAACAGCACAACCAACACCCATGCTGAAATCTACATGAACGGGCAACAGCTTGAAGAAGTGGACGCTTTCAAATACCTTGGCGCCACTCTCACCAAAGACGGTCGCTCTACAACAGAAATCAAGACCAGACTAGCGATCGCAACAGCAGCAATGGTAAAGCTAAACAAGATCTGGAAGAGCAGAGAGATCGGCTTTCCATCGAAGATGAAGCTGTACAAGTCCCTGGTGCTCCCCATCCTGCTGTATGGATGCGAGAGCTGGACCATGACAGCAGAGACCACCAAGAGAATCCAGACGTTTGAAACTAAATGCTTCAGGCGCTTGCTCAGGATCTCTTGGCAAGATCGGAAGACAAACGACTTTGTGTGGAGCCAAATAACAACACTCGCAGGCCCACAAGAACCCCTCCTGGCAACAGTCAAGAACAGGAAGCTGTCGTGGTTCGGGCATGTCACACGCCACAACTCACTGCCCAAAACGGTCCTCCAGGGTACACTGGGAGGCGGCAGACGAAGGGGACGACAAGCCAAATGCTGGATGGACAACATCAAAGAATGGACCAGGTTGGATGGCCCCACGCTGGTGCGACAGGCGGAGGACAGGACCGGTTGGCGACGGCTGGCTTCAAGAGTGTCTCTCATCTCTCCTCTACGCCCATCACGGGCAGGAGAATGATGATGATGATGAATGGTAATTTATATTACAGAAAACTTCTTTACCAAATTGTCAATTCACAACAGCAAAGTATTTAAGATCTGTAACATTGCTACAGCCACACTGAACAGTACACACATACAGACCAGTCTATTACTGTTTTTTAATTTCTGTATGATACAGAAATTAAAAAACAGTAATAGACTGGAATTATCTTGAAGAGGAACTTAGGATGCATCAGAGCATCATTGATACTATGATAAACTATTCTGCACACAGGTCAGCACCCTGACTGACTAATGTAATATATCAAGCATCAACTCGCACCTTGCGCTCAACTTCAGACACTCTTAACCCTTCAGGTAGGGCCTACCTAGATTTAAACTATCTAGTGCTGGCCAGTGTTTTGCTGTTTCAGAACTACTAGCCTAGAATAGACTTCTGTTCTGCCTTCGCCCAACACCTACCCTTTCTGCTCTTCAATCCAGTTTTAAAGCCCACTTCATTTCCCAACAGTGAATTGTACAAAAAAATAGTACAACTACTACTTTTTTCCTCAGTCTGTGTATTAAATATTGTAAGCTAGTCTTTGTCAATTGTATGCATATGCCTGATGCATGACTGCGCTTTGATTTGAATTGTCAAGATTTGGCACCATAAGAATACTATTATTATTATTGTTGTTATTATAATATTATTATTATTATTAAGCTCAGTACTCTTTTCCTTTGCATAAAAATTTACGCTGGTCATGGTTTCTGTGATGTACACATACATCAAGATCAGATTCAGAATCACAGCTTGTCATTTTTGTCTCTCAGTCTCACTGGTAAAGTGATATAAGAGACAAGTGCACCAGCTTGTAGATCAGGAAAGATGAATCCTGGCTGGTTTTTTGGTGTTTTTTTTTTTTTTTTCATTCATCATCATATCATTCAATGATTCATTCATTGTTAAATTGTTTATGCCACTAGTGATTTTGGCAAGGTAAGTTACTCATCAAGATTTGCACTCCCCACCAGTCAGTGACAAAATAGTTATGCATCAGACTATCAACTAGGAGATCTTGCATTCGACTTCCTATCAATCAATCAATCAAAACAAAGAAAAATTGTGTAGGATTTTTCTTTGGTTGACTCAGAAAGAAGACGGTCACCCCATACGGTACAGGTCCATCCACTTCACCCTTTGACTCCTGCACCTGTCCACCAGCATCATGTATTGCCAACCATGCTTGCAAAGCAAACTCAACCCTTTGATTCCCTCACCCTATACACCAGCTTCCTGCAGGAAGCTGGTGGAAAGGGTGAGGGAATGAAGCTGGTGGAAAGGGTGAGGGAATCAAAGGGTTATGTTTTTGTTGTTGGTGGATAGGGTGGGGGAGTCAAAGGGTTGAATCTTCATCAAGTCATTGTGAGAGAACTTTGCTCAGATTTTGTTAACAACTTTACAGGTGTCCTTTGAGCTTGGTTGACACTGAGGTATTTATGAGAGTGATTTAATAAGCGAAGAGTATAACGCTCTCATGCAGCATCAGTCCTAGATGGAACTCCATAGCATAATGATCAATATGTCTATTTTGATAATAAATCATGAATCGTCATAGCATAGTGGCTGTGCAAATGTCCCAGATTATATAGCTCTTGATGCCCAGATCTCATGGTGACATGAGTTTCAGTTTTTTCTGCTGCACACCATTTCGGTTTCTTCAAGTTCAAGTCGAACATTTCAATTATCTAGGATCTGTATTTTTAAGCAAATGATGGTTCCTGCACCAAAGATGTGTAAATAAGAATTGGCCTGGCAAAACAAAAAAGAAATGGTCCAGTTAAACAATGTATGGAAAGACAGAGGGCTTCGCAAAGATTTGAAACTAAGAATCCTCTATTAATGTATGGTTGTGAAGCCTGGACACTGAAAACAAGATAAGAAAATAATGCAGCAGAAATGTGGCTGTATAGACGACTTCTCACAGTGAAATGGACAGACAGAAGAACAAACGATAGCATGTTAAAGGAACTGAATGTCAGGTGCCAACTGCTAGCAGAGATCTATCAACAAAAGAAAGCTATATGATGTAGGCCATGCAATCAGAAACACCAAAACAGATTTCAGATCTACGGTCCTGCAGGGGAAAGTTGAGGCGAGGAGAAGAAAGGGACGATCTACGAACGTACACCTGCTACTTCAACAACATGGCTGAAGTCTGTGTTTGTGTTTTGGGATCCAGGAGGTCGCCCACAGATGTCTCATGTGACCCAGAGAAGACTTGTGACATCGAGCATGGCTCCTACCAATCCCACTCCCAGCGAGGGAGAGAGGTGAGAGGTGGGTGACTGCATTTGTGCCAGGAACGAGTTCAAGTGGGGACCTTTGTTTCATTGGTTCAGGTTTCAGTTTCAGTTTCTCAAGATGTCTTCTCCGCACTCAGAATGAATTCCATATATGCATTATCATCACAGTTGCGATGTGATGGAGAAAATCCAGACTGATCATGGCTCAAGCCTTAAGCCTGCACATAAACCCATGAGCTGGCCAGGTCCTGAGATCCTACCTAGATAGTACCATAACCCTGAGGTTGTAGGGGAGCAAGGTGACAGAGACCTCAACTTTTGCTGGAGCCAGCATTATGATGGTGGTGCCCATCCCCTCTCCCTCGCTTCAAATTCATATTCATGTTCACATTTTTTAAACAAGACTTCAGAAAGGCATGATGAAGGCTAATTGGTCTTCAAGGGGTGGGACCTGGGAAATCAACCTATCTCTCCAATATCTTATATCAGCGCAGCCGGGCAATGCCCTGCTCTTCATGATTTCAACTGCCATGGGATCTTTTGCATGCGCAGCCAGAAGGCACATGGGTCTGACTCACATTTCGTCCTGTGCCGAAGGACTAGACGTTCAGTTCGACTTTCCAGTCAAACTGAGGAGAAAAGTCGAGGCCTCTACGGGGAGCGAACCCTGGAACCTCGAGTAGTTATTGGCAGGCAAATGTCGGAACCATTCTGCCATTCTTCTCTCCTGGTTCAAGGAGACTTATTGTTGGAGGGCCATAGTGTGTGATGTCCTTATCAAGGGTCTCTTATTAGGTCTGGCTGCAGGACTGACTGAGTACTGTCATTAGTAGGGAGCTCAGTAGGCAGCATCTGTACTGATTTAGATCAGAAGGTTCTAGCTCTTTGAACTCCACCAAAATTATCCGGCAAGGGTACATGGTCCCTTCTGGTCGGTGGTCCTATAGCAGCTTGAGATCTCAGGTCTCCATGGGCTTCCTGGCCTTGGGACTTTATTGAATGAAATTGGGGTTGGTGGTGTGTAGGGGAAATGCAATGAACCCTGTATTTTCCAGCAGTATTAACACGCGGGTCAGCTACATGTCTGCTGTTGCTAATGTATTCATTTTGAAATAGCAGAAAATATGCTTCAGCAAAAGAAGTAAAACTTCAACAAATCAGACCACAAGGAGAAAAATGACATTTGGTCACAGTAGAAGTAAACATTGAATAAATTAGAGCACAAAGACAAAAATGGCATTTGATCAGAAATATAAAAGTTAATACATGATCATATGAATGTTTGTGTGTGTGTGTGTGTGCGTGTTTTGTGTGTGTGTGTGTGTATGTATGTGTGTGGTGTATGTTTTGTGTGTGTGTGTGTGTGACTCATTGATCCATTGTGGGTCACAGTGTATACATTAGACCTTTGTGTGTTTGTCTTTAGAAACATGTATGTGTTTGTGTACATGATTGGAGTTAATTGTTCATTTATTCTTTCAGGTACAGAGGCGTAAGTACCCATCATTGGCATCAGTGTTTGAAGAGCCGTCAAACAACATTGTGATGTTACATAAAGACTTCTTTCATGGTAAGCTACTGAATTATATCTTATTTCTGATTGGGATTTATTTTCTTGTTTTGTTTTGTTTTTGGTTTGGTTTGGTTTGGTTGTAGGTTATTATATGTTTTATTTAATATTCCAGTTTTTCTCTGGTGCGAGTGTGCATGTCGCTTTCCCCCATGGGGATGCCGGGGGCCTCTTTCAGTATAAGTAGTATCCCCACCATCTGGAAATTCTGTGCTAGAAATTTCCTCTTTTCTGATTTCTGAACACATTAACAGCATATCCATCTGATATACCGGGTATATGTATTATATCTGAAGACAGGACAGATGAACCAAAGCTGATGTTATTCAGTGAACACATGTTGCTACAGCCTAGTGATAGCTGTGGGTCAAAACCATTTCTTGATTACTTGGAACCTTTTGCGGAAAGTCAGTTTCTGGCTGCTGTTTTATACTACAGGCCCACTTTGATGTTTTAATTTTTGAATCACTGATGTGTCTATTTTTAATGAAGCAAACTTTTTTTTTTAATTTAAACTAAAGATGGAATTAAGTCAAGGGTTATGGTAAATCTTAAGTTCGGGTTAACTTTGTATAAAGAGCATGAATAATTTAAATTAATACTATCCCAACATAGGACTGATACAGTTGATCAGATAGGTTTAGGAAAAGGGTTAGGGTTGTTTTAGGTAAAGGGTTTGTATTAAGTCTCTGAAGCTTGAATATCACCACAGTGGCCAGAAGAAAGTTTATTATTTTGTTATTTCTTTTATTGATTCATTTGTTCCATTCGTAAATGTATACATATGTATTTATAGTTGTACTTTTTTAATTTTTTTGTTTCATTTTTAAGGATCATTGCACTCAGGGGAGATTACCTTTATTTCACCTTTTTCTTTTTTGTCCTATTTTCTGTGCTACCTTAAAGGCCACAAAAGCTGGCAGCTTTTTTTTTTATTTTAACAGTGCGATGATGATGTTGATGAGAATGATAACCATGATGCTGTGGAGTTCCATGTAGTATTTAGACTGCTTGTACTTCACACTTACTATCATGATGTATCCTGGCGTCAACCAGGCCTGAGAGATACTAACACCTGCGGTGCTGGTCAGAAGATTTAAGCAACACTCTTAATGATACAGCCGTGAAGTTAATGAGACTTGACTGCATAGCGTGCTCAACTCTGGGTAGGAGCCGGTTAGAGCCCAAAAATCCCATGTAATGATTTTTGAAGGGACTGATGGGGATTCAAACCAACAAACTTCCGGTTCAGTAGTCCATTGCATTAACCACTGCACCACGGCGACTGGTCTTATATTTGTACTTGTATGGTTATATTTGTTATGCATTTACATTTACAGTTTTTGTTCTTATTTCTTTTACTTTATTTACATTTTCAGTATTTATCCATCTCTGTTTCAGAGTTTGCGGACTTGTTTGATGATGACAACCTATCCTAATCCTTGATCTTGTTCACCTGGCGACATGTTTCTTGTATGAGGCAGATTTTCTTGATCTCAGGGGATTCGTTGAGTATATATACTAATATAGGGCATCACTTATTATGTTCATCTGAATGCAAACAAGAAAGTTGAGAGAGAGAGAGAGAGAGAGAATTAAAAAATGACATGAGAAAGAAAAACAAAAACAGATAGGTGAGTGGTAAGAGTAAATAAGACTGAGATGGGAAACAGGTGGGTTTTTTTTTTTTTTTTTTTTTTTTTTTTTTTTTTTGTGTGGTGTGTGTGTCACTGTGTGTCTGTGTGAGATAGAGAGTGAGTGACAAATTTTGTTCTGAATATAAATAAAGTTATGTCAGCATTTTTCTTTCTTTTCTTATTTTTGCTTGTTGGTACGGAATGGATTTGTTGTTCACAAATCATGGGATGTTATTTTGCCCACACTATGCAGATAGTATGTTAATGCACAGTCTGCATACCCCATCTTTGGTGGGCTTGCATGCTGGGTGTTTTCACATATATAAATTTCCATAAGCCAGCCACTGACATGACTGTTGACTTACAAGATCTTTAACATGCATGTGAACATGTACACACAAAAGTGGTTTAGGGTCTGGCAGATCTGCATATTATAAAGAAGAGAGATGTTAGCCTGGAAAATTGGCGAAATCTCCATTTTTCACTCACAAGGCAGAGATGTCTTGACTTGGTGGATCGAACCTAGGCTCTTCCAGTTGGAAGGCTGAATTACCCACTTCACCACTGCACCCTGTCCATGGCCTTTTTTTTTTTTCTTCAAATGTTTGATATTTTTGATACCATCTTAAGCTGTCCTTTGTCATGCATTTGGTTATGATTCATCCATTAAGCAGCTTATCTAGTAAAAATCTTCCCCAACACTTTACACACAAGCGCACATGCACGTATGCACACACACACACATCCACATAGGCACATGCACACACACACACACACATGCATAGACACACATATGTACGCGCGTATACACACGCGCACACACACCATAGACACACACATGCATAGACACACACATGCACGCGCGCATACACACGCACACGAACGACACACACACAACACATACACACACACACACACACACATGCATGCATGCATGTAAACACATGTATACACATATACACAACATACACACTCACTCACTCTCTCTCTCACACACACACGCACACACACATGTGTACGTTTCATAAGTCTAAGAGATGAAAAAAAAATCTTTGCTGACATTCTAAGGTCTGCATACACACCTTCCTTCCTCCCCTCCTCACATTCACATAAAACCTCTCAATGGGAGTCACAAAACAGTCTCCGAAAGGTCAAACCATACAAACCATTTTTCTCTGTTCAGCAAAACATCTGGGAGTTGTTGGGGTGTGTTTTGTTTTTGTTTTTTTCCCCCTGCTTTCACCCTATTTTTTTTCTATTTGTTTTTTGTTTTGGTTTCTCTTTGTTGTCTTACATTTGTGCTTGAGAAAGGTCAATTGACCCAAAATTTGCAGCTGTCTCGTCATGTTATGTTAAATACACATTTTTCATCTGTTTTTCTGGTTTTGATCTTCTTAGTTTAAAACCCTGATAGACTCAGAAATTCTTGAGTATGGTTGCCGCCAAAATTTTTCATGCCCTGGCTTGTCTTCTTTTTTTTTTCTTTTAATGCGCATCAGTCCATATAGCTGTAGAATGGACATCTCACTCACCCCTTCTTTTTCTCCATTTTCTTTTCATTTTTTCTCTGTGTGTGTGTGTGTGTAAAATCACTATTGTGAACGGACATTAAATAAAAGATTCCATTCCATTCCTTTCCTCATGATGACTTCGTTTTAGTTTCCTCAACTACTTCCATTCCTGAAATGAAAACAAGTTGGGGTCTTTGGTGTCAATACATCGTGGGGGCTGTCGTTTGAGGTGGTGGTGGTTTGATTATTTTGCTGGAGAGGCGGGTTTGAGGTGGTGGTGATGGTTTGATTATTTTGCTGGAGAGGTGGGTTTGAGGTGGTGGTGGTTTGATTATTTTGCTGGAGAGGCGGGTTTGAGATAGTGGTGGTTTGAATATTTTGCTGGAGAGGCGGGTTTGAGGTGGTGATGGTGTGATTATTTTGCTGGAGAGGCGGGTTTGAGATAGTGGTGGTTTGAATATTTTGCTGGAGAGGCGGGTTTGAGGTGGTGATGGTGTGATTATTTTGCTGGAGAGGCGGATTTGAGGTGGTGATGGTGTGATTATTTTGCTGGAGTGGCGGGAGTATCTCTCACTGGATCCAGCTTTGCAACTGAGTAATAGCTGTCATCAGTACAGTAGTAGGGTCCTTGGCCGGTAGAGTATTGGATCAGAACAGACATTGTTGAACTCCTCTGAAGCAACCCAGCAACAGTGCAAAGTCATCACTGGAGGTTGGCCCCTTGGTGGCTTGAGATGTTTGACTCCCATGGGCTTCCTGGTACTGGGACATAGATTGAATGAACTTAGGGATTGGTGGTGTGATGTAGAGACAAACTGACCAATGTAAAGATCAACACCTCTAACTGGGCACAGAAGTTGCGACAGAGGAAAAAAAAATTCAGAACTTTGAACTTAGATACGGCCACAATTGAAATTGTCATGCTGGGCATTCTTCAGTATTGTTTAATCTGCACCACAGATATGGCCACAAAGAGAGATAATGACCGCCATGTTTTGTTTAGTCGTATTGATTAAAACTTTGCCCTCAAATACTGTTTGTCACACCATTATCCCCTACCATGGGAATGCCAGGGACTCTTTCAGTATAAACGATATCTGCACCTTTTGGAAATTCTGTGCTAGAAATTTCCTCTTTTCTGTCACTCTCTTTGTTTCTGCCTTGTTCCTTTGCTTTCTGCCATTTCTTTCTATTATTATCGGCTTTGCTGGTTTCACCTGTATCAGTGTATGTATTCTGTAAAGTACTTTCTCTTTAAGACTGATAATTGGGTACATGTATTAAGTGGTTTTTTTGGCTCTAGGGAAATGAGATATGCAGAAGCAATTTTAGCTAATTTAGGCCTGTTTTGATTGATGTTTTTGTGTCCTTACGTATGCTTAAATTTGTATTCAAGTATGTTTTATTCAGGTGTTTTTTAATTGCCTGTGATAAAGTGGTCAGTGCTAGGGGCATGTCCTTGAATTATGTGCACAAATGCATTGATATGTGTACTTAATTCTTTTCCTTTTTTTTTATCCTGTTGAACTATTGTAGGCTATAAGGTTTAAAACAGTTATAGCCCTGATATAGCTCTACACAGTCAGATGGGCTTTAGACAAAATCACAATAACAGTAAATAGTCTTTGTGAATTTGGTCAAAGTTTAAACCGTCGGAATTGTGAATGGTTCAAACAGTCAGCGAGTACACACACACACACGCAGTCACACACTGACCCCAACACACACACACTCACACACACAACACACACTTTCATCTACACACCACAAACACACATCACTAACACAACACTAAACACTAACACCACCACACACACACACACACACACAAACACACACACACAACACACACACACACAACACACCACACACATGGAAACAGTAACAGAATCAAAGGGAAATTATTACATTTTATAACAAGCAAATTTTACAGTTCAATAGTTTCATTTATTTTGCATAGCTGTAGATTATTTAGACAAGTGTAATGAGTTCTACAGTGTGACCATTTTGGATAAATAAAGATATAATAGTCATGAGTAGATAATCAGATTCTATTCATGTAACCAAAGGTGAGTGTGATAATTGCATGATACTGTCAGCAAAAAATTCTTGGCTTTCTGACAGAAGATTTGGATTAGTATGACACAGCAGGTAGGGCCTACATCCAAAGATTGTAACATGTGACACATACTCGGCAGACAAAGTCTGGATGTCATTAGGGTTTAGTATTCTGAACAAATGAGAAATGAATATGAATATTGAAAACAAGGAAAGTAGACTACAACCAAAAACAGAACCAATAGTTTTGACAGAAAATGCTATTGCCAAACTGTTGATTCAAGCAAGCAAAGCATTTAAGATCCATAACAGCTACACTGAACACTACAGAAATTCAGTTTTCATTAAAACAATAGTACCACTAGATTGGAAGAGGAATTGACTGCTTCTGTCCACGTGTTAACCCTTTAACTCCCACACCCTGTCCACCAGCATCCTGCATTGCCAACCATGCTAACAAAGCAAAAACTTAACCCTTTGGCTCCCTCACCCTATTCACCAGCTTCCAGCAAGAAGCTGATGGATAGGATGAGGAGTCAAAGGGTTAATAGACTTGTAAATACATTATGTGCAGAACATCCGTTTGTCATTTGTATGCCAGTCCTGATACCTGAGATGTACGTATATCAAGATCAGTGTGCCAGATTTTTGGTTCTTTTAATGGAGCCATGGATGCAAGATCTGATATCTTGAGTTGAACCGCAGTTCACAACGTTAAAAACTGGCCTGTTTGCTGCCCATCTTACTGTTTCCATCTTTCTGGTGGTATCAGCTTAATGCATCATAAGTAGGCTACCTCTTCCTGTCCTCCCCATTTCAAGACCTTGCCAGTCCATGAGATTTTGCACGAGTTCTGCTAGTCTGCCAGATGATTGCTGGCAGATTTGGATGGCATGTAAATGGAATTGCCTGAGCACGATGAATCTCTCTTGAACAAACTCTGAACTCCAATCAAGATCAACATAAGTATATCCCCATTATCATGAAATCATCACCCCCATGGGGATGCCGGGGGCTTTTTCAGTATAAATAGGTAGTATCCCTACCTTCTGGAAATTCTGTGCTGGAAATTTCCTCTTTTTTTCTGTCTCTTTGTTTCTGCCTAGTTCCTTTGCTTTCTGTCATTTCTTTCTATCATTTCTTTGATTTGCTGATCCATTCACCTGTATGTCATCTATAAAGTTTTACCGTATGTACTTTTCTTTAGGATTGATAATTGGGTACATGTATTAACTGCATTTTTGGCTCTAGGGAGGTGAGATATGTAGAAGCAGTTATACGTAATTTAGACCCGTTTTTATGTGTTGTGGTGTCCTTAGGTATGCTTAAATTTGTATTCGAGTGTGGTTTTTTAATCCCCTATGCAATAAATTTGACAGAGTGATCACTGCCAGGGGCAAGTCCTTAGATTATGTGCGCGAATGTATTGGTATCAGGTATGTGTACTTAATTTTTTTTTTTTTTTTTTCCTGTTGAAGTTTTGTATGTTTTGAAGCGGCTATAACCCTGGTATGGCTCTACGCAGTCGGCTGGGCTTTAAATTAAACAACAATAACTAACAATGAAAGCATCAATCATTGTAGCATTGTGAAAATTGTCCCAGAGTCTGGCCTTTCTTGCCGTGATCTCATGGAGACCTAAGTGTCAGTTTCCTCCACTGCTTCTATATCTGAGGTGAATTCAAGTTGGTGTTTTGTGTACTGTCAGTAGGTTCATGGGGTAGGTGGTCCCTTGACTGAGGATCTTGTACTTGGTTTGGTTTCATGACAGCGATTACTGTCAGTAGTAGGAGGCTCAGTATGCAGTGCCCTTAGTAAGTTGGATCAGATCAGATACCGTTTAACACCTCCAAAGTGACCCGGCAGCCGTGCAGGGACTCCTGTGGTTGGGTGGCCGCATGACAACTGGGAATGAGGTTTGGGTTGGTAATGTGTGTAGAGCCAGACTGAGCCATCTGGGATCAATGCTGCTGAGGCAGTGCTACAGAAGTTGGGACAAGAAAAAAACAAAAAAATGAACAAATGAAAGAACAACAAAAAAAAGGACCCAAAACAAACAAAAATAATATAAAAAAACCAAAGCAACAACAACAACAAAAGATCAAAAACAAAAAGTGAACCACAGGCTTTTTACTTCCACTATACATCCTTGTTTGCTAGTTTTTAAGTTTGAAATCCTATTGTTCTCTAAGTTTGAAAAAAATGAAATGCTACCAGGCTACACGGTTGTTATTTTACTTTATGTTCTGTGAAAAGGAAAACAAAATAACGTTCACACGCCCCCTTCCCCCCTCCCCTCTGTGTCGCCAAAACCCCGTGCGTGGATGATGAGGAAAACATTTGGATGGACAATAACTCTTGTTAAAGCCTCTGTCAAAAATGAAAGGGTTTTGTCCTTTGTTGGAATTTCTCTCTCTCTCTCTCTCTCTCTCTCTCTCTCTCTCTCTCTCTCTCTCTCTCTCTCTCTCTCTCTCTCTCTCTCTCTCGCTGTGTACGACATGGAGATTTCATCGTCGTCATCATCATCATCATCATCATTCTTGTCTTTCGTATTAATAATTCATGTATACGCACGCACACAATAATTTTCACGGTGCTGCTTCTATGATGACAACAGGGACGATAATCGTAAATGATGCTACGCAGTTCCATGTAGGACTGAGACTGCGTGACAGGGATGCACTCTATGCTTATTATCATAATATACCATGGGTGTCAACCAGGACTGAGAGACACAGATACCTGTCGTGTTGGTCAGGAAATTTCAACAACACCCTCAATGACGCGTCTGTAAAATGGATCAGACTCACCTGTGTGGTCCCATTCTTTTTCCAAATAGCTCATAACGCCCTCTTAACTCTAACTAGGAGCCAACTGAGGCCGAAAAATCCCACAATGTTAGGTTTAATATTAACAGGGTTAATAAGATTGATGCATTTCGATTGAGGCAGCCGAAATGT
>JAPXFY010000031.1:15120808-15125808 GCA_030674185.1 Monoplex corrugatus | reverse complement strand
TAAAAATGGCTTAAAGCTAATACTTTTTACTGTTGGAAAATATAGTGTCATTATCTTTGTCATGAAATAATGGCCTTTGACCAAAAACTTGTACCGCTGCGAAAATAAAGTATCATTGTCTTTGTCTTCGCATTTATGTGAGATTTTTGTTTGTCTAGAGAGTGGGTCTTCTGTAAAACTTCGGACGGAGACAATTTTTCTGTTGCCATGGGTTCTTTTACGTGTGCTAAGTGCATACAACACACGTGACCCGTCGTGTAGTGTCTGATCCAAAACCACCAACATCCACACCAACGTTCAGTCAAGGTTTAATGGAAAAGGAGAAAAGCACCAGTCGCCGTGGTGTAGTGGTTAGCGTAACGGACTACCGACTGGCAGGTTGTTGATTCGAATCCCCAAAATTACCTTCAAAAACCAGTGTGGGATTTTTCGGCTCTAACTGGCTCCTACCCAGAGTTGGGCGTAATATGGGCTCACTGGGAAGACTGGGACCACTCAGTCGAGTCGAGTCTCATCCACTTCATGGATGCGTCATTGAGGGTGTTGCTCGAATCTTCTGACCAGCACCGCAGGTGTCTGTATCTCTCTGGCCTGGTTGACGCCAGGATATATTATGATAGTAAACGTAGAGTACAGTCCTGTCACTCAGTCTCAATCCTGGATGAAACTCCATAGCATCATGATTATCGCCCTCATCGATCGTCATCATGATGGTATTGTAAAAAGTGTTTACAGCTTCTGTGGCATTAAGATGGCGTGGAAAAAGGGACAAAAAAGTTAATAAAGAGATAAAAGGTGAGCACAAAGGTGCAATGATCCTAAAAAAAATAGGAAAAGGAGAAAAGCTCCTGTCTGATCAAGATTCGAACCATAGATCCCTGGTTTCTCTAGCTTCTGAGACGGGTGTTTAGTCCACTTGGCCACCAGAAAGTTAAGCACCCACGAAAGATGTGAGGTAATAATTTTGTTAGGACCATCGCACTCAGGGAGGTTACCTTTGTGCTCACCTTTTTTTTTTTTTTTTTAATTTCGTCCCATTTCTACGCCACTTTAATGGCCACAGAAGCTGGAACTGGTTTTTACAATGCAATCATGATGATGTCGATGAGGATGATAATCATGATGCTATGGTGTTCCACCTAGAATTGAGACTGCGTGACAGGATGCTGGTGGAGAGGGTGAGGGCGTCAATGGGTTACGTTTTTGCGGTTGATGGATAGGGTGCAGGTGTCAAAGGGTTAAAAAGGTGTTTGTTTAACCATCTGTGCCCAGTTTTCAGATGAAAGATAACCGCCACTTGCTTTGATCTTGACAGCTAATGGTAACTGTTGTGTGTATGAGCTATCCTAAACAGACACTTACCCCTGCAGGGATGCCAGGGGCTCTGTCAGTAGAAACAGTATCCCCACCTTCTGGAAATTCTGTGCTAGAAATTTCCTCTTTTCTGTCACTCTCTTTGTTTCTTTCTTCCTCCTTTACTTTCTGATGTTTCTTTCTATCATTTTCTGCCTTGCTGGTCCATTAACCTGTATGTATTCGATACAGCCTTAGTTACTTTCTCTCAGAATTGATAATTGGGTACATATATTAAGTATATTTTTGGTTCTGGGGAAATCAGATATGCGAAAGCAATTTTAGGTAATTTAGGCCCGTTTTGATACATGTTTTAGTGTCCTTAGTTATGTTTCAATTTGTAATCAGGTATGTTTTTTTTAATCACCTGTGCGATGAATTGGACAGAGTGGTCAACTCCAGGGGCATGTCCTTAGATTATGTGCGCGAATGCATCGACATGTGTACCTAATCTTCTTTTCCTTTTTTTTTTCCTGTTGAAGTATTGTGTATGTTTTGAAACGGTTATAGCCCTGATATGGCTGTACGCAGTCGGCTAGGCTTTAAACAAAAACAACAATAACAATAACAATAACTAGAGACTTGATGATGTTAATCCGCTATTGTGAGGAAGACTTCATTAGAAAAAAACCCAACAACAACGACAACAACAAAAAGAACGGTTATAGCCCTGATGCGGCTCTACGCAATCAGCTGGGCTTTAAACAAAAATAACAATAACAATAAGTAGAGACTTGATGATGGTAATCCTCTATTGTGAGGGAGACTTCATTAGTTATCAGCTAGAAAATAAAACAAACAAACAAAACAAAACAAAACAAAAAAAAGAAAAAGAAGCGATGGGCTTTACAATCTTGTTGATGCTCTGAACGTCATGCACTGTTAACTTATCGCAGCATTAAGCGTTATAAAGATAAAACGTATGTTGCTATACGTGTTTTACGTTCAACGTGTGACGCCACCTTAACACGAGCGCCTCACGCAATGCGGTGCTCTGCAAGCTAAAGGGCACACATACAGAACAGTTGTATTTAAACGCCGGCAGACAGCAGTTATGATAAATTATGGAGAGGCGAATCAAGTGTTCGTTTCCTTTGCATCCTAAATTCTCTTCCGTGTCATACAGACGTGAGACATAGGCAGTACTAGTAACATACAGTACAGACAGTCGAACAGCAAACTCTCTATGAAACCGGAGAGTTTATAACACTAGTGCGAGTGCTCTTCAGAGAGAAGACAACTACAAGTTGTCTGAAGCCTGTGTGTTTGTAGATATCAGTACAAAAAAGAAGAAACTAATAGTGCTTTTTTGAAGACTGTGAGGTTGTAGATACCGGTATGAATGCTGTTCAGAAAAGAAACTAATGCTTTTTGAAGTCTGTGACCATACAGAGTATCCGTACAAGTGCTCTTCAGAGAGAAGATAACTGTAAGTCGTCTGAAGCCTGTTGAGTTTATAGATATCAGTACAAAAGAGAAGAAACTAGTTGTGCTTTTTGAAGTCTGTGAGTTTGTAGATATCAATACAAAAGAGAAGAAACTAGTTGTGCTTTTTGAAGTCTGTGAGTTTGTAGATATCAGTACAAAAGAGAAGAAACTAGGCGTGCTTTTTGAAGTCTGTGAGTTTGTAGATATCAGTACAAAAGAGAAGAAACTAGGCGTACATTTTGAAGTCTGTGAGTTTGTAGATATCAGTACAAAAGAGAAGAAACTAGGCGTGCTTTTTGAAGTCTGTGAGTTTGTAGATATCAGTACAAAAGAGAAGAAACTAGGCGTACTTTTTGAAGTCTGTGAGTTTGTAGATATCAGTACAAAAGAGAAGAAACTAGGCGTACTTTTTGAAGTCTGTGAGTTTGTAGATATCAGTACAAAAGAGAAGAAACTAGGCGTACTTTTTGAAGTCTGTGAGTTTGTAGATATCAGTACAAAAGAGAAGAAACTAGGCGTGCTTTTTGAAGTCTGTGAGTTTATAGATATCAGTACAAATGAGAACAAACTAGTTGTGCTTTTTGAAGTCTGTGAGTTTGTAGATATCAATACAAAAGAGAAGAAACTAGGCGTGCTTTTTGAAGTCTGTGAGTTTGTAGGTACCGGTACGAATGCTGTTCTGAGAATAAACTAATGCTTTTTGAAGTCTGTGTCTAAAAAGATGTCAATACAAATGCTTTTCAGAGAAAAGAAAAGTGGAGGTTATTTGAAGCCTGTGAATTCAGAAAATAGTAGGAATTACTGGCACTGTTCGGAGTGCACCTTTCAGACAGCCAAACAATGAGGACTGTCTCAGATATGTGTCTGTGTGTTGTATGGATTTCTTGACACGAGTGCAGCTCAGAGAGAGGAAAAGTAGAAGCTATCTGAAGCTTGTGAAATCAGAGATAACAGGAACTACAAGTGTAATTCAGAGTGTACAATGTACAATTCACACAGCATAACAAGCAAAGACTGTCTCTGAAGCTCGTGAGTTTATGGACATTAACCCTTTGACTCCAGCAACCTGTTTACCTACTGCAAAAAACAACCCTTTGACTCGTTCATCATATCCACCAGTTTTCTGCAGGAAGCTGGTGGATAGGATGAAGGATCAAAGGGTTAAGTTTTTGCTTTGCTGGTATGGTTGACAATGCAGGGTACTGATGAACAGGGTGCGGGAGTCAAAGGGTTAATACGATAGCGTTCCAGAGACAAGACGCTAGAAGTCAGTAAGTTTATAGGTATCAATACTAGCACACCTTCACGAACAAGAAAACAAGAAGTTGTCTGAAAACTGTTAATTCAGAGAATGGTAGCGACTACGACGATAAGGACAATTCAGACAGAAGGCTGCTCTGCTTGAGGCCTGCAGTTTCTAGATACTGATACGAAATTAGAGACTAGAAAACGGAGTAATGAAGTTTGTGAGGTTTTAAATGTTAATGCAAGCTAGGACAGGTCAGATCAGATACTAGAAGTGTAAATGTTACGTGAAGTTCAGTAAGTCACACTCAGCTGTACTTCTGAAAGCAGAAAATATTTAACCTGTGAATTTCTAGATAACAATGCAAGCTAATACAATTCAGAAACTGGATTGATCGAAATGAGAGAATAGAAAACGGAGTAATGAAGTTTGTGAGGTTTTAGATTTTAATACAAGCTAAGACAGATCAGATCAGATACTAGAAACGTAAAGGTTACTTACAGTCAACGAGTCACATTCAACTATAATTCTAAAAGCAGAAAATTTTTAACCTGTGAATTTATAGATAATAATACAAGCTAGTACAGTTCAAAAAGGCTTTTTCAAGAGTCTGTGAGTTTATTGACAGTACTGCACAAGCACAGTTCAGAGGACTAAAAAGTTAAAGCTGTTTTAAAATTTTATGAATTTCTAAATGTACGCGCGTAAGCATCAGAAACAAGAAAACTAAAAGCTCCCCTGAAGTTTGAGTTTACGGATTTCAGAACGAGCACAGTTCAGAGAGCAAAGAAAAATCGAAACTCTCTAAATCCTGTGAGCTACTGTAAGTCAAACAGCCAGCCGCCATGGTGTGGTGGTTAACGCAAAAGACTACTGTCGGGAAGGTTGTGGGTTCGAATACCATTAAATCCTCTCGAAATCACTGTGGGAGTTTTTGGCCCCAACTAGTTCCTACTTCTCACAGTCAAATGGA
>JAPXFY010000031.1:15103308-15115808 GCA_030674185.1 Monoplex corrugatus | reverse complement strand
AAAATCACTTTGTCCATAGGTAAGTCAAAACATGCACGTACAGAAAAAGGGGTGGCGCTGTTCTATGGCGATGCGCTCTTCCCAGAGAGATCAGGCCGAATTTTTCATGTTTGACAGAAATGAAATTAATACTACATACTAAACACAATATACTTAAATATCTTAGTTCCACAGAAAAAACCCCCATAACAAAACAGAACCGAAAACACCACAAAGCAAAAAGGAAAAAAATAAAAGAAAGAAAAACAAATGTAGATATGGAACAATGAAAAAACAAACCATAACCAAACAAAAGCCATCCGCCAGTACATACTGGAAAAATCTTATGTCATGGATAAACATAGTATACATTTAAACAACGGCAGCACATGTATACACACATGATTGTACGCGTACGGAGGATCTACGCACACACGTACATAATAATAACAATAATGATGTTTATTTGTATAGCGCATATTCGAAATACAAACATGCTCACTAGCGCTTTACATTTAGCAAAAAAGCAAATGGTGATAAAAATGTTCACAGTTACATACACAATAAGAAAACAACAAACATCAAAGCTATACAAGTAAGAAGACACACAAGAAACCACAAAATATTAAAGTTTAAACGCTGACTTATGTCATAAACAAAATAACGATAGATTTTTCGTATGAATAAAGAGGCATACTGTGTTTATATATTTATGTGTGCGTGTGTGTGTGCGTGTGTGTGCGTTGCTGTGCGCGCGCGTGCACACATGCGTGTGTAAGAATATGTGTGCATGTGTGTGTGCGAGTGTGTGTTCGTGCGTGTGCTATATTTGCATGCGTGTGAGAAAGAGACAGAGAAGCTTTTTACAAAGGATCTTGATTAACATAGGAATGTCAGTGAAGAACTAGTCTGATTTTGTGACTGTTGACAAGCGGGAGATGGTTCTGTCACATTTCAGACGCTGTGTGCATGCATGGGTTTGGTGAGTTCTGCGAGTATCGCTGTCACTGTCAGTTCTGGAACGAATGCCTGAAAAGCAACGGGGACTGTAAAAGTGGTGGATGTCTTCGTGGCTTTGCTGGCACCGCTTGTCAGTATGGTAAGGTTTTTTTTTTTTTAATATTGTTACTTTTCTTCCCGTTTTCTAATCCACTTTAACGGCCATGCGCCATACAATCCATTTGGACATTAAATTAAATAAAATTTCAAACTAGATCAAACGGTATACAACACCATCTTAGTAACGTTTGCTGGAAAGACAATGCCTTTCGGACATGAAACGAATTTCAAACTAGATCAAACGGTATATAATACCATCTTAGTAACGTTTGCTGGAAAGACAATGCCTTTCGGACATGAAACGAATTTCAAACTAGATTTAAACGATAGACTTGATTTTATGACGCGCAAAACGTTTAGATTTATGAATGTAAATACATAAACGTTATTCCACGAACTCAATTTTTTTAGGAGAAAAATGTTCATGAAAAGAGATTAAGATGTTGATAATAATAATTACAATATTTATATGACGCCAAATTTTGACAATTCAAACCAATGCGCACTCACGCACCAGACACACGCATCGCGATCATCACATACCACCTTACAAGACGCGTGTGTGAGTAAACTCCCTTGCCGCTTGTTTCGCGGGTTCTGAGATAAAAATGGCTGTAAAACGTAAGTAAAAGTGCAGCTCATTTTGTGTAGAATGGTTTTCTTACAAACCATTGCTTGAAACTACCTAACTGTATGACAAATTCGATGTATAGATGTCGCATTTGATCAACTGCTTGACTTGTTCTGTGCTCCTATGGATTGAATAGATCACTTACATGTAACATGGGACTGATCGTACTCTAGCATAATGCACAATTATGTGACAATAGGTGTTGGGCAGTTCTCATTCTATTTTTAATGTTTTCTCTGGTTCTTATTTGCTTGAACGCGGACAGTCGCACTTGTTTTGGATTTCTTATTTTTTTTAAATGTTTGGTGGTTTTTGTTGTTGCTGATGTTGTTAGTGTTGTTGTTGTTGTTCTCTTTCTTTAAGTTGTTGGAGGTTGTGTTGACAGTGTTGATGATGTCATCGTTGTTGTGTTTTCATTTTGGTCATGATTGCAGTCAAAAGAGCAACAATAGTTACATAGCTACGTACATATATATACTTGATACAAAATCCATCTCTCTCTCTCTCTCTCTCTCTCTCTCTCTCTCTCTCTCTCGCTGTGTGTGTGTGTGTGTGTGTGTGTGTGTGTGTGTGTGTGTGTGTGTGTGTGTGGTGTGTGTCTTTCAATTGTAGTTTGACTGTGGGTCTTATATTGTATCTATTCCAAATTGTTTGAAGTATGCATTAGTGACTATGTATCATATTGTGTGTTTGTGTGATGTTTATAATGTGTTCACACCCCTTTAAGTGGGGCTTTGGCCTTGCTGAATAAATTTCTGATTCTGATTCTGATTCTGATTCTGAATTTCTCTCTCTCTCTCTCTCTCTCTCTCTCTCTCTCTCTCTCTCTCTCTCTCTATCTATCTATCTATCTATCTATCTATCTATCTATCTATCTATCTATCTATCTCAAAGCTATAAACAATCAAAAGAAACAAGCATACAGAACTGCGGTACATCAAACACTTTTAGACAACAAAAGAAATGGGCTGAAGTTTTGGGACACGATACGCAGCGCAAGGAAACGAAAACGAAAACAGCCAGAAATAGACATTTCCTTATGGCAAACACACTTTCAAAACGTTCTCGGAAAAAAAACAAGACAGAGAAATTGGCGAGCAAAATACCACAGACAGTGTTCGTCAATAGTGTAACACACTGACGCAGGAAATGTATATCGCTGAGTTAGATGACTCAATTTGTGAACAAGAGGTAAAACAGTCTATCAGAAACATTAAGTGTGGTAAAGTTCCTGGGCTTGATGAAATTTGCGGAGAATTCATTAAATATGCTAAAGATTTGGTTGTACCCTTTCTTACAAAGCTTTTCAATGAATTGTATGAGTCCAATCTTTTCCCTGAAGACTGGTGCTGATCTGTAATAATACCTCTGTATAACTGTAAAAAAGGAGATGAACAAAATCCAGATAATTATCGAGGCATTTCCTTATTGAGCATCGTAAGTAAAGTTTTCACCTATATTCTAAACAAGAGATTGTATATATGGGCAGAGAAGGAGGGCAAGATTAGTGAAGAACAGGCAGGGTTTCGGAAGGGTTTTTCAACTATTGATCATATTTTCACTCTAGTTTCTATAGTGAGAAATGCCTTGAATAGTAGACATTATGGGAAAGTTTACGTTGCTTTTATCGATTACAAAAAAGCTTTTGATATTGTTGATCGTGATCAATTATGGAACATTCTGCAAACATCAACTAAAATGATAAATATGCTAAAATCTATGTACAAGTCAGTTAAATCATGTGTAAGATGGGGAGCTAAAATCTCAGATTTCTTTCAATGTCCAAATGGAGTAAAGCAAGGGTGTCTGTTAAGTCCCCTGATTTTTTCACTTCTAATATCTGAGGTAGCTGATTTCGTCAAAAAGCACGGAAAACATGGTATCCAGATGGTTTCTAATCTCGATGACATTTTCTTACTATTGTTCGCTGATGACATTGCACTCATATCATCTACGCCATCAGGATTACAAAAGCAAATAAACAATCTTCACAAGGCATCAAAATCTCTCAGTCTCAAGGTAAACTTAGATAAAACTAAAGTTATTATATTTAGAAAAGGAGGGCATATTGCAGCTACAGAAAAATGGTTCTATGAAAAAAATATGAAATTGAAATAGTAAATCGCTACAAGTATTTGGGATTCACTCTCTCAACAAAACTGTCCTTTAACACTGCTTGTGGTGAATTTTCCAGTAAAGCAAAAGGCAAAATCTTAGATTTGATGAAAACCATGTGGTCCCTTGGCGCCTTGAACACTACCGTTTTCTTTCAATTGTTTGATGCACAAGTTAAACCTATGTTGTTATATGCGGGAGAAATATTGGGTACGTCAAGGCTTGCTGTTATAGAGACAGCCCACTTATTTGGATGCAAACGTCTATTGAGTGTAAGCAATAAAACACCAAACTATATGATATATGGAGAAACCGGGAGGTATCCTTTATACATTGACAGTACCATTGCAGCACTGCGATACTGGGTTAAAAATCATTAAATTGACAGCATCAAGATTACCAAAACAAGCTTACACCATGCTCTTAAATAGCCTAGATGGGGAGCAAAAGAGTGAAAATAAGAATTGGGCTAGAAATATTAAAGAGTGTCTAGAAGTGTACGGATTTCAAGAAGTATGGATAAATGGCGTGACTAACGAGTCAAGTTTCTTGGCCTCTTTTAAGCAAAAAATGATAGGGCGATTTAAAGAAGAATGGAATAGTAAAATACTCAACAGCGATAGATATTCTGCCTATCGCCAATTTAAATCACTCCATGAACCAGAAAAATATATTAATGACGTAACTATCAAGAAATTCCGTGATTGCCTGATCAGATTCAGATTAGGCATAAACGAATTGGGTGTAAACAATCGATATTTAACAGAAAACTATGCTAGAAAAAACTGCCCCTTTTGTCCGAATATTTTAGAAGATGAATACCATTTTCTGTTCGATTGTCCAGTCTATAAAGACATCAGAAATAAGCATTTGCAAGGAATCATTGGAAACAGCACTGATCCCCCATGGAGTATGGCCCTAACGTGTAAAAATCCAGAACATTCCAGAAAATTGGCGATGTTCATATTTTATGCTTTGAAGCTTCGCGAAGAGGTAACAGTCTAAAAATGTCTGTACATTGCTACTACAAAACGGATGTCGAATGAAAAGTATGCAAGATGTATGTTAACAATGTAATCCCCTTCCCCCAATCCCTGGTTTGTGTATGGGTCTGTGGCCTTCACAATAAACCATGTGTCAGTGTCAGTGTCTCTCTCTCTCTCTCTCTCTCTCTCTCTGTCTGTCTGTCTGTCTGTCTTCCTCCCTATGTCTCTGTCTGTCTCTTTCTCCGTCTGTCTGTCTCTGTCTCTCTCTCTCTTTCTCTCTCTCTCTCCCTCTGTCTCTGTCTCTCTATTTCAGTCTCTGTCTATCTGTCTGTCTGTCTGTCTGCTTGTCTCTCTCTTCTCTCTCTTTCTCTCTCGCTCTCTCTCTCTCTCTCTCTCTCTCTCTCTCTCTCTCGCTCTCTCTCTGTGTCTCTCTCGCCCTCTCTCTCCTTTTGACTCTGTTTCTCTGTCTCTGTCTCTCTTTTTCTTTGTCTGTCTGTCTGTCTGTCTATTTCTCTCTCTCTCTCTCTCTCTCTCTCTCTCTCTCTCTCTCTATCTCTGTCTTCGTTATGTACATGTATAATGATAACTTTTGTTGTTTTATATATGTATGCATTGTTATTGTTAAGTAGACAATGAACGGTTTATGATGAAAGTGTCTAAAGTGGACATGTGCATATGTGCATGCTCAGGCATATTTATATTTGCTGTGTTTTCAGATAATGTCGCCTTCAAACAGCGAGTGGAGGCAAACTTTTCCACTGAGGGCCTGGCTTCTGACTTAAAGAAAGTCACAGATGGAGATGAAAGCTCCTGCTTTGTGGAGAAAGATCACCACAATTTGCCCTTGACCTTGACGCTGAAGGCTGGTGGTGGAGCAGCTCAGGCTTGGGTGAATGTCATTCAACTTGTGCTTCCCAGAAATGAGAGTTTAGGTGAGTGTGTTTGTTGTTATTGTTGTTGTTAGTTTATTTGTTTGTGTGTTAGTGCTTTCGTTCGTTCTTTCACTGTTTAATTGTTGCTGTACCTTCCATCCCCCCACTCCCTCCGTCTTCTTTATCTATTATCTACAGTATCATTGTCTGACATTATTGTACTCTGTCTACAACTAACCGTCTGCCTCTTTGTCTGTCTGTCTTGTCTCTGTCTCTGTCTCTGTGTCTGTCTGTTTGTCTTGTCTCTGTCTCTGTGTCTGTCTGTCTGTCTGTTTGTCTTGTCTCTGTCTTGTTTCTGTCTCTGTTTTGTCTGTCTGTCTGTCTGTCTTATCTCTGTCTTGTTTCTGTCTGTGTATGTGTGTGTGTCTGTCTGTCTGTCTTGTCTGTCTCTGTCTGTGTGTGTGTGTGTGTCTCTGTCTGTTTGTCTCTGTCTGTCTAGTCTCTGTCTGTCTGTCTGTCTCTGTCTGTCTGTCTGTTTATCTCTGTCTGTCTGTCTCTGTGTCTGTCTGTCTGTCTCTGTCTATCTGTTTGTCTCTGTCTGTTTGTCTCTGTCTGTCTCTGTCTGTCTGTCTGTCTGTTTGTCTCTGTCTGTCTGTCTGTTTGTCTCTGTCTGTCTCTGTCTCTGTCTGTCTGTCTCTCTGTCTGACTGTCTGCCTGTCTGTCTGTCTCTCTCTCTCACTTTCTCTCTCTCTCTCACATATTCTCTCTCTCTCTCTCTCTCTCTCTCTCTCATGTTGAATCGGACTAGCTGTAACACAGGTCCAATGAGACCTAACACTTCTATCCTTGAGTAATAATGTGTTCTGAAGTCTCTTTCTCTGTCACATAATTATGCTCTCAACGAAAAATTTGAAAAAAAAAGGCTTTTACTAGTTTTAGTCGTTAAGTTTTGTCCGCGTTAGAAAATAAAAGTATCATTGTTGTTGTCGATCACGTTGTATTTTTTTAAACTTTTTCTTGGTCACAAGATCAAAGGCATACTTAAAACAAAATACATTTTTGAAAATGATGAGTACAAAAGGAAAATAAGACGCAAAAGTGGTCACTTTCTTTAATGTTTTAATTTTAAAACTTCTTCTGCTACACGAGTGGAGAAAACACACTGAAGATTTATAGAAAAAAAACAACGTATGACCATCAAGCAAGTCAAAATGATGTATTGGAACTTGACGAGGTCACTTTGTCGTGCTCAGCAGCTCCCCCGTAGGAATGCTGGGGGCTGCCTCAGCATAAATGGTATCACACCACTCTTCTGGAAATCTGTGCTAGAAATTTCCTCTTTTCTGTCACTCTTTTTGTTTTTGCCTTGTTCCTTTGCTTTCTGCCATTTCTTCCTGTCATTTTCTGCCTTGCTGGTCCATTCACCTGTATGTGTTCGATAGTCTTACGTATTTCTCCTTATCTTCTTAGGATTTACAACTGGGTACATGTATCAAGTGCATTCTTGGCTGTAGGGAAATGAAATATGTGGAAGCAATTTTAGGTAATTTATGCTCGTTTTTATATGTTTTAATGTGCTTAGCTATATTTGAATTTTTTTTTCAAGTTTTGTTATCCTGTGTGTGATAAACTGAACATAGTGGTTGTGATCAGGTTTCTAATTCCCCTTTCCTCATAAAATGTTCTGTATGTTGCTTGTCTTTTCCTAATCTTCTTTATTTATGATCTTCTTGTGTCTGCCTCCTTCAAGATTGTCTCGTTTGTTTTCCTTGCTGTCCATGGAACTGTCATCAACATTCTTCTTAGAAACCGCATTTCAGTGGCCTCGATCTTGTTCTGGCTTTGCGTGTGGACTGTCCACGCTTCACAACTCTATAACAGTATCGGTTTTATATAATATTCAAGAACTCTCTTCCTGATGTCAGTTGATAGGCGTTTATTAGTATAGTAAGAATGCTTTTCATCTTCTTGAATGCTGTTTTGGGCGTGTACTAAAGTCACTCAGTACATCCACAGAGACATTGACGCTCGATATGCTGATAAAACACTTCCTGCTAACCTCGCCCAAATCATTGGTCACACATGTTTGTAACACACTTTGAAACGTCCCCTTCATGTGTATATGTTCGGTTCGATAAAATCTTACGTACTTCCTCTTAGGATTGACAATTGGGTACATGTATCAAGTGCATTTTTGGCTCTAGAGAAATGAGATAGGTGGAAGCAATTTTAGGTAATTTAGGCCCGTTTTATATATGTTTTAATGTCCTTAGTTATATCTAAGTTTGTATTCAATTTTTTTAAAACCCTCTGTGTGATAAACTGGACGGAGTGGTCAACGCCAGGGACATCTCCTTAGATTATGCGTGCCAATGTATTGATACATGTATTCCTTTTTTTTTCCTGTTGAAGAATTGTGTATGTTTTGAAACCGTTATGGCCCTGATATGGTTGTACGCAGTCGGCTAGGCTTTAAACAAAAATATCAATAACAATGCTCAGGAGGCTCTCTTCCATCCTGGAGAGCGTATGTTCGACGCAGGTACAGGAATGACCTCCATCCGCTGACTTATATGTTTTAAAAATCAATGCCTCCACCCACCACCCACCACCACCCTTCAAGATTTCGACACACAATGAACGGAATAGAAAATAGATCCAGGCTGAGGGCGAGTACTCATCATCATCGTTTACCCTGCCGCATGACGTTGGCAATCATGGCCCTCCATACGAATCTATCCCTTGCCGCTGTAAGTATATCTCCTACCCTCTCTGTCCTCAGCCACCCTGCAAGTCCGTCTGATATTTTCTCCCTGGGTCCACCTTGTGTTCTCTTTCCCTCCAGCTTTCCTGATGTGACCAGGTGTTACAATTCCCCTTTCCTCATAAAATGTTCTGTATGTTGCTTGTCTTTTCCTAATCTTCTTTATTAATAATCTTGTGTCTGCCTCCTTCAAGACTGTCTCGTTTGCTAATTTTGTTTTTTGTTTTGTTTGTTTGTTTTTGTTCTGCATGGAACTCTCATCAACATTCTTCTTAGAAACCCCATTTCAGTTGCCTCAACTTTGTTCTGACTCTGTATGTTGACTTTCCAAGCCTCACAACCGTACGTCAGTATCGGTTCTATATAATATTCAGGAAACTCTCTTCCTGATGTCAACTGATAGGCGTTTATTGGTAAGAACGCTTTTCATCTTCTTGAATGCTGTTTTGGGCGAGTACTAAAGTCACTCAATACACCCACAGAGACAACGAAACTCACTATGTTGAAAAAAACACACTTCCTGCTAACCTCGCCCAAATCATTAGTCAACATGTTTGTAACACATTTTGATACATCCTTGTGATAGGAAAAAGGATGTATGAACTGGGTGGGGGAGGGTATGGTGGTGGTGTGTGTGTAGAGAGAGAGAGAGAGAGAGAGAGAAGTGTGTGTATGTGTGTGCGTGTGTGTGTGCATGAGTGGTGTGGTATATGTGTGTGTGTGTGGCGTAGCGTGGTGTGTGTGTGATGTGTGTGTGTGGTGTGTGTGTGGTGAGTGGTGTGTGGTGTATGTGTGTGTGTGTGGCGTGGCGTGGTGTGTGTGTGTGCGTGCGTGTGTGTGCGTGTGTGCGTTTGTGTGTGGTGTGGTGTATGTGTGTATGTGTGTGTGTGTTGTGTGTGTGTGTGCGTGTGTGGTGTGATGTACATGTATGTGTATGTGCATGGTGTGTGGTGTGGCGTGGTGTGTGTATGAGTGTGGTTGTGTGTGTGTGTGGTGTGGATGTACGTGTGTGTGGGGTGTGTGTGTGTGGTGTGGTGTGGTGTATGTTGTGTGTGTGTGTGTGTGTGTGTGTGTGTGTGTGGTGTGGTGTGGTGTACGTGTGTGTGTGTGTGGTGTGTGTGATGTGTGTGTGGGGGGGTGGGCAGTGGTGGTGGTGGTGGTTATGTGTGTGTGTGTGTGTGTGAGTGAGTGTGTGGTGTGGTGTGTGTGTGTGTGTGTGTGTGTGTGTGTGTGTGTGTGTGTGTGTGTGTGTGTGTGGTGTGTGTGTGTGGTGTGTGTGTGTGTTTGTGTGTGAGTGAGTGTGTGTGTAGTGTGACGTGGCGTGGCGTGGTGTGTGTGTGTGTGTGTGTGTGTATGTGCGTGCGCGCGCGCGCGCAAGTTTGTATGGTGTATATGTGTGCGTGTGTGTGGTGTGAGAGTGTGCGGGTTGATTTGATCGTATATCTGACAGTGCTAGGTAGGACCCTGAGCAACAATACCTCACCACTGGCCAAACAGTCATCTCCCATCTCATGATGCAACACGGTAACCCGTTTTGTCAAGCAAAGGGGGAGCAATCCCCATGTACTGCAGGACCCATCCGGACACCACCACACAACAGAACATGAGCTGCATAACACCAAACACCAGCAATGAGTACAAGCCCAGCATATACAGGGGATACCACCAGAACAATGCAAACATCGGTGGCCTCCCTTCCACACATACTGTGAATACCACCCACACACCCACGGAGACAACAAATGACTCCACTATCATCCAACAAGATACTCAACTCATACTCAGTAACACCATGAACGCATGACGACGACAAGAACAACAAGAGCAACAAGAACAATTACAACAACAAAACAATACAATACTACTACTACTACTACTAACAATGATACTTATAATCATCATCATCATCATCATCATCTTCTTCTTCTTCTTCATTATATCATCATCATCATCATCATCATCATCATCATCATCATCCTCATCCATCATCATCAAGTGTCTTGCCACATGGCGTTGGCGATCATGGCCCTCCATATGTATCTATCCCTTGTTGCCGCAAGCACATCTTCCACCCTCTCTGTCTTCAGCCACTCTGCAAGTCCGTCCAATATTTTTTCCCTGGGTCTACCTGGGGCTCTCTTTCCGTCCAGCTTTCCTGTAATAATGATAATAATAATAATAATAATAATAATGATGATAATGATGATGAATGATAATAATAATGATAATAATAATAATAATAATAATATAATAATGATGATAATAATAATGATAATGATGCTCCAGATCTTGATATATCAATCAAATCTAAACACACACTCTCACCATTCACCGAAACACTCACGCACAATGTCAGAAACGTTGTGACATGAGGCGACAGTAAGCATCTAATGTACGTATCTATTTTAGTGTCTGTATGCTTGTCTAATGGTTGATAAGTTTAAATACCGGGGAACGATCATTTCACCAGACGGCAGATGCACATCAGAAATAGCCAGCAGAATCGGCCGAGCCAAAACAGCATTCAAGAAGATGAAAAGCATTCTTACCAACAAATGCCTATCAATTAACATCAGTAAGGGAGTTGTTGAATGTTATATAGAACCAATACTGAGAGATTGAGGCAGCCGAGATGTGGTTTCTAAGAAGAATGTTGAGAGTTCCAGGACAGCAAAAAAAAACAACAAACAAACAAACAAACAAACAAAAACGAGACAGTCTTGATGGAGGCAGACACAAGAAGATCATTGATAAGGAAGATTAGGAAAAGACAGGCAACATTTATAGGCCACTTTATGAGGAAAATGGAATTGGAGCACCTGGTCAAAACGGGAAAGCTGGAGTGAAAGGGGGCACCAGGTAGACCTAGGGAGAAGACATTGGACGGACTTGCAGAGTGGCTGAAGACAAAGAGGGTGGAAGAGGTGCTTGAGGCAGCAAGAGATAGCAACATATGGAGGGCCATGATCGCCAACGCCATGTGGCAAGGCACTTGATGATGATGATGATGATATGATGATGATGATGATGATGATGATGATTGTCTAATGACGGACAATTTGAATTTTGTGTTAATATCTTACATCTTGCTTGGGATTTTCTATGACCTGTGTCTGAGTGTGTGTATGCCTATTGTATGGAAACATCAGTCTACCTTTTACCTTCCAACGGGAAAGCTGGAGGGAAAGAGAGCACCAGGTAGACCCAGGGAGAAAATGCTGGACGGACTTGCAGAGTGGCTGGGGACGAGAAGGGTGGGGGAGATGCTAGGGGCAACGAGAGATAGAGACAGATGGAAGTCCATGATCGCCAACGACATGCGGCAGGGCACCTGATGATGATGATGACCTTCTTGAATATTTTACTTTTTTAATATTTACTAATATTATTATTCTTTCAAGGTACTGTAGCCACGGCCGAGGAATTGGAGGTCCATTATTTCCTCAGTGATACTGATGTTGACGACAGCAACAACAACGATGACAAAAATGTCCCCACTCTCCTGCAGCCCCATCTGCCCCAGCCCAACGACATGGTACTGATGTATCGACTTCCCAAACCTGCTCAAGTGACCAAAGTTCAAATCCGCGTTTTTGGTAACTCATCACTCGGCCTCTGTGAAATCAACATGTTTGGAGGTAAGGGATTTTGAGTGTGTGTGTGTGTGTGTGTGTGTGTGTGTGTGTGTGTGTGTGTGTGTGTGTGTGTGTGTGTTTGTGTGTGTGTGTGTGTGTGTGTGTGTGTTATGTGTGTGTGTGTGTGTGTGTGTATGTGTGTGTGTTGTGTGTGTGTGGTTTTGTGTGTGTGGTGGGGTGGGTGGGTGGGGATATGTGGTGGTGTGTGTGTGGTGTGTGTGTGTGTGGTGTGTGTGTGGTGGGTGGGGTAAGGGGGTGTGGTGTGTGTGTTGTGTGCGAGGTATGTGTGTAGTGTGTGTATGTGTGTGTGTGTGTGTGTGATTGTGTGTGTGTAGTGTGAGTGTGTGTGTGAGTGAGTGTGTGTGTGTGTGTGTGTGGTGTGTGAGTGTGTGTGTGTGTGTGGTGTGTGAGTGTGTGTGTGTGTGTGTGTGTGTGTGTGTGTGTGTGTGTGTGTGTGTG
>JAPXFY010000031.1:15063308-15098308 GCA_030674185.1 Monoplex corrugatus | reverse complement strand
AAGAGTTATAGGACTAATTGTATGGATGAAACATTAATTGCAGGTCACAACAAATTGGTCAGTGATACGCTAAATGTCTATGTGCGAGTGTGCTGCTAGCAAGGGCACAGACATCTGCAAAGAGAACATTTCCCAGCATGGTTTTCGCTACTCTAGACTACTACTACTGCTACTACTACGACGATGCTGCTCAGTACTACTACTCTATTATCCTCTTCATCATCATCACCACCACCACCACCACCATCATCATCATCATTATTATTAGTATTTTTATTATTAGTAATAGTAGTAGTATTGTTGTTGTTGTTGTTATTGTTATTATTATTATTATTACCATTATTATTATTATTATTGTTATTACTGTTATCATCGTAATTATTATTACTGTTGTTGTTGTCACTATTAATATTACTGCATCAGTTGTTGCTGTTACTACTACTTCTCCTCTCCCCCCAAAATGACTTTGCAGTCTTTTCTTTAGGGAGTTTTTCCCCATTTGGAATGGTTGTGAAAACAGGTATAACAATTGAGAGTGGGACAGGAAATGTAGCCGCCATCTTCTTTTCTGTTTTCTTCGATTTTTCTTCTGCGTTTTCTTACATTCAGTATCATCTGTATTGATCTTGGTGGGTTTTTTTTCCAGACTGTGAAGACGGATATTACGGGTGGGAATGTGACAAGCAGTGCAGATGTGAAGACAGTACAGAGATCTGTGACAAACTGTGGGGACAGTGCCCCAAGTCCCACTGTCGTGCTGGATACAGGGGAGACGACTGTCAGGATGGTGGGTTGTCTTTTCTTTGATACTGAGTTCTTTCCTGCTCTTTCCCTTCTACCACCTACCTATGTTGATAGGATGTAGCTGGACAAATTTTTTATGTCGTCCATTTAATTGTCTTCCTATGAATTATACATTTTTTTTAGTCATTTTCGTTGGAATATTTCAAAATTGATGAAAAGGCTGATATTTTCTAGACGATAACCACAAGAAATATTTGTCCCATAACGTGGGTTTATAAAGGACTTTGGGATGGTAGACAACTCACTATTTTTCTTATCGAAAGTTGAGAGGGTGCCCATCTTCTCTTGACCCATGCTTTACCTCTCCCAACCCAAAACAGGCTTGGGAATCCATACATAGCTCTGTGTACAGGAATGCCATACGTGTTTTTAACATTTCTTTTAGGTAGACTCGAAATCGCGCAGTTAGAATGGGAGATGGGAATTCTAACTTCTTCGACCACCAGGCCTCATATGTCTGTACATTGGTTTCAGTAGTATACATCATCATCATCATCATCATCATCATCATCATCATCATGTGCCCTGCCGCATGGCGTTGGCGATCATGGCCCTCCATACGAGAATCTATCCCTCGTCGCTGCAAGTACATCTCCCACCCTCTCCGTCCTCAGTCACCCTGCAAGCCTGTCCAACATTTTCTCCCTGGGTCTACCTGGTGCTCTCTTTACCTCCAGCTTTCTTGTTGTGACCAGGTGCTCTATTTTCTCTTTCCTCATAAAATGTCCTATAAATATTTGTCTTTTTTCTAATTTTCTTTTTGATTAATGATCTTCTTGTGTCTGCCGCCATCAAGATTTTCTCGTTTGTTTTCTGTGCTGTCCATGGAACTCTCATCAACATTCTTCTTAGAAATCCAAAACAAGTGTGACTGCTCGCGTTCAAGCAAGCAGGAAACAGAAAAAACACGAAAAAAAGAACAAGAACACGTATGTAATACGATAAGACAAGACAGACGCAAATTTTAGGCCAAATGGCCTTTGTCAAGCGTAAGATCACAAACAAACAATTCTCACCTGTCTCACCTGTCGGCGTCACCGGGAACAGTGTTGGCCGCTGCACATGATGTCCTCACAAGTTGCCTCCAGCACTCTCGATCTTGGCTAAGTCTGACCACCTCCTGGGTTTCTTGCCACTGATGTTTGTGATGTTTCTAGCAAGTGATGCAGGTGGCCGTCCTCTGTTAAACAAACAATTACCAGATACAAAAATTAGGAGAAAAAGACTTAACCTTCCCTGCTGCTCTGTCGAGTGTAAAAAAAGGAATAAACTCGCTCCGTCCAGTGTGATAAAAGGAACAAACTCAGTTTATTCCTTTTCTCACACTCGACGGAGCAGCAGGGAAGGTTCAGTCTTTTTCTCCTAATTTTTGTATCTGGTGTTTGTTTGTTTGTGAACCTACGCTTGACAAAGGCCAGTTGATCGAAAATTTGCGCCTGTCTTGTCTTGCTGTATTAAAGACGCGTTCTTATTCTTTTTTCTTGTTTTTTTTCTGATTCTTCTTAGAAACCATATTTCATTTGCCTAAATTTTGTTCTGACTTTTCAGTAGTACACTGACACACATAAAATACAGATTGGTACCGGCACCGTATCTATAGAATACAGTGTTTGTACCTGTGGCTCCCCTGATGTTCTGGATGCCTTTTTTCATCAGGCTTTCTGATGTTTCTCGGATATGTGTGTGTGTGTGTGTATGTGTGTGTGTGTGTGTGTGTGTGTGTGTGTGTGTGTGTGTGTGTTTGTGTGTGTGTGTGTGTGTGTGTGTGTGTGTGTTGTGGCGCGCATGCTATTTTGCCCACACTGCACAGACAGTATGTTGCTGCACAGTCTGCATACTCCGTCTTCAGTGGGCGCGCACAGGTAGGTGTTTTCATGTTTCCTGCTGCATAAGACCACCGAACATAGACATGGCTCACATGATCTTTAACATGCGTACTTGATGTTATGTGAGATTTAAGCAACACACGGGCGACTCCACAAAGAACCTCTTCAGAGACATCCCTCCCGATGCAATTTTTCAGTTCTTACAAGAGATCAACAGATTTCACCTCATACGATTTTACGTGTGAGTGTGTTATTCTTTAAACGTACATACATATATGTACATATGTATGTGTATGTATGTATGTCTCACCCGTCTCACCCGTCGGCGTCACCGGGAACAGTGTTGGCCGCTGCACATGATGTCCTCACAAGCTGCCTCCAGCACTCTCGATCTTGGCTAAGTCTGACCACCTCCTGGAGTTTCTTGCCACTGATGTTTGTGATGTTTCTAGCAAGTGATGCAGGTGGCCGTCCTCTGTTTCTCTTTCCTTCCACTTTACCCTGGAGGACAGTGGACATCAAGTCTGTTCTCTCATTACGGATTGCGTGTCCAACATATTTCAGTTTCCTCCGTTGTATGAGTACTAGGAGCTTGCGTGTAGTACCCAACTCATTCAGTATGCTTTCATTTGAGCGCCTATCCGTCCATCTGACCCTCAGCAGTCTTCGGTAAAACCACAGCTCTGCTGCTTCCACTCGTCTTTCATCCTCTTTCTTCATTGTCCATGCCTCGCAGCCGTATAACATCACTGGCCAGACAAGACATTTTAAGAGTTTTATCTTAAGGTCTGCTGTTATGCTGTGGTCTTTCCAAATATTGTTCAATTGAACCATACTGTTCTTGGCCATTCCAATTCTCATCTTTATGTCTTTTGAGCATGTTCCATCGTGTGTCTTGACTGAACCTAAATATTTAAAGTCCTTGACATTTTCTAGAGGGACTTGGTTTAGCATGATCTGGTCCTGTCTAATGTTATATTTGCCTGCAACATGCATAACCTTTGTCTTCTTTGAATTTAAGTCCAGCCCAGCTGCCTTTCCAACCCGGTCTACCCTGCTCAGGATCCTCCTAGAGCCTGTAATGTTGTCTGCCAGTAATCCTGTGTCATCTGCGTAGCGTAAATTTGACAGGTTTCTACCACCAATATTTACTCCCATGTCTTCTATGTCTGCTTCTCTCATGATATGTTCAGTGTATATGCTGAAGAGATGTGGAGACAGGATGCAACCTTGCCTTACCCCTTTAGTGATGTTAAAAAATTTGCAGTTTTGATTATTCCATCTGATTGTTGCTTTTTGATCATTATATAATGAAGCTATGAGGGAAACCAGATGTCTTGGAAAACCCATTTTGATCATGAAGTGGAAAAGACTTTGGTGAATCACGCTATCAAACGCTTTGCTGTAGTCAATGAAAACGATGAACATCTCTTGGTCTGTGTTTCTAATCTTTTCTATCAATATCTGGAGTACAAACAGCATATCTATTGTTCCCCTGTTTTTCCTATAGCCTGCCTGACAGTCGGATAGCTCTTCCTCTACTTTTGGCTTTAACCTGTTTAAAATTATTATCAGCAGTATTTTACTGGCATGACTGATCAGTGCAATTGTTCTATAATTGTTGCAGTCTTTGACATTTCCACTCTTATGTAACATGACAAATTCTTGGAGCTTCCAGTCTGTAGGCCATTGACAAGTCTTCCATATCTTGCAGCATAAGTGATGCATTACTTTGAGTCCACCATCACCTGAGTGTTTCAACAACTCTCCAGGAATATTGTCAAGACCAGGAGACTTTCTGCATTTTAGATCTTTAATGGCAGATTCAACTTCGCTGAGCAGAGGTTCAGGTTCCATATCTCCAGGGGTCAATTCCAAATTTGGCTCTAAATTATTTTCATGGCTGTCAGGCTTGCCAAAAAGTGATGTGCCATATTCGTTCCACCTATCCAAGACATCATCTGGTTCAGTCAGTGTGTGACCATCCTTGTTGTTGATGCATTGGTTTGTTGCTTTGAAATTTGTTTTTTTTCACTTTTTTTATTTGTTTGAAGAGCTCCCTCGACTTCCTGTTTTCGTTGTGTTCATTGATTTTACTGCATTCTTGTGCCAGCCAATTTGCTTTGTCTCTTCTGACTTTACTTTTTATTTCCCTTTTCAGTGCTGAGTATTTTTCCCGCTCTCCCTGCTTTCGAGTTTTGACTTTTCTTTTCTGCCAGATCTATCATTTCCTGACTTATGTAGGGCTTAGCTTTTTTCCTTTTCTTTTCTTTTCCTAGTTTTTCTTCAGAGATTTTGGCCAGTGTGGTTTTTATGTCTGTCCAGATTTCATCAGGATATGAGTCATTTTCATCCCAAACTTCAAGTAACTTTAAGAAACGATTACTTGTTTCTATACTAAATTCTAACGCCAGCTCAGGGTTTTCTAATTTTGATATGTCGAACTTTGGCGTCGATTTGGTTTTAGGCTTCTTCAATATTTTCATTCTTAATTTGGTTGTCACAAGAATGTGATCCGTGTCGCAGTCTGTTCCAGGCTTTGTTTTTGCATTGAGGACAGTTGATTTCCAGGATCTGTCAATGATAATATAATCAATCTGATTACGACACCTGTCTCCTGGAGAGATCCATGTGTATCTTCTGCGCAGTGGTTGTTGGAAGAAAGTATTTGTGATGTTCATCTCATTTGCCTGACAAAACAGAGCCAGCATGTCACCTCATTCATTTCGTTCTCCTAAATCATATGGTCCTATTCCACATTCTGTGTCAGCCCCCTCTCCAACTTTAGCGTTGAAGTCACCCATCACAATGCATATTTCCTTTTTGGGGATTTTGTCTCTGATAGTTTGGAGGTCATTGTAAAAATTTTCTATTTCTTCTTCTGAGCTAGTGGATGTTGGAGCATAGGCTTGAACTATGTTCAAAACAGCATATTTGGTATTTATTTTGACAGTGAGAAATCTGTCATTAATTGGATTATAGCTTTTCAGAGCTCCAGCATGCTTTTTGTCCAGCACAATTGCTACTCCTCTTGAGCCACCTTTTTCATTTCCACTATATACAACTGTATGCTCTCCTACAGTAAAAAGTCCCTGCCCACTCCATCTAACCTCACAGAGCCCTGTTATGTTCATCTTGCTCCTTTCTAATTCTTTGACTAGTAGGTAGAGCTTTCCTAATTCTAACATAGTCTGTACATTCCATGTCCCTATATTCAAATCCTTTTTTTGCATTTTTTTCTTTTTGTGATTTTGCATTTTTGAGGAGTTTCTACATGTCCGCTTCCAATAACCTCCGTCGGGTAATCCATTACCGTCATCACAGCTACCTTTCACAGACACGGACTCTCCCTCCCCAGTAGCCATTGAGTTCAGATCCCCCCTGGGGGACTCAGAGGACACAGAACTATAACGTTTTCCATTTTGTAAGTTCATCATATGCAATAATTAGCAAAAGTACAAGCAAGTAGTTTGCGGGTGCCTTCTTGCCGCGCAGTGCACTTACAGTGCTGAGATCCTGACCATTGTTCCTTCGAAGAAATCATCTGCTCACGACATTGAAAAAGAAGCCATATATGAAAAGTGTATCTTCTTTACCCTCTTTTTCACCCATCCCCTGCTGCCAGGACTTGTTTGTATGCACCCCTTAGTCTGGCCCCTCCCCCAGCGACCTGTCCGGCTTGCTTGAAGCTGCCAGGGCCCACGAAGTCCCCGCCGGCATAGCTCCTGGGATCGTAAGGACACACAAGCTCCCCCGCCACAACAAGGCAGATGCAATTGGAGGGAGGTATGTATGTATATATATATAATATATTTTAATATTATATAATATATATATATATATAATATATATATATATATATATATCCTCTCCTCCAGAGGATGAAGAAACAGGGCAACATAAGAATTAAGTTCAATCTTGAGAAGCTCAAAGACCCCAACATAGTTGAAAACTTCCAAGCAACGATAGGAGGGAAGTTTGCTCCTCTCCTCGTCCTTGACAATGGGGACACCGAAGTAGACACTCTGATCAACAACTGCCGTGACTGAAGCACCGACCAACAAAGATGCCCTGGGTCACGGAAGAAGTACTAAAGCTGAGCAACAAACGCAGAGAACTAAAGCAAAAGAAGAGTACGGATGAAGGAGCTAAACTATACAGAGAAGACAACCAACAAGTTAAAGAAGGCATGAGGAAAGCAAAGGAAACATGGATTGAAGAACAATGCCAAGATATTGAAGCAAACCTGCAGAAAAATAACAGCAAGAAAGCCTACCAGCTTGTGAAAGGACTAACAAGCTCAAAACAAGGCAGAACCACTACCATACAGAACAAAGCAGGGAAATGTCTCACAGAAGATCAAGAGATTCTGCAGAGGTGGACAGAGTACTGCTCCGAATTATACACACACACAACAACAGGAGATCCCAAGGTGCTAGACGTTCCTCCACCAACCAACAACGACAGCTACCCCATCGTGTGAGAAGAAGTTGAAGCTGCAGTAAAATCATTGAAGAAAGGCAAGTCGGCAGGAGTGGACAACATTCCCTGAGAACTGGTCCAGGCAGAGGAGGAGAGGCCATGATAGATGTTACTCATCATCTGCAATAAGATCTGGCGGACAGGTGAGTGGCCAACACCTTGGACCCAGTCCCTGATCATCACTCTCCCAAAGAAAGGCAACCTACAACTATGCCAAAACTACCGTACTATCAGCTTGATCAGCCATCCAAGTAAGGTCATGCTAAAAATCCTTCTGAGTAGACTGAAGCCACAAGCTGAGGAGATAATAAAAGAAGAGCAGGCAGGTTTCAGACCAGGAAGAAGTACCACAGAGCAAATTTTCAACCTCAGATTGCTCTGTGAGAAATACCTGCAACACCAGCAAGGCCTTTACCACGTCTTCGTGGACTTCAAGAAGGCATTCGACAGAGTTTGGCTTATAAAATCTAAAAGAAGTGTGACTACCCGCGTTCAAGCAAACACAAACCAGAAAAAAAAACACGAAAAAAAGAATAAGAACGCGTATTTAATACAACAAGACAAGACAGGCACAAATGTTTGGCCAACTGGCCTTTGTCAAACGTCAAATCACAAACAAACACCAGATACAAAAATTAAGAGAAAACGGCTGAAACTTCCCTGCTGCTCCGTCCAGGGTGAGAAAAGGAATAAACTGACTGAAATGACATCATAATGTGTTTTTGATTAAACATGATGTGAGAGCAGACGTGAGACGAATTCTGGAATTCTGAAAAGTAGTCATGCCATATTAACATTGTTCTATTCTGAAGATGGTCCAGGGCTAAAATTAAAACTATGATGCACTAGCTAAGAGTAGTGTTTGGAATGTAAATGATCCCACTACTAGATAATGCATGAGAAAATATAAGCATACGATCGACTGAATGGGAAACTATATAATCAAGAGGTATGGCTGATGTAAATGGATCGTGCCTAGTGCAACGAACCCGGTCTGACCTTGGAATAGGAAGAAAAACATCCTAAACCAACAGCCAAGGGGCTGAAGGGAAACCCATAAGCCATGCTTATAAGTAAGGGTTTTATGTTCAACCCTTGGACAGTGCAGGCCACGGTTTACTTATTCATTTATCTATTTATCTATTTATTTATTCATTCATTTATTTATCCAGTGGGGCTTACCATGATCAGTTTAAAATCTTCTCCATCACGTGGCGTCAGTGACGTCAGTACATATTAAATTCACCCGAATGCGGAGACTTTACCTTGAGAAACTCAAACTGAAACAGAAACTGAAATTCTGCATACATGTACAACACATTTGCTGTGCTCACAGAATGCAGCGCCATGACCTATGGGTTCAACTGCTCTATGACCTGCCCTGCCAACTGTGCCGATGACGTCTGCGATCACGTGACTGGGCGCTGCACCAATGGTTGCGTAGCAGGGTGGGATGGGGAGAGGTGTGAGGAAGGTAGGTTTAATGTGAACACGTTGGGCCGTGAATATGTGCCTATGTGTTGTGTGTGTATGTACAGTTGTATGTGAACACTTTGGGGCGTGAATATGTGCATGTGTGCTGTGTATGTGTGTAGTTGTATGTGAACATGTTGGAGCTTGAATATGTGCATGTGTGTTGTGTATGTGTGAACAGTGGTAGGTGAACATTTTGGAGCGTGAATATGTACATGTGTGTTGTGTATGTGTGAACAGTCGTTTGTGAACATTTTAGAGCGTGGATATGTACATGTGTTGTGTATGTGTGAACAGTCGTTTGTGAACATTTTAGAGCGTGAATATGTACATGTGTTGTATATGTGTGAACAGTCGTTTGTGAACATTTTAGAGCGTGAATATGAGCATGTGTGTTGTGTATGTGTGAACAGTGGTAGGTGAACATTTTGGAGCGTGAATATGTACATGTGTGTTGTGTATGTGTGAACAGTCGTTTGTGAACATTTTAGAGCGTGGATATGTACATGTGTTGGTGAATGTGGACACGTTGGGGCGTGAATATGTGCCTGTGTGCTGTGTATGTGTGTAGTTGTATGTGAACATGTTGGAGCTTGAATATGTGCATGTGTGTTGTGTATGTGTGAACAGTGGTAGTGAACATTTTGGAGCGTGAATATGTACATGTGTGTTGTGTATGTGTGAACAGTCGTTTGTGAACATTTTAGAGCGTGGATATGTACATGTGTTGTGTATGTGTGAACAGTCGTTTGTGAACATTTTAGTGCGTGGATATGTACATGTGTTGTGTATGTGTGAACAGTCGTTTGTGAACATTTAGATCCAAATGAACTGAAAAATTACCGGCCTATCTCTAATCTCTCTTTCTTGTCAAAACTCCTTGAAAAAGTCGTCCTCAACCAGCTGAACTCTCACCTGTCTGCCAACAATCTCCTCAATCCTTTCCAGTCAGCCTACCGCCAGTGCCATAGCACTGAAACTGCCCTACTACACATTCTCAACAATCTCCTCCTTGCAACTGATACTGGCAAAGTCTCTCTCCTCACACTCCTTGATCTGTCTGCAGCCTTTGATACCATTGATCATGGTATTCTCCTTTCTAGACTTCATCATACTTTTGGCATCTCTGACATTGCTCTGTCTTGGTTCACTTCATACCTATCAAACAGAAAACAAACCGTTCTCATCAATGGCACTTACTCTCAACCTGCATACCTGACCTGTGGTGTTCCACAAGGATCTGTCCTTGGCCCTGTTCTTTTCACTCTTTACACCTCCCCCCTGTCCACCATCACCAACTCCCATTCTATAAAACACCACTTCTATGCTGATGACACCCAACTTCAAGACAGTGACTCACCTGATAATATACAGCGCCTGTTGACTCGCACCACTGAGTGTTACTCGGACATTAAGAACTGGATGACACACAATAGACTTCAGCTTAATGACGACAAAACAGAAGCTATCCTCATTGGCACCCGTCAGAAACTTTCTCAGCTGCCTCCTCTTTCTCTCCCATTATGTAACACATCAGTCCCAATTTCTGATTCAGCTAAAAACCTTGGTGTCTGCATTGACTCTACCCTCTCCATGAACAACTTTGTTTCTCAAACTGCCAGATCCTGCTACTATCATCTCCATCGTATAAAGCTGATCAGGAAGTATCTCTCTGTCGAAACAACTGCAAAACTCGTTCTCTCCTTCATAATGTCTCGCATTGACTATTGCAATTCACTCCTGTCTGGTCTTCCTGCCTCCACCATTCACATCCTACAGCGCATTCAAAACAATGCTGCACGCCTTGTACTCAAAAAGAAAAAAGCTGACCACATATCTCCTCTCCTGGCACAACTTCACTGGCTCCCTGTATCAAAGCGCATACAGTACAAACTAGACACCATGTGCTACAAAAGCCTCAATAACGCAGCCCCCGATTACCTGTCAAGCCTACTTGAGATCTATGTTCCCTCACGTACCCTCCGCTCTGCCTCTGATCCTCTGACTCTTCGCTTTCCACGCACTAAGCTCAATACCTATGGTCCACGAGCCTTCTCTGTTTCTGGTCCACTCTCCTGGAACAAACTTCCTCTCTCAGTCCGTCAGCAACCTACTTTTGTCTCCTTCAAGTCCGCTCTCAAAACTCACCTTTTCTCTCCTGCATAAAATCCTAACCTCACTCAACCCTCCCCTCTGCAGCCTGTCTCCGCTCGGAGGGAATCACATGGTTATAATATATAATTGTATGCTATGCTCTCTATAATTTTCCATTGCTTTTATTCTTGCTTTTATTGCTTTTATTCTTTCTCCCCATTTATAGCCATGCGTGTGTGTGGGTGTGTGTGTGTGTGTGTGTGTGTGTGTGTGTGTGTGTGTGTGTGTGTCTGTATGTGTGCGTGCGTGTGTGTGCGAGCGTGCGTGCCTGCGTGTGTGTCTGCTTCAGCGCTTAGATTTGATTTTATCAAGATTTTGCGCTATATAAATATTGTAATTATTATTATTATTATAACATTTTAGAGCGTGAATATGTACATGTGTTGTATATGTGTGAACAGTCGTTTGTGAACATTTTAGAGCGTGAATATGAGCATGTGTGTTGTGTATGTGTGAACAGTCGTTGGTGAACATTTTAGAGCGTGAATATGTGCATGTGTGTTGTGTATGTGTGAACAGTCGTTGGTGAACATTTTAGAGCGTGCATGTGTGTTGTGTATGTGTGAACAGTCGTTGGTGAACATTTTAGAGCGTGAATATGAGCATGTGTGTTGTGTATGTGTGAACAGTCGTTGGTGAACATTTTAGAGCGTGAATATGTGCCTGTGTGTTGTGTATGTGTGAACAGTCGTTGGTGAACATTTTAGAGCGTGAATATGTGCCTGTGTGTTGTGTATGTGTGAACAGTCGTTGGTGAACATTTTAGAGCGTGAATATGTGCATGTGTGTTGTGTATGTGTGGACAGTCGTTGGTGAACATTTTAGAGCGTGAATATGTGCATGTGTGTTGTATATGTGTGGACAGGTCGTTGGTGAACATTTTAGAGCGTGAATATGTGCATGTGTGTTGTGTATGTGTGGACAGGTCGTTGGTGAACACTTTGGAGCGTGGATATCTACATGTGTTGTATATGTGTGAACAGTCGTTTGTGAACATTTTAGAGCGTGAATATGAGCATGTGTGTTGTGTATGTGTGAACAGTCGTTGGTGAACATTTTAGAGCGTGAATATGTGCATGTGTGTTGTGTATGTGTGAACAGTCGTTGGTGAACATTTTAGAGCGTGAATATGTGCATGTGTGTTGTGTATGTGTGAACAGTCGTTGGTGAACATTTTAGAGCGTGAATATGAGCATGTGTGTTGTGTATGTGTGAACAGTCGTTGGTGAACATTTTAGAGCGTGAATATGTGCCTGTGTGTTGTGTATGTGTGAACAGTCGTTGGTGAACATTTTAGAGCGTGAATATGTGCATGTGTGTTGTGTATGTGTGGACAGTCGTTGGTGAACATTTTAGAGCGTGAATATGTGCATGTGTGTTGTGTATGTGTGGACAGGTCGTTGGTGAACATTTTAGAGCGTGAATATGTGCATGTGTGTTGTGTATGTGTGGACAGGTCGTTGGTGAACACTTTGGAGCGTGAACATGTGCATGTTGTGTATATGTGGACAGGTCGTTGGTGAACACTTTGGAGCGTGAACATGTGCATGTTGTGTATGAGTGTACAGCTGTAGGTGAACATGTTGGAGCTTGAATATGTGCCTATATGTTGTGTATGTGTGAACAGTCGTATGGCATAGCGAGCGAGATTTAGTTGTGAGTACAATTATGATAATGATTAAGATTCAGTTACGATGATAAGTACAATTATGACAATGATTATGATTTAATTAAAACAGCGAGTACAGTTATGACAGTGACAACGGGCGTGGTAGTCAAATGGGTAAACACTGAACTTTCAGTGGGAAGGCCCTGGGATCGATTCGCCCAGACACCCCCGCCCGGTGGGTTAAGGGTTCTAGTTATCTCTGCCTCTTCCATGTCAACACGTACGCAGACCAGCCAGTACCAGCTCCCCCTCCCCCACCCACCCCCTCCCCACCCCCACATCATGCAAATAGGCATGCAGAATATCAGATATGCACGTTGAAGATCCTGTTAGTCATGTCAGTGGCTGGCTTATGAAAACATGAAAGCACCCAGCATTGCACGCTCATATCAAAGATGCAACAGACTTTGCAACAGCATCTATAGTGGAATGTGTTCAGTCAGTTCGCTAAACAGCTGGGGTTCTCTGTGCTCTACTAAAAAAAGAAAGAAAAAAAAGGGGAAAAATGTTTGATTATGTGTAATGGGCAATACGTCTAAAAGACTGGAGAATAGCATTATACACACACACACACACACACACACACACACACACACACACACACACACACACACACACACACACATACCCACACACACATACACACACGCACACACAACACACACACACACATACACACACACACATGCACACACATACACACACACACACACACACACACACACACACACAACACACACAGACTCACATACACTCACACATACACACATACATACACACATACATACACACATACGCACACACATACACACAACACACACACACACACACACACACACACACACACACACAAAAGACAGAAAACAAAAATTTATGCTATATAATGACCAAGGTGATAATGACGAGGATAATGATGACTTTTGTACAGAATGCAGCTCCGGCACTTACGGTCATAACTGTTCATTGACTTGTGGCTCCTTTTGCGTGGATTCCCTCTGCCATCACGAACTGGACACTGCACCAATGGCTGTCCGCCTGGAAGGCAAGGGGCAACATGTGACGAAGGTAAATCGATGAATAAATGAATACACAAATAATAACTAAATAAATGCTCAAGTGTATGAATAAATGGATGAATGAGTGACGTGAATGGATGGATGGATGGATGAATGGATGGATGGATGAATGAATGAATGAATGAATGAATGATTGAATGAATGGACTGGTGTATGAGTAAATGGACAGCCCACCATATAAATAATTGAGTAGCCCACGTATACGTATTGATATAGATACAAACATATATACATAGTAGACACATATGCACATTCACACCTAATGCATGTCAGATGGAGACTCATGTCGATCCGTAAATGAGTAGGCATACTCGTCTTTTATCACCTGAATTGTGTCATCATGTCGGATAAAATATAAATGAACAAAGAAAGAAAGAAAGATAGAAAGAAAGAAAGAAAGAAGCAAACAAGCAAACAAACAAACAAAAACACAAAAAAACAAACAAACAGAAATACTCAACTGACGCAAATAATAAATAAACAGAAATAATGAATGAATGAATGAATGAATGAATAAATGAATGAAGGACTGAATGAATGAATAAACAATTAATAAATAAATAGATAATTTAATGAAATAAAAGATAAAGAAAGAAAAAGAAAAGAAAGAAAGAAATAATGAATAGACTGATGCAGTCTAGTCTCGTAAATTTTACGGTGGTGTCATTAGTGGTGCGTAGAGAACATTCCTGTCACGCAGTTTTATTCCGAAAAAACAAAACAAACAAACAAACAAACAAAAAAACCCAACCCCATAACATCATCACTGTTAATCCGATAGGCACTGTGAAACGTTGTGCCAGATTCTGTGGTTGTTTATGCTGTTTTTTCCCATGTGGGGATACCGGGGGCTCTTTCAGTTTTAACAGTATCTCCACCTTCTGAAAATTCTGTGCTGGAATTTTCCTCTTTTAAGTCACTCTCTTTGTTTCTTTCTTCCGCCTTTGATTTTTGTCATTCATTCCTATCATTTTCTGTCCTGCTGTTCCATTCACCTGTATGTGTTCGAAAAAGTCTTTCGTACTTTCTCCTAGGATTGGTAATTGGGTATATGTATTAAGTGCATTTTTGGATCTAGGGAGGTGAGATATGCAGAAGCAATTTTAGATAATTCATGCCTGTTTTTGTATATGTTTTGGTGTCCTTAGGTATGCTTATATTTGTATTCGGTGTGTTTTTTTAAATTCTCTGTGTGATAAATTGGACGGAGTGGTCAATGCCAGGGGAATGTCCTTAGATTATGTACGTGAATGCATTGATATGTGTACTTTCTTTTCTTTTTTTTTCCTGTTGAAGTTTTGTATGTTTTGAAGCGGTGATAGCCCTGATATGGCTCTACGCAGTCGGCTGGGCTTTAAACAACAATAACAAGGCCAGTTGGCCGAATGTTTGTGCCTGTCTTGTTTCTTGTGTGTGTGTGTGTGGTTTTTGTTTGTTTGTTTGTTTGTTTGTTTTTTCTGGTTCCTGTTTGCTTAAACGCGGGCGGTCATTTTTGTGTGCTTATTTCTGTCGTCATTTTCTTTTGATTTAGAATGCCCACAAGGCTTTTACGGACAAGACTGCAGAGCCAAATGCAGCAACAACTGTGCAGGTGACACGTGTCACTTTCAGACCGGTCGTTGTGTGACCGGATGTGTGCAAGGATTTATGGGAGATCTGTGCGACCAGGAACTTCTCGAAGCGCCGGCTGAAGATGAGGGTATGTTTGAAAAACGATGAATTAATTAGAGCGAGAGAGAGAGAGAGAGAGAGGCAGGCAGACAGATAGACACAGGCTGGCAGATACACAGACACAGGCAGGCAGGCAGGCAGGCTGAAAGATGGATGCGAGAAGGGAAAGAAATTGCGTCTTGTAACTGTGTAAATTTGCATCACCAAGAGAGAAGGAGAAACTTCAAATTTGAAAGCACTTTATTACTCATAGTTAGTAGTATTAAATCTTACCGCATAATTAGTAGTATTAAATCTGACCGAACTTGCCTTATAACTAGTTCTTACTACTTTGGACATATAACAAACACAAAAATATAACAGTAAAATACAATACTCATAACTAAAAAAAAGTTTAAAAAATCAACAACAACAGAAATTAAAGGAATCGTAAAAAAAAAAAAAATTACAAACACACGAAGAAAGAAAAAGAAGAAAATTAAGACACAATAAAGATAATGAACATGAAGGGGGTGGAGGTGGGGGGGGGGGGAGATAAGTGCCACTTTATGACAAAACTGTTGCCTCATTAAATGTCTTACACAAGTGTATGCACCGAAACAGGCTTGTACATTACGCTAGAGTAGACACTGGGTCTTTGTGCGCATGAGAGAGAGAGAGTCAAAGACAATATCAACGATACCTTATTTCCCAACGGTAAGAAGTTGTGATGATGGTGGTGGTGGTGATGGTGATGATGATGGTGATGATGACGACGACGACGACGATGATAATTGATGAGGATGATGACGATGATGATGTTTCAGAAAATGAGTCCAATGCAGGACTGATCGTCGGTTTGGTCGTCATGGTTCTGATGATTATCGTTCTCGCAGTGGTCATCTACCGCTACAGACACTATTTTCTCCAAACCTTTGAAGAAATCAGGTAATAGTACAGTCAGGCTTTCGGTATTGTATGTATGTGTGCGTGTGTTTGTGTGTTTGTGTGTGTGTGTGTGTGTGTGTGTGTGTGTGTGTGAGTAGAGAGAGAGAGAGAGAGAGAGAGAGAGAGAGAGAGAGGGAGAGAGAGAATATGTGTGTGCGTGTGAATGTGAGTAACAAATAATGTGTAAGCATGAGAATGCGTGTGTGTGTGAGAGGGTAGGGGGAGAGAGAGAGAGAGAGAGAGAGAGAGAGAGAGGTGTGTGTGGTGTGTGTGTGTGTGTGTGTGTGTTGTGTGTGTGTGTGTGTAGCACCTTAAGGAAAGGATATATCGTGGATATGCTCATGGAAGATACTCTTCTCAAAGAGGGAGTTTTTTTTTTTGGTGTACCGCAAGGTTCAATTCCAGGTCTTTTCTTATTTTCATATCCACATCAATGTTTTATTCTTGCACATAACGTCAAAATCTATTGACTGTCACACGCTTGCTTTCTTTCTCTCTTTTACTGTTCTTTAAAGCCCAGCCGACTGCGCAGAGCCATATCAGGGCTATAACCGCTTCAAAAGACACAACACTTCAAAAGGAAAAAAAAAAATTAAGTACACATATCAGTGCATTCGCGCAAATAATCTAAGGACATGTCCCCAGCGTAGGACCATACCGTCCGATTTATTGCACAGGGGAGATTTAAAAAAACACACCTGAATACAAATATAAGCATACATAAGGACACCAAAACATATAAAAAACAGGCATAAATTACCTAACATTGCTTCCACATATCTCACCTCCTCAGAGCCAAAAATGCACTTAATACATGTACCCAATTATCATTCCGAAGAAAAAGTACGTAAGACTTTATCGAAAAAATAAGGTGAATAGACTAATAAGGCAGAAAATAAGTAGAAATGACAGAAAGCAAGGCAACAAGGCAGAAACAAAGAGAATGACAGAAAAGAGGGAATTTCTAGTACAGAATTTCAAGAAGGTGGGGATACTATTTACACTGAAAGAGACCCCCGCATCCCAACGAGGGGAAGATGCTTGCTGACGACGTTACTATAAAGACATCCGTGAAACTGATTTCTGAAATCGAAGAAACATGACATTTATGTATAAACCAAATATCAGAATGATGTACTTGCAAACCATATGCAGATCAATTTTACAAAGAAAATCAATGATAATAACATCTCGCCAATAACACCAACTTTTGAAAATTGTATCTTCAATTAACCTTAACTGGTGTGAATATACAGTGCGTTTTAGCATCGTGTACTTGATGTATATGCCACACACACACACACACACACACACACACACACACACACACACACACACACACACACACACACACACACACACACACACACACACACACCCCACACACACATATATATATATATATATATATATATATATATATATATATATATATATGTACACGAAAAATTTACATCAAAAGTCCCCATTTATCATCGCAGTAAAACTCTCTAGGAATCTATTTCTCCTGAGTAAGCTGTCATGTCACATAAACACTGAAGTGTAAACAAACAAACAAACAAACAAAAAACAAACAAACAAATAAACAAACTATCGTACACTGCCCATATTAAATCCCGTATTGACAATAACATCAATAATGTGGAATGGTTGCAGTAAAGTTCCATTAAAAAATCCCTGCACAGAAGAGTGAGAAAACTTGTAGATATTGCCAGCTCCCTAACCAACAGAAAAAAAAAGGAAATATTATCACTCAAAAATTAACTTAAGCACAACAAAAGCACACAAATGTACAAAATGGTGCACTTATCCGCCCTAAAATATTAAGCACAACTATTCATCCTGAGCCAAATCCCTACATGAATTCAAGAGGCAAACTTCATCTTCCAAGACCAAAATTAGACATATTCAAAGCAAGCATCTCCTTTTCTAGTTCACATCTCTGGAATACTTTGCCACCAACATCAAGTTATGCACATCACTAAACAGCTTTAAACGAAAGCTTCACAAATATCTGTTTGAAATATCGTAAATAATTGTTTTGATGATGCCTCTTTTTAAATCTACATACAGTGCTAATAAATCTTCAGTCAGCTATTTTGCATCCCATTTTTTACGCTACAGTGCTAATAAATCTTCAGTCAGCCATTTTGCATCCCATTTTTTACGCTACAGTGCTAATAAATCTTCAGTCAGCCATTTTGCAACCCATTTTTTACGTTACAGTGCTAATAAATCTTCAGTCAGCCATTTTGCATCCCATTTTTTACGTTACAGTGCTAATAAATCTTCAGTCAGCCATTTTGCATCCCAGTTTTTACGCTGCAGTGCTAATAAATCTTCAGTCAGCCATTTTGCATTCCATTTTTTACACTATTATCTTTCTGTGGCAAAACTCTAAACCGTCTTCTATTTACTGTCTTCCTGTTGATACAGTTTAATAATACTTATCCTTTTATGATTCGTTTGACTACTGTATGTGTTTAAGTTACCTGTTTTCATCATAGCGTTAGAGCTCTCTCTCTCTCTCTCTCTCCCTCTCTCTCCTCACACACACACACAACCACACAGACACACACACAAACACACACACACAAACACACAGACATACACAGGCACACATACAGACACACACATGCACACACACACAGACACACACAGGTACACAGGCACATACACATACACACACATACACACGCACACATACACAGGCACACACACGTACACACGCACACACACAGACACACACACATACACACACACATACACACACACAACACACACACACACACACACACACACACACACACACACACACGCTGTTTCACTGTTTATTTTACTGCAAAATGCTACGTTCTTTTTTATCAAAAATGTTTACACAAGAAAACTATTCTGAAACTCATTTTAAAGAAATAACTTCAAATCAATCTTTGTCAGTTAAAATTTCAGAATCATTGGTTCACAGTCCTGTTAATGTGTTGCTTTAAGTTTATGATGTTTGTACTTTAGCCTTACAATTTTCCCTTCACATTGTTGATGTTAATTGTTAGTGTTTATTGTTAGTGTTAAGATCTTGTTCCATTTTTCTATTTTCCCACCTACTTATGTTCTTACTCTGTCTCCCCTCTGATCCCAATCCAACCCGCCCAACTCTCCTCCTCCATTATTTCCCCCGTCTAATATCACTCATAGTGAAAAGACGTTAAATCAAAGAACGAACGAACACACACACACATACACACACACACACACACACACACAAACAACACACACAAAAACACACACACACACACACACACAACACACACACACACAACACACACACACACACACACACACATACACATACACACGAACCCTCCCCCGCTTATTTGATCTTATCGCTTCTTTTATTTTTTTCCTCATATGCATCTATATTAATAATTGATAACATACATTGTTGTTGTTATGGATTAACATGTACTTGTTTTATATGTACCTGTCTTTATCTTATGTTTTTGTAATGCACTTGATCGATTGACATGTATATAGAAACCAGAAAAAACATGAAAGAAAAATACGAACGCGTATTTAATACAACAAGACAAGACAGGCGCAAATTTTCGGCCAACTGGCCTTTGTCAAGCGTAAGATTACAAACAAACAAACACCAGATACAAAAATTTTGAGGAAACGACTGAAACTTCCCTGCTGGTGTGTCCAATGGCTCTCTCGAGGTCACTATAGTTCTTGTCTCTGTCGCCGTCTCTCCCATCTCGTTCGCTGTTCGGATTTCTCTCTCCTCACCACACAACACACACACACACACACACACACACACACCACACACACACACACACACACACACACACACAACAACAAACAAACAAACAAACAACAACAAACAACAAACAACAACAAACAAACAACAAACAACAACAAAAACACACACACACACACAACAAACAAACAAGACAAACACAACACACACACCAAACAACACACAACACATGCATACACACACACACGCACACACACAGACACACACACACACACACACCAACACACACAACAACAACACACACACACACATTGGACACAGCAGTAGGGTAGTTTTAGTCTTTTTCTCAAACTTTTTGTATCTGGTATTTGTTTGTTTGTTCGTAATCTTACACTTGACAAAGGCCAGTTGGCCGAAAATTTGTGCCTGTCTTGTCTTGTTGTATTAAATACGCGTTCGTATTCTTCTTTCGTCTTTTTTTCTGGTTCCTGTTTGCTTGAACGCGGGCAATCACACTTGTTTATGATTATGTATATAGAAATTGATATTTTCATACGAATTCTTTTTCATAAACTTTTATAATGTGACATATGTAAATCAGTACTCTTGCTGCTGTTACAGAAATCCCAACAGCAGACGAGATGGGAGAGAAGGCGACAGAAACAAGAACAACAGAGACATTGAGAGAGCCAGTGACTACATTTTGATGAAATCACATCACGACAGTGGTGGACGAGGCCTTGGCAACAGGAACGATAACAGCATCGATGAGAACGACGGTAACAGCAAGGACAACGACGGCAGGCTTCATTCAAAAAGTAACACGGCTGTAGGGTGAGTATTGACATAATGGTATTAACATGATGGTATCAACATATTGGTATCAACATAGTGGTATCAACATAGTGGTATTAACATCGTGTTATTAACATAGTGGTATTAACAAAATGGTATTAACATAGTGGTATAACATAGTGGTATTGAATAGTGGTATTAACATTGTGGTATTAACATAGTGGTAAAAACATAGTGGTATTAACATAGTGGTATTAACATAGTGGTATCAACATAGTGGTATTAACATAGTGGTATTAACATAGTGGTACATGGTATTAACATAGTGGTATTAACATAGTGGTATTAACATAGAGCCACCCAGCCTTAAACAAAACAGGACCAAGGAGAAAATAATACAACAACAACAAACACACAAAACCACCACCACACCAACAAAACAAACTTTCCACTATCATTATTTAAGCGCTGAAGACTGCACAAGTAAAGCTCCAGTCCCTTGGTCCAGTAAGAAAAAAATATTAAGAAAACATAAGCAACAAGAAAACAACAAAAACTCCTTGTGCATGCGCACATTAGATTTGCTGCCGGCAACTGGGTGGTACTGACCGGGTGCTGTAAGAACGGTTACACCAGCTCACACAACGAGAGAGTAGGAATTAACGTACGTTTTAAGCTCCAGCCATATGCTTATATGTGACCTGCTCTGACTAAACGTACAATAAGTCGGGTGAGGCCTTCTGTTGCTGCGGGCCGAAAACTCTGAACAGGGACAATAAGTCGATTTTTGAGTTTTATGCATTTTCATGCTTTATAATCACTTTTACACCATGTCCTAACACAATAAAGTCAAATTCAGTCGATAAGTATCATTTTTTGTGTTTTAATGTTTTCTTCTCCTTTCAAAATATTCACAAGTTCCGTAATATTTTGGTGATTAAAGTACGCTCTTCTTAAATTTATTTTTCTTTTTGTTGTTTTGGATGGATGGACAATTAAGTAAACAAGGGAAGTATAGAATTTCAGCTGATTTGGTTGATATTTAATGCTTGTTGCTAAGGTGTTTCTGACAATACCTTTTCAATTCAGACCTATTCTCTTCAACACTATTTTTCTCAAAATGGCTGACTTGACCCCTCTCGTCTTTGAAAGTCCATAACTTTTTTTGTTTTTGAAGCCTGAAACTCAACTTAAATACCATTTGAAAGCTGAGATTCTAAACTTTAAAGGACACCAAAACCTAAAAATGCCTAAACTGCGACTTATTGTGCCTTTTGTGAGAATGGGTCACATATACTTTTACACTATTGGGGATGGAGATGGGTGGGCACACACCGAAGGAGCAGGACAATATTACCCGAGCTGCCCTTCATTGGACACCAGAACGAAGACGTAAATGAGGAAGACTCAAGAACACCCGACGACGAACAACAAGAAGTAACCTTAAGGCCCTGAAACACTGATGGTACTATACAGACGTCCATACGCGTATCAACTTGTCTTAGCAGCTGCCAACAACGAGCCGCCGTTAAGCGTTAACGTAGTCTCTAGGCGTCAGCTAAACTCTCCCGGCTGCGACGGTCTGGAGCGAGCCATAATAGTTCATTCCATGTCCTCCAGCCTTCCTTGAAGCTCTATCGTTATGTATAGAATGGCAAGATCATCATCATCATCATCATCATCATCATCATCATCTATCATCATCTTCTTCATCTTCTTCTTCTTCATCATCATCATCATCCTCATCATCATTATCATGCGCTAGCCATGGCGCATAGCTTATAGCGTTGGCGATCATGGCCCTCCATACGGATCTATTTTTTGTCGCTGCAAGTATATCTCCTTCTCTTTCTGACACCATCCACTCTGCAAAACTGTTTGATATCTTCTCCCCTGGCCTACCTGGTGCGCTTTCCCCCTCTAGCTGTCCTATTGTGACTAGGTGCTTTAATTTCTCTTGTCTTATAAAAATGTCCAATACATGTTACTTGTGTTTTCCTAATATTCTTCATTAATGTTCTTTTCGTGTTTTCTTTCAATATTGTTGCTGTCCATGAAACTCTTAACATTCTTCCTAGAAACCACATTTCAGCTGCCTCAATCTTGTTCTCAGTTTGCTTGTTTATTGTCCAAGCTTTGCATCCGTACACCAGTATTGGTTTTATAGAACACTGAAGAACTCTCTTCCTGATGTTAATGATAGGCTTTTGTTGGTAGGAACGCTTTTCGTTTTCTTGAATGCTGTTTCAGCTTGGCCAATTCTGCCGGATATTTCTAATGTGCATCTGCCGTCTGGTGAGATGACTGTTCCCAGATATTTAAACTTATCAACTTGTCTCAATATTGTGCTATTTGCTATTGTTTTACCTGTTATTTTACATGAGGGGATTTCTTGTTTTGTATTGATTTGCCATGACTTCAGTCTTCTTACTAATTAGGTCCAGCCCTTTATTTCTGAGAGTATTCTATAAGAACAGCGACGACTAGCTGGTAATCAGGCCTAGTGGAGAATTGCAGTCCTGATCCATTTCCTTTCCTCAGGTTCTCCGAAGAGAACGAGCAAGACAGAGATACAGCAGAACTGAGAAACACACCACCACCACCACCACGGCCACCACCTCATCAACACCCGGAAGACCAGGCTCAAAGAAACCACAATATCTCTCGCTCTTCTCCAGAGACGCCTCTGCCGATCCTCCCGAGCATCACTCGGATGCTGAAAGCCCACCTCAAGGCCCCGAGGAGGAGAAGGCCCCGCTTGTAGACGTGCCCAAAGAGGGCCACTTGTCCTCATCCAGTATCGTGTCTACGTATAGCGGTCGACGGAAGGCCACCCTTCCACACCTGAAGGTGTCTAGTTTTGACTCTTTGGAATCGGGTGAGACGGTGATTTGATCCATTTACATCAGCCATACCTCTTGATTATATATCTTTCCATTCAGTTAATCATATGCTTATATTTACTCTTACTTTTATATTTATGTGGGGGTGTATGTGTATCCATGTGTATGCATGTTTGTAGATATATTTGTATGTATACAGATGTATATATACAGGTGGGTGCAAAAGTAGGTATACAGTTATGAAAAAAGAAAACACATACAATACTCATTGCATTTATTATACAAACAAATGAATATTGCATATACATGTAATAACAAGCACAGTCTTAATCCCTCAGATACTCAAACTGCTTGCCGTCGGTATTCACACACTCCTGTAATCGAGAGCGGAATTAAGCATTATAGTAATGATGTGATACTTACTGTAAACCTACTTTTGCACCCCCCTGTGTATATATATATACATATATATATATATACATGATATATATATATATATATAAAGTAATATATATGTCTATATATATATATATATATATTTTTTACTTTTACTTTTACTTTTTCCTTCCGCGTGTACCGGTGGGCGTCGCGGGGAGATACAGTCGTCTGTCAGCAGCAAGGCGGGTGGCCTGGAGAAGGGACATCTCGTGAGCTCTGAGGGTGTCTGCCACGGAGTCGCTCCATCATCGTTTTGGTCTTGTATGCCCGAAGAGCTGGATGGTTTAGGGGCATACGTGTGAGGTGTCCGAACCACTTGATCCTCATATGTTCGATGTGTTGTAGGATTGGTGTTGCTCCTACCATGTCTCGTATCACCTCATTTCTGATCTTGTCCCGCCTTGTCTTGTTTACTGCTTTCCTCAGGCATTTCATTTCACAGGTGACCAGTTTTCTCTCGAGGACTTTAGTTAGGGACCATGTCTGGCACTGGTATGTCAGCGTTGGTAGAAAAATGGCGTTGATGAGTTTCGCCTTAGTGCTGGTGGGAATGCTGGGGTGTTTCAGGAGAGGGGCGAGTTGGTAGCTGACTGCGTTGGCTTTCTGGCATCTGGTCTCGATTTCTCTGTCTAGTTTGCCATTTTCAGTGAAGATGCTGCCCAGGTATTTAAATTCACTGGCTTGCTTCAACTGGGTTCCGTTGATGTTGATATCCAGTTTGTTTGGTCTCTTACTGTCAGTAAGATATATGTATATATATATATATATATATATATATATATATATATATATATATATATATATATATATATATATATATATATGTGTGTGTGTGTGTGTGTGTGTGTGTGTGTGTGTGTGTGTGTGTGTAAATATATATATATATATATATGTGTGTGTGTGTGTGTGTGTGTGTAAATATGTCTGTGTGTGTGTGCGTGCGTGTGTGTGTGTGTGTGTGTGTGTGTGTGTGTGTGTGTGTGTGTTGTGTGTGTGTGCAGTGGTGTTGGTCATTGATTTAAGGTCTTTACACGTAAGTGATTTTAGACCAAAAGAAAATAGGAGATGTGGGTGGGTGGGAATGTAGATGGAGGAAGGCAAATGGGGATGCTTATATATAATCAGTCTTGAGAAAGAAGAAAGGAAAAGGTAACTGGAAGAGGGGAGGGAAGTGCTAACAAACGAAGTTATTTACCGTAACTAACTATTAAATAGTAAACTAGCGAAATGTAAGAATGAACAAAAATTATAACGAATTCTGAATACTTAGCTTTTGGATTTTTTGATAGGATGACAAAAAATTCGTATGTTAAAGATGTTGATTTAAATATGTCGGAAACTTTGTTTTCAGAAAGTAAAGGAATGTGTCGTTTTATCCTAATACCTGAAATCTTGTTTTCAGAAAGTAAACGAAATGAAAAGGGACCTACAAAACCTTGTGAATATACTAGAAATAGAAAGCAAAGTAAGGGCTTGGAACTAAACAGCAGGAAGACTGAAGTCATGGTGATCAGTAAAAAACATGAAATCCCCTCATGCAAAATAACAGCAAACGGCACAACCTTGAGACAGGTTGATAAGTTCAAATACCTGGGAACGATCATTTCACCAGACGGCAGATGCACATCAGAAATAACCAGCAGAATCGGCCAAACCAAAACAGTATTCAAGAAGATGACAAGCATTCTTACCAACAAATGCCTATAAATTAACATCAGGAAGAGAGTTCTTGAATGTTATATAGAACTAATACTGTTGTACGGTTGTAAGGCGTGGACAGTCAACAAGCAAAGCCAGAACAAGATTGAGGCAGCCAAGATGTGGTTTCTAAGAAGAATGTTGAGAGTTCCATGAAAAGAAAAGTAAATAAACGAGACAGTCTTGATGGAGGCAGACACAAAATAATTCATAAGGAAGATCAGGAAAAGACAGGCAACATTTTATAGGCCATTTTATGAGCAAATGGGAATTAGAGCACCTGGTCACAACAGGAAAGCTGGAGGGAAAGAGAATACAAGGTAGACCCAGGGAGAACATATTGGACGGACTTGCAGGGTGGCTGAGGACAGAGAGGGTGGAAGAGGTGCAGGCGGCAACAAGGGATAGATACATATGGAGGGCCATGATCGCCAACGCCATGCGGCAGGGCACTTGATGATGATGATGTGTGTTCTGTATGTGTGTTTGTCTGTTCTGTGTCTGTTTTTTCTCTATTGATTTTGTGTGTGTGTGTGTGTGTGTGTGTGTGTGTGTGTGTGTGTGTGTGTGTGTGTGTGTGTGTGTGTGTGTGTGTGTGTGTGTGTGTGTGTGTGTGTGTGTGTGTGTGTGCAGTCAGTGTCGACTGTCTGGACGTGTCAACCCCACTATCTTCCCGTCGAGCCACGGATGCCAGCGATATCAACAAGAACCACAACAACAGTAACAACAGCGACTACCATCCCCAGCACCAGGAAGACACCGCCTCCACCCCTACCCGCATCACCCTCTCTGAACTGCCGGCAAGAGTGGCGCAGTGGTTAGAGAACCCACGACATTTTAGCAGGGAGCGCTCGGTAGGTGTCGGAGGACGCAAAATGGACATTATCAAAATTTTTGAGGGACACGAGGATGCTGGTGGTGATGGTGATGGTGGTGGTGGTGGTGGTGACGGTGTTGATGATAATGGTTAGGGTGTTAATGGTGAAGGTGGTGGTGGTTGTGTTGATGATGGTGGTGACGGTGACGATTGCGATGCTTATAATGGTGGTGTTGGTCTTTGTTACAGCAATAGTGATGATGATGATGATGATGATGATGATGATGATGATGATGATGATGATGATGACGATAATGATTATTATGACAGGAATGTTGACGATGATGGTGGTAGTAGTGATGACGATAATGGAGTGAGCGATGATGAAGGTAGTTCTTTATTTTCGAAGTTGAACACGTTTACTCACCTCAGATGGCGTTTGGAGTTTGTTCATTAAGAAAAAAAAAGTCATCGTACTGAGACAGCCATATGTGCTCTGTCGTGGTCTGCCAGCAATTGTCAGGCAGCTTTTTTGACTCTATGAGAAATCGTTTGCGTTGGTCAAGTTTGAAATAGGGAGAGGGGTGGTGAGGAGTCAGGGGATAGGATCTATGAAACACCAAGCTGACACTGCCAGGATTTACATGTAACCAAGATTATTCCAGTGGTAGGCTGATATAAAATGTAGACTAGGTAAAACATAGTCTAGGTAGGGCCTCAGGACCTGGTCAGCTCATGGTTTTATGTGCAGGCTTAAAGGCTTGTGCCATGATCACCATACACGTACGTGGCACCTGTGACGTTAGTGCATATGGAATTCGTTCCGAGCGCGGAGACGTCATCTTGAGAAACTGAAACTGAAACTAAAATACCAAGATGATTGGAGCATTCGCCCTTTGGCTCCCTCACCCTATCCACCAGCATCCTGCATCTTCATCAATGATAGCAAAGCAAACACTTAACCCTTTGACTCCCTCGTCCTGTCCACTAGCGTCCTGCATCGTCATCAGTGATAGCAAAGCAGAAACTTAACCCTTTGACTCCCTCATCCTATCCACTTGGATCCTGCGTTGTCATCAATGATAGCAAAGCAGAAATTAACCCTTTGGCTTTCTCACCTTATCCTCTAGCATCCTGCATTGTCTTCGATAATAGCAAAATAAAAACTTTACCTTTTAACTCCTTCACTGAAACCACTAGCATCCTGTGTTGTTATCAGTCATCATCATCATCATGATCAGGTGATCTGCCGCATGGCGTTGGCGATCATGGACTTCCATCTGCCTCTATCTCTCGTTGCCCCTAGCATCTCCCACACCCTCCTCGTCCCCAGCCACTCTGCAAGTCCGTCCAGCATTTTCTCCCTGGGTCCACCCGGCGCTCTCTTTCCCTCCAGCTTTCCCGTTGTGACGAGGTGCTCCAAATCCCCCTTCCTTATAAAGTGGCCCACAAATGCTGCCTGTCTTTTCCTAATCTTTCTTATGAGTGATCTACTTGTGTCTGCCTCCGTCAAGACTGTCTCGTTTGTTCTCCTTGCTGTCCATGGAACCCTCAACATTCTTTTCAGAAACCACATCTCGGCTGCCTCAATCCCGTTCTGGCCTTGTTTGTTGACTGTCCACGCCTCGCATCCGTACAACAGTATTGGTTCTATATAACATTCAAGAACTCTCTTCCTGATGTCAATTGATAGGCATCTGTTGGTAAGAATGCTTGTCATCTTCTTGAATGCTGTTTTGGCATGGCCGATTCCTCCGGCCACTTCTGATGTGCATCTGCCTTCTGATGAAACGATCGTTCCAGGTATTTGAATTTATCAACCTGTGTCAAGGCTGTGCCATTTGCTGCCATTTTGCATGAGGGGATTTCATGTCCTTCACTGATCACCATGACTTCAGTCTTCCCGCTGTTTAGTTCCAGCCCCTTACCTCTGCTCTCTATTTCTAGTATATTCACAAGGTTTTGTAGGTCTCTTTCACTTTCTGCAATTAGCACGGTGTCATCTGCATATCGAATGTTGTTCATCATTTTCCCTCCAACCTTTAATCCAGGGTCTTCTTCTAAGTTTCTCATGATGTTTTCGCTGTAAAGTGAAAACAGATATGGTGACAAAACACAACCCTGTCTGACTCCTCTTTTGATATTTTGGAAAGAGCTTACATTGTTTTCTATTCTCATTGCAGCTGTTTGTTCCCGGTACATATTTCTGATTATTCGTAGATCTTTTCCATCAACATTGAGTCTCTCCAGTTGGTTGATCAATTCATCATGTCTTACCCGATCGAAAGCCTTGGTGTAGTCAACAAAGCATAAATACACATCCTTATTCATCTCACTTGACCTCTCTATGATAGTTCTTAGGATGTATATGGCATTAGTAGTTCCTTTCCCTTCCACAAATCCACACTGTTCTTCTGCAATTTCTCTTTTGATTCTATTCCTTGTACTCATCATGATTATTCTTAACAGGAGTTTTGTTACATGGCTCATCAAACTGATTGTGCGATGGAATTCGCATTCTATAGCCCCTGTCTTCTTTGGAAGTGCAATGAAAATTGATTTTGACATTTCTTTGGGGATTTTTCCAGTGTCGTAAATTTCATTTAGGAGGACTTATTTTTTCTATGCCAAATTCCTCCAGGGCTTCAATCATCTCTGTAGTAATGTTATCTGGTCCTGGGGCTTTTCCCGGTTTCATCTTTATTAGTGCTGCTCTAACTTCATCTTTCATAATGGGTGGTCCTTCAAAGTTCTTTTTTATAATGTGTTCTTCGTTTCTGTCATCCTCAAAAAGGTCTTTAATGTACTCTCCCCATCTTTCTAATATGTTGTGTCTTTTTCCATGATAAGCGTGCCATCTTTCGATTTCAAGCAACCAGTTGATGTGCATGTATTTTTTCTGTGGACAATTTCTTCAATTCGTCTGTACATACCCTGAGGATCCGTTTTGTGTCGGTCTTCCATTTCTTTGCACTTTGCACCTATTCCTGATCTCCTTGTTTATCTTCCTGTACATGTAGATCTCCTCATTTCTCTCTCATCAATGATAGCAAAGCAAAACTTAACCCTTAGACTCCCTCACCTTATCCACTAGCCTCCTGCATCGTCTTCAGTGATAGCAAAGCAGAAACTTAACCCTTTGACTCCCACATCTTGTCCACTGGTATTCTGCATCATCATCAGTGATAGTAAAGCAGAAACTTAACCCTTTGACTCCCTCACCCTATCCACCAGCATCCTGCATCACCATCTGTGATAGCAAAGCAGAAACTTAACCCTTTGACTCCCTCATATTATTCACTAGCATCCTGCATCGTCATCAATAATAAGAAAGCAGAAACTTAACACTTTGTCTCCCTCACCCTATCCAGTGGTATCTTGCATAGTCTTCAGTGATAGCAAAGCAGAAACTTTACCTCTTTGATTCCCTCACCCTATCCACCAGCTTCCTGCAGAAAGTGGGTGGGGTGAGTGAGTCAAATGGTTTAAGTTTTTGCAGCTGATGGATAGGGTGCAGGAGTCAAGGGACTTATATAGATTGGCGGCGAACAGGTCAGTTTTTATGTCACATGGTGGAATTGAACTTGAGACATCGGATTTTGAGTCCACGGCTTATTGAAAAGCTAGCCAGCCTCAAAGAGAAAGAGAAAGAGACAGACAGACAGACAGACAGACAGACAGACAGACAGACAGACAGACAGAGAGACAGAGAGAGAGACAGGGAGTTAGAGAGACAGAGAAAGAGACTTGTGTGTATGGTGTATGTATATGTGTGTGTGTGTGTGTGTGCCGCGCGCGCGCATGTGTGTGTGTGTGTATGTGTATGTGTGTCTACATCTTTCTCATGGAATTTTTAAGTTTTTTTTTTAGTATTTTGGTGTAATATTTTCAAAATGTTTTGATCTAATATCTTTTTTTTTAATTGAAAATGTTATTTTATTGCAAGTTTTTGTTTTCCACTTTATCAACTTTTTATTCAATCTTTACTCCATTTTTTTTTAATAAAAAAAGTACTTTTATTTCGTCTTTTTTTTTCTGAATTGAGTTTGGAGTTCGTTCAAATGGGATTCATTGCATTTAGACAGTTTATATGCACTACAACCAGTCTGCCGGTAATTACCCAGCAGACACCTCCAGGCTGCGCAAAGCCCTGTGTGCTGGCAAAATCTTGAGAGATGGGGAAGGGGGGAGGAGGTAGGATGGGACCTATGAAACACTAATGTGACACCACCAGAATGATTGGAACATTAATCTTTTGACTCCCGCACCCTATCCATCAGCATCATGCATTGTCGACCATGCCAGCAAATGGAAAACTTCATTCTTTGGCTTCTGCACCTTTTCCGCCAGCTTCCTGCAGGAAGCAGGTGGATAGGGTGAGGGAATCGGGAAGCTGGTGGAAAGTGTGAGGGAGTCAAAGGGTTAAGATTTTGCAGCTGGTTGATATGGTGCAGGAGTCGTAGGGTTAAGCTTGGCAGCAAACACGCTGGTTTTGTCTACTTTAAGATACTTACACGAAGACGTCGTTTTCATTTTCATTTTATGTTATCCTTTTCAATTTCATGTGCATTTCATGTCCATATCATCTCATCTCATCTACTCTCATCTCATTCATCCATCTCACCCCTTCAATCTCACCATTCACCTCATCTCATCATCATCTCATCTCATTCTCCCTCATCTCACCTCATCTCATCTCACCTCATCTCACCTCATCTCTTCTCACTCATCATCTCATCTCATCTCATTTACCTCATATCTCACCTCATCTCATCTCATCTACCTCACCTCATCTCACCTCATCTCATTTTCATCTCACCTCACCTCATCTCATTTCATCTCATCTCACCTCACCTCATCTCATTTCATGTCATCTCATCTCACCTCATCTCATTTCACCTCACCTCATCTCATTCATCTCATCTCATCTCATCTCACCTCATCTCATTTCATCTCATCTCACCTCATCTCACCTCATCTCATTTCATCTCATCTCACCTCACCTCATCTCATTTCATGTCATCTCATCTCACCTCATCTCATTTCACCTCACCTCATCTCATTTCATCTCATCTCATCTCATCTCACCTCATCTCATTTCACCTCATCTCATCTCACCTCATCTCACCTCATCTCATTTCATCTCATCTCACCTCACCTCATCTCACTTCACCTCACCTCACCTCACCTTATCTCACCTTACCTTACCTTACCTTACCTTTTCTGACCTTACCTTACCTTACTACCTTACCTTACCTTACCTTACTTACTTACCTTACTACCTTACTTTACCTTACCTACCTTACCTTACCTTACCTTACTACCTACCTACCTTACCTTACCTACCTACCTTACCTTACCTACCTACCTTACCTTACCTACCTTACCTTACCTACCTACCTACCTACTTACCTTACCTTACCTACCTACCTACCTTACCTTACCTTACCTTACCTTACCTTACCTACCTACCTTACCTTACCTTACTTACTACTTACCTACCTACCTTACCTTACTTACCTTACCTTACCTACCTACCTTACCTTACCTTACTCACCTCACCTTACTTACCTTACCTTATTCACCTTACTTACCTTACCTTACTGATCTGACCTTATGACAGATGCTACCCACTGGCAAGCTGTGGGACTGGAAGACGGCATTGTCTGATCCTAACATGAGCAAGAACCGCTATAAGGACATCTTTCCATGTAAGCTGGTTAATTGTTGTTGTTGTTGTTGTTGGTTACTACTGCTGGTGTTGTCGTCGTCGTCGTCGTCGTTGTTTTTGTCGTCGTCGTCGTTGTTGTTATTATCGTATTTGTTGTATGTTATTTCTATGTTATTATGAATCACTCATGTGCATCGCTATTCTTGAAACTCACTTGGACATACTGAGCATAATTCGACTTTTCAGTGGGTAATTTCACCAGACGGCAGATGCACATCAGAAATTGCCAGCAGAATCGGCCAAGCCAAAACAACATTCAAGAAGATGACAAATATTCTTACTAACAAGTGTCGATCAATTAACATCAGGAAGAGAGTTCTTGAATGTTATATAGAACAAATACTGTTGTACGGTTGCGAGGCGTGGACAGTAAACAAGCAAAGCCAGAACAAGATTGAGGCAGCCGAGATGTGGTTTCTAAGAAAGATGTTGAGAGTTCCATGGACAGCAAAGAAAACAAACGAGACAGTCTTGATGGAGGCAGACACAAGCAGATCATTCATAAGGAAGATTAGGAAAAAGCAGGCAACATTCATAGGCCATTTTATGAGGAAAGGGGAATTGGAACACCTGGTCACAACGGGAAAGCTGGAGGGAAAGAGAGCACCGGGTAGACCCAGGGTGAAGATACTAGACGGACTTGCAGAGTGGCTGAAGACAAGGAGGGCCGAAGAGATGCTTGAGGCAACAAGAGATAGAGACAGATGGAAGTCCATTATCGCCAACGCCATGCGGCAAGGCACCTGATGATGATGATGATGATGATGATGATGATGATGAATGGAAAACTCAGGCTGTAAGGCGAGCTGACCACAGTCCACTAGGTTGTTGCACAGTCTGCACTTCGGTAGGCGTGCTCGTTTGATGCTTTTGTGTTTTCATGAGTCCCCGGACATTGAATAACATACAGGATCTTTTACGTGCATTTTGGGTATTGTGTAGGCGTACACACTCCAGTCAACACGCAAAGTCAGAACAAGTTTGAGGCAGCTGAAATGTGGTTTCTGCAAAGAATGTTGAGAGTTCCGTGGACAGCAAAGAAAACAAACGGAACAATCTTGAAGGAGGCAGATACAAAAGAACATTAATGAAGAAGACTAGGAAAAGACAAGCAACATTAGTAGGGCATTTTATGAGGCAAGAGAAATTCAAGCACCTAGTCACAAAAGAAAAGCTGGAGGGTGTAGGCGTGAGTTACAGGTATGAAGCAATCGGGCTTAATCAAAGAAAACGACCTATGGGACTGTGCATTAAGTGTAGGTGGGAGTTACAGGTATAAAACAATTGGGTTTTATCAAAGATAACAACTTTCGGGACTGTGCAGTAAATGCCTAGCAATGTGTAAATACGTAGTGAAATCAGTATGTTTCTGTTTTAAATTTGTAAATGATGCAGGGAAATAAGGTCGCATTCGCTGACAACACAAAAGGCGGTTAACTGTTATATAATACTACAGATACATTTGATGGTTTTACTGAATTTAGTTCGAAGTGGGTTGAGAGATAATCTGTAAGCTAAAGTTATTTCCAGTCTTGTAAAACCTAGGTAATTTACGATGAAGAGGCGAAGATTACAATGTGCTTTTACTTTGTTTTCTAATATAGCATTCATTTCATGTTCAGAGAGTGGTGGTAAATCAAGTTTAGTACTGCTAGCCCTATTCATCGCTGCATTTTTAGCTATTCTGTTGACCCGACTGTTATATATACCACATTGTGAGGGGATCCAACAAAAAGTAACTTGTGTATTATTTGTTATTATTATTATTAGTGTGTGTGTGTGTGTGTGTGTGTGTGTGTGTGTGTGTGAGTGTGAGTGTGATGTGTATGTGTGTGAGTGTTGTGTGTGTGTGCGCACGCGCGCGAGGTGTGTATGTGTGTGTGCGTGTTTGTGCGTGTGCATGTGTGTGTGTGTCTGTGTGTGTGTGTTTCCAGATGACCAGTCCCGGGTGATGCTGACCCCTCTTGCAGATGATCCCCACAGTGACTACTACAACGCCTCCTACATTGATGTGAGTGGATGTAATTACAAGATAACATTATATGTATTTCGTGATTTTCCAGCATTTCGGAAAATAGATAATGACCTTTTTCTACCTGTCAAGTCTCTCTGTCTGTACAAGAATAAGGGAGAAAGCAGCGACTGTAATAATTACAAAGGCATTCCACTGCACTTCACCATCAACAAGGTCTTTGTCAGAGTGGTTCTAAAGAGACCTCACACACCAGCAGATCGCGTCTGTCCTGAGTCTCAGTATGGCTTCAGATAAAAAAAAATCCACCATCGATATGATCTTCTCACTCAGGCAGCTATAGGAGAAGAGCCGGGGATAATAGCAGCCTTTATCTGTTGTCTTTATTGATCTGACGAAAGCGTTCGACTTCGTTGGCACAAAACGCATCATCGCACTTACTGAGAAGAGTGGATGCCCTCCGAAGCTGCTGAACCTCATCATCTCTTTCCACGACAGCGTGCTGAAGACAGTGCAGTTCGACGGATCATTGTCAGAGCTATTTCTCATTTAAGTGCAGTTCGACGGATCATCGTCAGAGCTATTTCTCCTTTAAAGTGGAATAAAACAGGGCTGCGTCTGTGTCCCAACGCTTTTCGTCATCTTGTTTTCCCTCGTGCCGTGGTGTGCTTTCAGAGCATGACAGTATACCTACACACTAGGTCCAACGGCAATCTATTGGAAGCTGGTGGATAGGGTGAGAGAGTCAAAGGGTTAAATGTTTGCAATTGGTGGATAGAGTGCGGAAGTCAAAGGGTTAAATCCCATCAGTCCTATCACTGTGGGATTTTTTTTGGTTCCAACCGGATCCTTCCTCCTATGGGG
>JAPXFY010000031.1:15045808-15058308 GCA_030674185.1 Monoplex corrugatus | reverse complement strand
GTCATAGGCAAACAGAAACACACACATGCAGAAAAAAGAACAAGGAGTGGGTGGCAAAATACTGCTGCCACGCCACGCTGGTCACGGGGAGAGCAGCTTCAACTTCAGCCGGCATACCCATCGAGGAAAAAAAATCAGAAGTACAAGCATGAATCAAGTCAGTCAGTGTGTTGAGGAATAAATGGATCAGCCCATTGATAAAAAAACGTCAAACACAATTCTCTTTAGATAATCATTGTGTTTTGATGCGGAACTCAAAAACGAACAAACAAACAAACAACAACCAAACAAACAAACAAACAAACAACCAAACAAACAAACAACCAACACAAACAAACAAACAAACAAACAAACAACCAACCAACCAAACCAACCAACCAACCAACCAACCAACCAATCAATCAACCAACCAACCAACCAACCAACCAAACAAACAAACAAAGATAGATTTAATTAAGATGACATCGAAAGCATAGTCGCTTACGCGTGTGCGCGTACGCTTGCGTGCGTATGTGTATGTATGTGTGTGTGGTGTGTGTGTGTGTGTGTGTGTGTGTGTGTGTGTGTGTGTGTGTGTGTGTGAGTGCATGTGTGTGCACATGTGTGTGTGTGTGCGTACGTGTATGTTTGTGTGAGTGCGCGTGTGCACATGTGAGTGTGTATGAATGATTTTGTACAGCCAGCCCTCACCCATGGAGGGACCACATTAATAAATATATGTTATAGTGCCCTTATGTTTGTGTGTGTGTGTGTGTGTGTGTGTGTGTGCGTGTGTGCGTGCGTGTGTGTTGTGTGTGTGTGTGTGCGTGTGTGTGTGTGCAGGGGGGAGAGACTCGCCCTGTAACCATGTATCACTACACCGGGTGGCCGGATAACTGCGCTCCATCCTCCCCATGGTCTCTGCTGCTCTTCCGACAAAAAGTGCGGAACAGGGCTGTCTCAGGCGAGGGGCCTATCATTTTGCATTGCAGGTATGAGCCCACTAAGTCACTGTCATCATCATCAAGTGCCTTGCCACATGGTGTTGGAGATCATGGCCCTCCATATGTTTCTATCCCTTGTTGCCGCAAGCACATCTTCCACCCTCTCTTGTCTTCAGCCACTCTGCAAGTCCGTCCAATATTTTTTTCCATGGGTCTATCTGGTGCTCCCTTTCCCTTTGGCTTTTCCGTTGTGACCAGGTGCTCCAATTCCCCTTTCCTTATGAAATGGCCTATAAATCTTGCCTGTCTTTTCCTAATCTTCCTTATGATTGATCTTCTTGTGTCAGCCTCCGTCAAGACTGCCTCGTTTGTTTTCTTCGCTGTCCATTGAACTCTCAACATTCTTCTTAGAAATCACATCTTAGGCGTCTTTATCAAGACACACACTCTCTATTTTCTGTCTTGACGGACGATGTAGTCGAGTGGGCCGGAAAAACGGACTTCCAGTCCGGAAGGTCTTGTGTACAGTCCGCGAAGATGCCCTCCCTTTGATTGGGGGTAGTAGGGTGGAGGTTTTCTTGATTTCTGTTGTCAACTCGTATCCAGACTCTGCCCGTTGTTAAAACCTCTTTTCGTGTATATTACGTATGCAGAATACCAAACGTTTACGTTAAAGATCCTCTAAATCATGTCAGTGGCTGTCTTATGTCAGGGTTTAACACCATATAAACACCTATAAACATCTGTCTCTCTCTGTCTCTGTTTCTCTCTCCGCCTGTCTGTCAGTGTCTGTCAGTCTGTCTCTGTCTTTGTCTCTGTCTGTCTGTCTGTCTCTCTGTTTGTCTCTCTCCCTCTTCTCTCTCTCTCTGTTCTCTCTGTCTGTCTCTCTCACTCTCTCGCTCTCTCTTTCTTTTTCTCTTTCTCTTACTCTCTCTTGTACACACAAGTACTATAATAATAATAATATAATTACAATATTTATATAGCGCAAAATCTCGACAAAATCAAATCTAAGCGCTGAAACAGACACACACGCACGCACGCACGCACGCACGCACGCACACACACGCACACACACACACACACACACACACACACACACACACACACACACACACGCATAAATGGGGAGAAAGAATAAAGCAATAAAAGCAAGAATAAAAGCAATGGAAAATTATAGAGAGCATATCATATACAATTATATATTAAAACAAAGTGATTCCCCTCCGAGCGGAGACAGGCTGCAGAGGGGGGTTGAGTGAGGTTAGGATTTTATGCAGAGGAGAAAAGGTGAGTTTTGAGAGCGGACTTGAAGGAGACAAAAGTAGGTTGCTGACGGACTGAGAGAGGAAGTTTGTTCCAGGAGAGTGGACCAGAAACAGAGAAGGCTCGTGGACCATAGGTATTGAGCTTAGTGCGTGGAAAGCGAAAAGTCAGAGGATCGGAGGCAGAGCGGAGGGTACGTGAGGGAAGATAGATCTCAAGTAGGCTTGACAGGTAATCGGGGGCTGCGTTATTGAGGCTTTTGTAGCACATGGTGTCTAGTTTGTACTGTATGCGCTTTGATACAGGGAGCCAGTGAAGTTGTGCCAGGAGAGGAGATATGTGGTCAGCTTTTTTCTTTTTGAGTACAAGGCGTACAGCATTGTTTTGAATGCGCTGTAGGATGTGAATGGTGGAGGTAGGAAGACCAGACAGGAGTGAATTGCAATAGTCAATGCGAGACATTATGAAGGAGAGAACGAGTTTTGCAGTTGTTTCGACAGAGAGAGACTTCCTGATCAGGCTTATACGATGGAGATGATAGTAGCAAGATCTGGCAGTTTGAGAAACAAAGTTGTTCATGGAGAGGGTAGAGTCAATGCAGACACCAAGGTTTTTAGCTGAATCAGAAATTGGGACTGATGTGTTACATAATGGGAGAGAAAGAGGAGGCAACTGAGAAAGTTTCTGACGGGTGCCAATGAGGATAGCTTACTCACACACATGCACACATATACCAAACGTTTACGTTAAAGATCCTCTAAATCATGTCAGTGGCTGTCTTATGTCAGGGTTTAACACCATATAAACACCTATAAACACCTGTCTCTCTCTTTCTCTGTTTCTCTCTCCGCCTGTCTGTCAGTGTCTGTCAGTCTGTCTCTGTCTTTGTCTCTGTCTGTCTGTCTTTCTCTCTGTTTGTCTCTCTCCCTCTTCTCTCTCTCTCTCTCTCTCTGTCTCTCTCTCTCTCTCTCTCTCTCGGTGTCTCCGTGCATGTGTAAGCTCACACATAAAGGTACTTGGAGTGCACAACAACACAGGCACGCACGCACATCTTTCACACACTCGTACATATGCGCGCACACTCAAACATACACACACGTGCGCGCGCGCGTGCGCACACACACACACATTTGAAGAAATTCTGAGACAGATTTATAAACAACGGACAAATCATTCCTTAGAAGGTGTATGTTCCTTTCAACAAGTTAAGCAACTCGGATTCAAGTCAGCAATCATTCATTTACATTTATAGGCCATTTCATGAGGAAGGGGGATTTGGAGCACCTGGTCACAGCGGGAAAGCTGGAGGGAAAGAGAGCGCCAGATAGACCCAGGGAGAAAATGCTAGACGGACTTGCGGAACAAACTTCCTCTCTCAGTCCGTCAGCAACTACTTTGTCTCCTTCAAGTCCGCTCTCAAGACGAGGAAAGTGGAGGAGATGCTTGGGGCGGCAAGAGATAGAGACAGATGGAAGTCCATAATCGCCAACGCCATGCGGCAGGGCACCTGATGATGATGAATCATTCCTTGTCAGAGTAACAAATGCCGTATTGACAGAAGTTCTTTGAAGAGGACTTTTTTTTTAGGACCTTCTGCTGTACAGCTGTCCCCAGAATTTCTTGCAACATTGTGTTGACAAGAACAACTACGCCCCCTCTAAAACTAACAGACGTTGATTTACAAGATGAGGAGTCGCCTACTTGACATGATGATGTGCGTACATGTGTTTTGAATGTCATCCAGGTATGAAATAGCTGTGACTCAAGTCATTGTTTTTTTTTTAATTACAATATTTATATAGTGCAAAATCTTGATAAAATCAAATCTAAGCGCTGAAACAGACACACACGCACGCACGCACACACACACACACACAAACACACACACACACACACACACACACACACACACACACACACACACACACCACACACACACACACACACACACACACACACACACACACACACACACACACCACAGCTATAAATGGGGAGAAAGAATAAAAGCAATGGAAATTTATAGAGAGCATATTATATACAATTATATATTACAATGTGATTCCCCTCCGAGTGGAGACAGGCTGCAGAGGGGATTGAGTGAGGTCAGGATTTTATGCAGAGGAGAAAAGGGAGTTTTGAGAGCGAACTTGAAGGAGACAAAAGTAGGTTGCTGACACCAGGACGAAGTGGTTTGCACAAGGGAATACTGACCCGTAGGTGATGGTTTGGAACCATCTATCAAGCCAGTAGACTGGCTCTTGTAACAGATCCGTGGACCAGGATCTGATATCTCGAGTTCAATCCCAGCCAGCAACATAAGTACCGATCTGTTTGCTGCTCATCTTAAAGCTCCAGTCATTCTGGTGGTGTCAGCTGAATGTTTCATACGTCCTGGTGTCAGCTGAATGTTTCATACGTCCTGGTGTCAGCTTAATGCTTCATACGTCCTGGTGTCAGCTTAATGCTTCATACGTCCTGGTGTCAGCTGAATGCTTCATACGTCCTGGTGTCAGCTGAATGTTTCATACGTCCTGGTGTCAGCTGAATGTTTCATACGTCCTGCTTAATGCTTCATACGTCCTGGTGTCAGCTGAATGTTTCATACGTCCTGGTGTCATCTGAATGTTTCATACGTCCTGGTGTCAGCTGAATGTTTCATACGTCCTGGTGTCAGCTGAATGTTTCATACGTCCTGGTGTCAGATTAATGCTTCATACGTTCAGGTGTCAGCTGAATATTTCATACGTCCTGGTGTCAGCTGAATGTTTCATACGTCCTGGTGTCATCTGAATGTTTCATACGTCCTGGTGTCATCTGAATGTTTCATACGTCCTGGTGTCAGCTGAATGTTTCATACGTCCTGGTGTCATCTGAATGTTTCATACGTCCTGGTGTCATCTGAATGTTTCATACGTCCTGGTGTCAGCTGAATGTTTCATACGTCCTGGTGTCATCTGAATGTTTCATACGTCCTGGTGTCATCTGAATGTTTCATACGTCCTGGTGTCAGCTGAATATTTCATACGTCCTGGTGTCAGCTGAATGTTTCATACGTCCTGGTGTCATCTGAATGTTTCATACGTCCTGGTGTCATCTGAATGTTTCATACGTCCTGGTGTCAGCTGAATGTTTCATACGTCCTGGTGTCAGCTGAATGTTTCATACGTCCTGGTGTCAGCTGAATGTTTCATACGTCCTGGTGTCAGCTGAATGTTTCATACGTCCTGGTGTCATCTGAATGTTTCATACGTCCTGGTGTCAGCTGAATGTTCATACGTCCTGGTGTCAGCTGAATGTTTCATACGTCCTGGCTGTCAGCTGTAATGTTTCATACGTCCTGGTGTCAGCTGAATGTTTCATACGTCCTGGTGTCACTGAATGTTTCATACGTCCTTGCAGTGTTCATATCCTGTGCAGAATGTTTCATACGTCCTGGTGTCAGCTTGAATGTTCATACGTCCTGGTGTCATCTGAATGTTTCATACGTCCTGGTGTCAGCTTAATGCTTCATACGTCCTGGTGTCATCTGAATGTTTCATACGTCCTGGTGTCAGCTTAATGCTTCATACGTCCTGGTGTCATCTGAATGTTTCATACGTCCTGGTGTCAGCTTAATGCTTCATACGTCCTGGTGTCATCTGAATGTTTCATACGTCCTGGTGTCAGCTTATGCTTCATACGTCCTGGTGTCATCTGAATGTTTCATACGTCCTGGTGTCAGCTTAATGCTTCATACGTCCTGGTGTCATCTGATGTTTCATACTCTGGTATAATGTTTTCATACGTCAACTCTGGTGTCATCTGAATGTTTCATACGTCCTGGTGTCAGCTTAATGCTTCATACGTCCTGGTGTCATCTGAATGCTTCATACGTCCTGGTGTCATCTGAATGTTTCATACGTCCTGGTGTCAGCTGAATGTTTCATACGTCCTGGTGTCATCTGAATGTTTCATACGTCCTGGTGTCAGCTGAATGTTTCATACGTCCTGGTGTCATCTGAATGTTTCATACGTCATGGTGTCATCTGAATGTTTCATACGTCCTGGTGTCAGCTGAATGTTTCATACGTCCTGGTGTCATCTGAATGTTTCATACGTCCTGGTGTCATCTGAATGTTTCATACGTCCTGGTGTCAGCTGAATGTTTCATACGTCCTGGTGTCAGCTGAATGTTTCATACGTCCTGGTGTCAGCTGAATGTTTCATACGTCCTGGTGTCAGCTGAATGTTTCATACGTCCTGGTGTCAGCTGAATGTTTCATACGTCCTGGTGTCAGCTGAATGTTTCATACGTCCTGGTGTCAGCTTAATGCTTCATACGTCCTGGTGTCAGCTGAATGTTTCATACGTCCTGCTGTCATCTGAATGTTTCATACGTCCTGGTGTCAGCTGAATGTTTCATACGTCCTGGTGTCAGCTGAATGTTTCATACGTCCTGGTGTCAGCTGAATGTTTTATACGTCCTGGTGTCATCTGAATGTTTCATACGTCCTGGTGTCATCTGAATGTTTCATACGTCCTGGTGTCAGCTGAATGTTTCATACGTCCTGGTGTCAGCTGAATGTTTCATACGTCCTGGATGTTCATCTGAATGTTTCATACGTCCTGGTGTCAGCTGAATGTTTCATACGTCCTGGTGTCAGCTGAATGTTTCATACGTCCTGGTGTCAGCTGAATGTTTCATACGTCCTGGTGTCAGCTGAATTTTTCATACGTCCTGGTGTCAGCTGAATGTTTCATACGTCCTGGTGTCAGCTGAATGTTTCATACGTCCTGGTGTCAGCTTAATGCTTCATACGTCCTGGTGTCAGCTGAATGTTTCATACGTCCTGGTGTCAGCTGAATGTTTCATACGTCCTGGTGTCAGCTGAATGTTTCATACGTCCTGCTCCTCTCCCTTTCATTTCAAGACCTTGCCAGGTCATAAGTTTTTCGCAGCACCAAGGAGTCCGCCACTTAACAGGTGGCAGATTGGATGGAGCGTATATGGAATTGTCAGATGCGATGAATCTCTCTTGAATAAACTTAAAACAGCACACTACAAACTTACTGTTGGATTGTTTTGTTTGGTTGTTTATTGTTGTTGTTGTTGTTTGGCCTGAGCCAGTTCCTGCAGGGAGTTGAGCGTGTACGGGCTCGTTGGAAAGAGAAACTACACTGTCGAGTCTCATCCACTTCAAGGATACAATATTACCGGATCTTTTTTTTTTAATTTCCTGATTTCTTGACCAACACTGCAAGTATCCGTATCTTTCAGACCTGGTTGATGCCAGGATCAATTTTATCATCTAAGGCGGCTTTGACTTCAACCTTGTCACGCAGTCTCAATCCAAAATAAAACTCAGTATCTTCATCACTATCATCCCCGTTCTCATCATCAATGCATTGTGAAAAAAGTCCCAGATTCTGTTGGCCCTCTCTGCCCTGTTCCACTGTAGCCTCCTCCGTTTCGGTGAGTTTGGAGGTTGTGTTGGACGGCCGAACACAGCGGCAATGGAAAAATAATAATAACAATAATAAGAAGAAGAAGAAGAAAAAGAAGGAGAAGAAAAAGAAAATTACAGTATTTATTCGGCGCCAAATCTTGACAATTCAAATCAAAGCGCACTTACGCACCAGACATAGGCATACATACAATGGACAATCTTACAATATTTAATATTTTAAAAAAGAAGTACAGAAACTGGGAGAAAGAAGTAGATGTAGAGTTCATTGTTGGGAAAAGAGGTGTGGTTTTTTAATTGGATTTAAAAGCAGAAAGGGTAGGTGTTAGGTGAAAGCAGAGTGGAAGTCTATTCCAGGCTGTCGGTCCTGAGACAGTAACACAGGAGGAAGTTCACAAGATGGGGCAGCAAAAGAGACAACGTAAAAGCTGTAAAACAGAAGTGACCTTGAAAAGTACAAAATCTAGATTTTTTGGTAATATTATTTTTTTACATATAAAAGTGGAAATGGTGAGAATGGTTTGACCATCTTGTGTTACCTTCAGTGCAGGGATAGGGAGGACAGGCACCTACCTGGCTCTGGACATTCTGCTGGCACGTGCTGAGCACGAGGGGGAGGTGGATGTCTTCGACTGCGTGAAGAAACTCCGGCAGCAGCGTATAAACATGGTGCAGACTTTGGTCAGTATCTGTTGATTTATTTATCGGATTGTTTATTCGTTGTGGTGAGTTTTAGTTGATTGATTTATTGAATGATTCTTTCGTTGTGGTGAGTTTTAGTTGATTGATTTATTGAATTATTTGTTCATTGTAGTCAGTTTTTAGTTGGTTGATTTATTGAATTAATCATTCATTGTGGTCAGTTTTAGTTGATTGATTTATTGAATTATTTATTCATTGCGTTCAGTTTTAGTTGATTGGTTTGTTGAATTATGCATTCAGTTTTAGTTGATTGGTTTGTTGAATTATGCATTCATTTTTGGTTGATTGGTTTGTTGAATTATGCGTTCATTGTGGTCAGTTTTTGGTGACTGATTTATTGAATTGTTCATTCATTGTGGTCGGTTTTTGTTGACTGATTTGTGGTCAGACCCCCTTGAGGATGCCGGGGGCTCTTTCAGTATAAATAGTATCCGCACCTTCTGGAAATTCTGTGCTTGAAATTTCCTCTTTTCTGTCACTCTCTTTGTTTCTTTCTTCCTCCAGTGCTTTCTGTCATGTCTTCCTATCATTTTCTCCTTTGCTGATCCATTCGTCTGTATATGTTCAATAAAGTCTTACCTACTTTCTCCTTGGATTGATAATTGTGTACATGTATAAGTTGTACATTTGGCTCTAGGGAAATGAGATGCGCAGAAGCAATTTTAGGCCATTTAGGCCCGTTCTATGTTTTAGTGTCCTTAGTTATGTTGAAATTTGTATTCAGATGTGTTTTTTTTTAAACCCCCTGTGTGATAAATTTGACGGAGTGGCCAACGCCATGAGCATTTCCTTAGATTATTTGCATGAATGCATTGATATGTATACTTAATTTTCTTTTCCTTTTCCTGTTGAAGTATTGTGTATGTTTTGAAACGGCTATAGCCCTGATATGGCTCTATGCAGTCGACTGGGCTTTAAACAAAAATAAAAGTAATAGTAACATTGTAGTCAGTGTTGTTGATTGATTTATAGAATTATTCATTCATTGTGGTTTGTTTATTGAATTATTCAATCATTGTGGTCAGTTTTGTGGATTGATTTATCGAATAATTCATTCAGTGTGGTCAGGTTTGTGGATTGATTTATCGAATAATTCATTCAGTGTGGTCAGTTTTGTTGACTGATTTATCGAATTATTCATGCACCCACCTCACCTCCTTAAAATTAAAAGTCGCTACGCAAGCTTGTAATACACTATTCATTTCTCCTAAAGCACACTGATTGTTGTACCCACTGTGCCCATTTGCAGGCACAGTATATATTCATCTACGAGGCATTGAGAGCATCGGTGCTCTCGTCACTACCTGTTCCGGTTGAAGAGTTCAACATGGATCGTCTCCTTCTGGGAGAGAAAGGCCTGCGTCAGATCGATGCAGAGTATGAAGTGAGTAGACTCTGTAGATCGCGTGCGAGAACGGAAGTAATCTGTCTGTCCCTCAACCTCAGCCCCCCGTCCCCCCCCCCCCCCCCACACACACGCACTCACTCTTTCTATGTGGTTCTGTCTCTGTCTGTCAATTTCCCCGGGAGGCAGATGAGAAAGTAAGTTATAACTTCTCATTTCAATGCAGTTGTCTGTCTGTCCTTCACCACTCTACTTCTTTCTGTCTCTCTGGCGTTGTCTCTCTCAGTCAAGTAACTAATATACTTCTCTCTCTGAGAGAGAGAGAGAGGGAGAGAGATAGAGAGAGAGAGCGCGCGCACTTTCCTTCTTTCTGTCTCTTTGACTTGAGAGAGACAGAGAGATGGTGTGTGTGTGTCTGTGTGTGTGTGTGTCTGTGTGTGTGTGTGTAATGTGTGTGTGAGTGTGTGTAATGTGTGTGTGTGTGTAATGTGTGTGTGTATGTGTGTGTGTGTGTGTGTGTGTGTAATGTATTTGTGTGTGTGTGTTGTGTGTGTGTGTGGGTGTGTGTGTGTGTGATGTGTGTGTAGTGTGTGCGTGTGTGTGTGTGCGTGTGTGTGTGCGTGTGTGTGTGTGTGTGTGTGTGTGTGTGTGTGTGTGTGTGTGTGTGTGACTCATCAACTGAGTTATATTTACTATAGCGCCTTCAGATGTGCGTGGGACCGGCTGTCTTGGAGGACAGTGAAGATGGCACACCTCCAGAACTGATTGGACTTCCAAGTGAGTCTCTGTCTCTCTGTCTGTCTCTCTCTCTGTCTGTCTCTCTCTCTCTCCCTCTCTCTCTCCTCCTCCTCTCTCTCTCCCCTCTCTCTCTATCTTTTTCTCTTTCTCTGTCTCTTTCTGTTGCATTCTCTCTCTCTCTCTCTCTCTCTCTCTCTCTCTCTCTCTCTCTCTCTCTCTCTCTCTCTCTCTCTCTCTCTCTCCCCTGTGGATATGTATGTATGTATGGTATGTATGTATTATGTGTGTGTATGTATGTATGTATGTATTATGTATGTATGTGTGTATGTCTCTGTCGGTCTGTCTATCTATGTATCTATCTATCTATGTATCTATGTATCTATCTATCTATCTATCTATCTATCTATCTATCTATCTATCTATCTATGTATATTCACTGCTTATGTTGGTGTATGTTCATTGTTTATTTTGGCGTATGTTCATTGCTTATGTTGGTGTATGTTCATTGTTTATGTTGGTGTATGTTCATTGTTCATGTTGGCGTATGTTCATTGCTTATGTTGGTGTTTGATCACTGCTTATGTGGTATATGTTCATTGTTTATGTTGGTGTATGTTCATTGTTCATGTTGGTGTATGTTCATTGTTCATGTTGGTGTATGTTCATTGTTCATGTTGGTGTATGTTCATTGTTTTGTTGTGTATGTTCATTGTTCATGTTGGTGTATGTTCATTGTTTATGTTGGTGTATGTTCATTGTTCATGTTGGTGTATGTTCATTGATTATGTTGGTGTATGTCATTGTTCATGTTGGTGTACGTTCATTGTTTATGTTGGTGTTTGTTCATGTTGGTGTATGTTCATTGTTTATGTTGGTGTATGTTCATGTTGTGGTGTATGTTCATGTTGGTGTATGTTCATTGTTTATGTTGGTTGTGTTCATTGTTTATGTTTGGTGTATGTTCATTGTTCATGTTGGTGTATGTTCATTGTTCATTTTGGTGTATGTTCATTGTTCATGTTGGTGTATGTTCATTGTTTATGTTGTGTTTGTTTTCATTGTTCATCTTGGTGTATGTTCATTGTTCATGTTGGTGTTGTTCATTGTTTATGTTGGTGTTTGTTCATTGTTCATCTTGGTGTATGTTCATTGTTCATCTTGGTGTATGTTCATTGTTCATGTTGGTGTATGTTCATTGTTTATGTTGGTGTTTGTTCATTGTTTATGTTGGTGTATGTTCATTGTTTATGTTGGTGTATGTTCATTGTTTATGTTGGTGTATGTTCATTGTTTATGTTGGTGTTTGTTCATTGTTTATGTTGGTGTATGTTCATTGTTTATGTTGGTGTTTGTTCATTGTTCATGTTGGTGTATGTTCATTGTGTTCATGTTGGTGTTTGTTCATTGTTCATGTTGGTGTATGTTCATTGTTTATGTTGGTGTTATGTTCATTGCTTATGTTTTGGTGTTTGATCACTGCTTATTGGTGTATGTTATTGCTTATGTTGGTGTATGTTTATTGCTTATGGTGGTGTTTGATCACTGCTTATATGGTGTATTTTATTATTTGCTTTATGTTGGGTTATGGTGTTCACTGCTTATGTGTTGTTGTATGTTTATTGCTTATGTTGGTGTATATTCACTGCTTATGTTGGTGTGTATGTTACATTGCTTATGTAGGTGGTGTTCACTGCTTTATGTTGGTGTATGTTTACTGCTATGTTTGGTGTATTCACTGCTTATGTTGGTGTATATTCACTGCTTATGTTGGTGTATATTCACTGCTTATGTTGGTGTTTGATCACTGCTTATGTTGGTGTATATTCACTGCTTATGTTGGTGTATGTTCATTGCTTATGTTGGTGTTTTCATTGCTTATGTTGGTGTTTGATCATGCTTATGTTGGTGTGTGTTTATGCTATTGTTCATGTTGGTTGTACTGCTATGTCATGCTTTGTTGTAGTTTCACTGCATTGGTTCATGTTGGTGGTGTTTTCATTGCTTATGTGTGTATCATGTTTGTGGTGATGTTCATTGCTTATGTCTGTGTGTGATATTTCACTGCTTTGTGATATTACT